>JAVANC010000028.1:3764784-3805929 GCA_033319125.1 Parnassius glacialis | reverse complement strand
GCACTAAGCATGACCGCAGCAGAAAAATTGTAACAGATGTACGCCGCAGCTGACCTTTGAAATATTGCGCTTCTCTATGCAATAACTTTATATTAAAATGCACTTTATTCCTTTTTTAAACTGAATCTATTATTTAATATTAAAAGGTATGAAAGAAAAAAAATATTGAGATATTTTGAATTTTTCCTAGATGCTAGAACTCCTTACTGCCTGGGAAGGCAGTAAGGAGGCTAGTTAGGAAGGTACCAGACTCTTTTTACTGGTAATAAGTCGTTCTTCTAAGTGCTCAGGGCGTAATACAACTGCTTTTTTTATTCTCTTGATGTTATACTTAGATATCTATGGGCCACATATCCACTTACAATCAGGTGAATAATACAACCTTCTTACCAATTTCTGCCACCAAGCAGCAGTACTGGCACAGCTCTGTGTTTAATAAATTTAATGTTATGATTTTATACGAGGGTAGAGTCACACTGCAACTGTGTTATGGTTGTAGGAAAATGCATTTTCTTTCACGGCTAAACTCAGGTCGGGGGTCACCATTTTGGCCATGGAAGGAAAAGGGTAGACCTGCCACCGGACAGCGTGTTCAGTCGGGTGAACGCGTAACTATATCTAGCCTATTACTTCAGAACTTTTATAGCGTGATTAAGGCTTCGGTGTGCTTCGCTTGTGGCGCGACAATAACTCCACCCCAGACTAATCGGTAATTGAAGCATGTTTCATGACGCAATCAAAAATGACGTTATAAATTGCGAGCTACATATTTGTACCATTTGCTGTAGATAGTATCTACAGCAAATGGTACAAATATGTAGTCATCTCTCAGAAACTCATATTTCGGCGCTTAGCTCAGCACATAGTTCAGCTGCCTCTGATGCCGCCCGGTTCTAAACAAGGTACCCCTAAGATGAGAGGCCGCCAAAGTATCTACGCAAGTAGTAGCCCACACTAAGGCTTTACCCCTCTCCCAAGGGACCAATGTCATACCGTCGGGTCTCTTGCCAACGTCTCTTAATATTCCACAAGGCTCTATAACCGACGGAACATTTATAGAGATAAGAGCCCTTCGGAGGACATTATTTAAAGAACCGTATCGTGAAAACCTACCAGCATTTTTCATATATGAAAGTAAGTGGAGCCCAAGCGTTGTCGTTTGTCGACGTTGCTACCACAGGGACATTGATGGGTTGAAATCGCTGCTCCTAGCCAGATTCTTAAGTCGATGCGCAAGCTTTCCCACATCAAGTAATGTACCGAGATTACTTGATAGTAAAGCGTGTAACCCAGTAACTAGATTAATTAGTTGCAATAGCTAGAAGGCGCACCTGATCTTGGTCACTATGGAGAAATGAAACAATTTTTTCTGCACGTCCCACGGAATATCCCACTGTTTTTGTTGGTTAACGTCCAGTGAAACATTTTCGCTGGAACAGAGCGTACGCCATGTCTGCCCTGTTTCCATAGCAAATAACAGATCTACTTGATTATTCAAAAGTTATATTACATAAGTGACTGATACTATGCACAGAAGCAAGGAAAGCAAGTAATGCAACGCAAGATAGATATCTCACAACAATACCATCAAATTTTAAAGTTAAAGTAGCTTGAGTCCTGGATGTTGTATTTAAAGTTAAATTTAGAATTTTTCTATAGATATTTAACATTATTGTCAATGTCTTTTAAAAATACACGTACATTTCATGTAAATCTAGGTACAAGAAGACAATATTTAAAATAGTAAGAACAATGTGAGGGCTTAATTTATACAATTTATCACTTTGTTTAAAACTGATCAATTTTTTTTAGTTATTCCTGGAGAAATATGCAGATATAGATATAGAGAACGAGCTTACAGTATTTTTAAGTCTTGTCTGCATCCGTAAAATTAGTTTGTTCAAGTTTGTTACGTAGTCGAGCATTCTATTACTATATTGCGGCTACATGACAAATAGGGGTCGGCTCGACTAGGTAGGAACAGAGTAGGGGTAGGAACACGCTCTCGCAAAATAACAACCTTATATAGCAGCTTAATGCTGCTTTGTTTAGAATGGCAAATGTATAGAACCGGAGCCCCTTTTATTGGAAATTAGGCATTCTATCGAAGTCTTCAGGGGTGAAACATATCTACATTTTGATTCTTAATTGAGGATAGATGTAGATGTCAATGGGCCTCAATATCCACTTACCATCAGTGGACTGTGTGCTTACCTGTGTATATATAAAAATATAGTTTAAACCTCACATATGCACGCGTTCAGTATTTTACATTAAATAAAATGTAACTTGTCACATAAAATGGCGTATCGTTCAATGTATCTTTACTCAGGAGCTATAAACTACTCCGGAACGTTGCGTTCCACTTAATATTTATTATGTTTTGGATCTCGATTTATTGTGATGAGATATGTACGTTCACGAACCTATGAGTAATGAGCCAACCGCTGATTATTTTCGTGTGCCTTTCGTCGTAGTATGTAGCCATAAATATTTTTTTTCTTTTATGAAACCGAAGTGATAAACGAATTTATAGCCCAACAGATGTTAAGTGTCTACTACAATCCAACTTCAAAGAACAAAGTAGAATAGAATAGAATAAGGTCTATTCATATTGAAAATTATTTTTTACTTTGACTTCTTCAGTAATCGTCCACCCGCGCGGTAGAACGCACGCTCTTGACTGTGTGCGCGGTGCGATCCGACCCCTTTTAAAAAAGAAGTCCGAAATGGCGAGTGCAGATATTGTGAAGTGCTCGAACTGCAATATTGTTATTAATGAGCTGCTGATTTTTGTTAGGCATGTAATTGACTACACGTATGAGGAGAGTATTCACCAGCTGTGTACCACAACATTCTCAGAGGAGGACATTGTAAAGGCTAAAACCCTTCTTTTTGAGTCAGTAGCAAATGCTAAGATAATGCCTATGAGGAAGAAGCACGGGAAGAAACGAAAATCAAGGGACCTGGACGATACTATTGGGTTGGTGCTGACCCAACAAAATTTCCGATTTTCTGTGCGCGGAATCTAGATTTGATACCCCCGGTGACTTACGATCATGTAAACGTCACCCGATTTATTAAGGAGTTGTTGTCGCTTAAAAACAGATTAAACATGTTGGAAGAAAATGCTGTTAATGCCGAAGAAATCAGCCTTTTTAAGCGGGAGGTGTCTCTTATGAGGCATGCGTCGTTAGTTGACGAAACCCATTTTAATGTAAATAAAAGGAGAGGCGCGTGCTTTCAAAGTAGTTTCGATTACGACAGTGGACCGATCGGACTGCCTTATGTGCCTGAATATACTTCGATAAAATCACAGAAATCAGCTGTTTCCGAGGTAAACAATCGACCTTCTATGAGTCATAATACTTGTTCAAAAGGAATAGTCATGGATAACTCTGTCTCACTTGCTAGCAAACAAGATGAAGCTATGGAATCATTGCAACACGTGAAGGCCAGTACTGCGGTTCCAAACATACAAATTCTGGCTGAAAGAGCTGTTATAGGTGCAAGTAGGTTGGCTACTACGTGTGCGCCGAGTGCATCCGAAGCGAAAGGAAGCGATCATCGGTCAAGTACGGCAAACGACGTTAGTAAAAGTGAAAATGTAAACGAGATGGAACGAGAGTTGACATCTCTCGCCGAGGCCAGCACTGTGGTTTTGAACACACCGAGTCCGAGTAGCAGTAACACCAATAGCGTAGGTGCAAAAAGGGCGGCGAATGCGCCGGGTACTTCCGATATGAAAAGGAGCGGTTGTCGGACAATATCGGCAGGAGGTGGTAGTGCAGGAGGAAACGAGACGGCACGGAGAGTGTTAATACCGCCACACGCGGAATCCCCTTTGCGTGCTACGGTCGGTGGCCGGTGAGCTGTACGGACTGAGAATGTGTGCGTGTCGGAAACAAGCGGAGGCCCTACTAAAGGAAATCGACCGAGAACGACGCGTCACTTTGGAAGCGGCATTATTGGTGTCAAAGTTAATAGTGGTGAAAAACAATAGCAAATGCTAGGGGACTCAGAATGGCAAGTTGTAAGAAATAAATCTGCTAAACGATATAAGTTAATAGGGTAGAAAGGATGTGCTTCTACTGCCCCGAATGGTAAATTTAAAGCTGCAGATATAAAGATACCAATTTTAATATCGAATGTTAGTAAAGATACAAGTGAGGAGGATATCATTAACTATATAAGGGAAAAAACTAATGAATCTGTATCATCTATAAACTGTATGTCTCGAAATTTAAAATAGATACATTTTTAAATGATAATTTGTGGCCAAATGGTATAACTTTCAGACGTTTTGTTGGTTTTATGTATAAAACGAAAGTAAATAATGTAAATATTTCATAGTTAAATAGTTAAAGTTAAAATATTATATCTACATGAATTTAATGCTAAATCCAACTTTGAATTTTGTTAGTTTTAATTGTTATATTGTTTCTAGATCTTTAAATGACCTACAGAGTATATGTAATAGATCAGATGTGGTTGCACTGCAGGAGACTTGTCTGCTCCCCCACGATATACCGGTACTGGGAACTATTTCAAATGATTTTGAATATACAGGGAAGTCGGCGGTGGACACGTCTACCGGCCCTCTGATCGGAAGACCGTATGGGGGGTAGCGATAATTTGGAGGAGAAAGGGAATTTTTGACAGCGTGTCTATAATAAAGTGCACGAATGATCGCATTGTAGCTATTAAAGCCAGTATTCGGCAGCGAGCGATTCTGGTTTTTTCTGTATACATGCCAACTAACTCACTAACCGATCTACCCATATTTACCGATGTGCTGAGCGAAATAAACGCTATAATTGATAATGAAAATTTATACTGGGAAATTTTAACGCGCATTCCCACGAACTGTTCTATAATTAACTCATTGCCTTCTGCTGGGAGCGGAGCTGGGTCTGCGCCGATGTTGAAAAACTAGGTGAGCAAAGTAACACTTATACATACGTAAGCGCTGCGTACGGATGCCGTAGGTGGTTAGACCATTGTTGTGTGACAGACCTTGCGTGGCAGACTGTAGTGGAAGTGGAAGTAATGGAAGACGTGTTTGTGTCGGATCACTTACCACTAATTGTAAAGTGCGACTTAAGCTGTGTAAGACCCAAGTGGGCATCACCTAGCCTGCAACGAAGCACGGTTATATGGGGAGAGCGAGGCGAGGCACAGATAACTAAGTACCATGACCTATCTAATAATAGTATGCGTGAAATTGATTTTCCTTCTGAGTTTACGGAGTGCAGCCGCGGAATGTGTAGCTTGAGTGAGCACAAAAAAGTACTAGATCGCTTGTATCAGAATATTGTACATGCCCTAAGCGACGCGGCAAGTAAGTCTAGTAAGACTCGTGGAGAAAGGAAGAGCAATAACATGCATTTATGTGGGTGGAATAAGCATGTTTATGATGCTCACAAGCAGGCCAGGCTTAACTATCAAGTTTGGTTGCTTAATAATCGGCCTAAGTCGGGTAGAATCTATGAGCAGATGTACGAATCGCGTAAAATATTCAAAAGTCGACTAAAATGGTGCCAACAAAATCAAGACCAACTTAAAATGGACGTTTTGGCCAAACATAGATCTGCTAAAAACTTTGATCGTTTCTGGAAGGCAACAAAAAAGCTTGATGTTAAGTCTGGTTTGCCAACAAGTGTGCAGGGGGAGAATGAGCCTGCTCATATTGCAGAAATGTTTAGGGCTCATTTTAAAGTCAACTCACCACTGGGCCCCTCGGTTCCTACTTTTAGCAAGCCTTTGTGTCAGGGAGAAAATAAATTAGTGCATGTTACAGCTGAACAAGTGCGAAATGTACTTAAAAATATGACTGGTGGCAAGTCTCCTGGACATGATGGCATTAGCGTTGAGCATTTTAAGCATGCTGGTGTTCACCTTCCGAGGGTTTTGGCGCTGTTTTTCACAATGTGTATCAGACATTCCTATTTACCGCAAGAAATGTTAAAAACAATTGTGGTGCCCATTGTGAAGAATAGAACTGGTAACGTCTCGGACATGAAAAATTATCGTCCAATTTCATTGGCAACGACGATTGCTAAGGTGCTGGACGGTGTGCTTAATTCTTACCTTGAAAAAATAGCTAAGCTACATGACGCACAATTTGGGTTTCGGTCTGGGCTATCTACTGAGAGTGCAATTGTAAGTTTAAAGCACACTGTCCAATACTATACTAATCGTGGGACACAGGTGTATGGCTGTTTCCTAGACCTGTCAACGGCATTTGACTTAGTGTCTTATAACATATTGTGGGCAAAGCTGGAGGACAGAGGAATATCAGTTGAATTGCTAAATATATTTAAGTTCTGGTATGCCAACCAGACAAATTGTGTAAAATGGGTCGACTCTCTCTCGGAAGAATATGTGTTGGAGAGTGGGGTAAGACAGGGAGGCTTGACGTCTCCCACACTCTTCAACATATATATTAATGATCTCATTGTCAGGTTTAGCAGTATGCGTGTCGGATGCCGTATTGACGGAGTAAGCACCAACAATATATGTACTGGCTTGCCTTCCTAACTTTTCTATCACATCCTTCCTTCCAATTATATTATGCAAAACAAAACTTATGGCGCCATCTGTTGGCCTACAACAAAAGCGTCTGCAAAAGAAGTCGACGCGATCGATACCCACATATAATCAAGATTCAAGACGAATTGCATCGGTAATGGCTGTTCTTTTCTAAGCCATCCTAATTAAAATCAATGTAATTAAGTGTTAGTGAGTGTGCCGGGTCGACCCAGCTGTGTGCATGGACTATATAATCACGTAGGAGTGAGGTCAAGGACGACTGAAGCCTTCCACATCCGAAGATATTGTTAAAGCCAAGTTGAAGGTACCGCCGCTGCTGCTAACCGTGAGTTAACCTATTTCATTTACCCTTCCTGGTGGGCCAGACCAATTTTCTCTCACTGTAGGTAAATTAAGTAGCGATTCTCTTTATTTTCATCTCAAGTAGAAGTGTCGCGATTACTACAAAAACGGAGTTCAATCCGCGCAATTTCTATTCCACCTGTTAACAATATTTAGTGGTCCGTACGAGCGCGAATTTCCTATGGTATTTTGGGTTCAATTCATTCGAAAACTCCAAAATTACAGTTCATAACAATTCAATTATAAAATAAAAACTTTTACAAGTAAAATTTAGTAAGGTACTTCTTTAATTGCCTTAATTTTAACGACCTAGGTAATACGAAGTAATTTATTGAATTTATTTGATATATAATCTTATAATTAAGGATAATTATTCTCTGTCGATTGCATAAACTACAATTACACGTTATGTGCCGTTCGTTGTACTTAAACACGGAGGTAGTAGGTGAATAATTATACTCCACATATTCAATACTGATATGTTGTTTCAATAGGTGTAGTATAATATATACCTATTAATAGCGTCATTATTGCTTAGTTAAATAATTAGGTTTGTTTTTAAATTTACGGTTTTATTTGTTATATTTTCAAACATAATAACAGATAAAGCAAAGTCAAACGCTAGTGAAATTGAGAGACAACTTAAGTTGCTTACTATTCAGAGGGAATATGCATTTTGAGAAATTCAAATACTATGTGATTTATCGAAGAATATCCAAACGGATACAACTTCTGCGTCTCAATTCGAGGCTAGATTTATGCGTGTTGAGTTGAGTTGAGAATTCTTGGATTATACGAATCAAATAAACGATTTAAAGTTAAAATTAAAGCCGGACGATATCATTGATATGAAGCCCGTGATTGCGTTTGACGACATGTACTACACTGTCGATGCCGCCAGGGCTGCTCTAAGCGAGGGTCGCACTCGAGCCGACCCGCAGTGCGACCCGGATCCGAGTTTGATTTCCGGATTTTCATACCATAGTACGAAACCATACGCGCAAGCACGCTTACCGAAACTCGAGCTACCGAAATTTGATGGAAACATTGAACATTGGCAAACTTTCTTCGATACATTTTCCACACTTGTACATGAAAACAATAATATAAGGTCAATCGAAAAGTTTCATTACTTGTTGACGTGTCTCTCGGGTTCGGCGTTGTCAATCGCAAAAGGAGTGCCTGTTACCTCTGATAACTACCAAATTGTTTTTGACGCACTTATCGAGCGGTTCCAAAACAAACGAATTTTGGCCGCAACGTACTTAGACAAAATTTGTTGCTTCCTTCCTTTGAAGTCTAGTAATTATGCCGATTTACGTAATTTAACCAGTGTGTTGAATGAAACCGTTAATGCTCTTAAAGCTATGAAAATTAAGAAATTAGATGAGTTTATTTTATTTTATTTAGATGCGCGTGTTTTAGATGCTGATACACGCAAACGTTTTGAGCTGCAAAACGGGGAACAAATTCCTACCTTTTCTGATTTGTTGAATTTTTTACAAAGTTATGTCAAAGTTCTAGAGGTTAATCAATCGGGTAACTGTTCCGGGTCTGTTTTTAAATCGGGACAGTCATATAAAAATAATTTACGTGCCACCGGGACACGAAATAGTCTCAATAATAAACAGTATCCTAAATCCACATCGTTGCCGTCGAACACTGCTATAGCTTCAAATGCTGCAAGTAAAACAGCTGATTGTCTTTGTTGCGGGGCAGCACATGCGCTTTTTAAATGTCCTAAGTTTCAAGAACTTGATATTTCTGAAAGATACGGCTTATTGTCTAATAAAAATGTTTGCATTAATTGTTTACGTTTAAATCATAATGCAGATAAATATTTTTCAAAAATTACTTGCTCAACTTGTGGTGAGCGTCACCATTCGTTGCTCCACGATAACACTACCATTGTTGCTGTTACGTGTTGCTCCACTGACAGGACTATCGATAAAACAGTAGTCACGGCTGACGACTTGACCGCAACTGCGAGCTCCGTGACTACCAGCGCTCACATTGGTCATAGTCGTGCTCTCGTTTTGCTCGGCACATGTGTAGTGCGCGTGCGCGGTTGCGGTGCACCCGCTCAGTATACTACCGACCGCGCACTTATTGACAGTGGAGCTCAGGATAGTTTTATGACGTTATCACTCGCTCAACGTTTAGGGTTGCCCATTCGCCGCTGCAATTTAGCTGTAGCAGGTTTAGGAAAAAATGTAGTGCATCAAATAAAGGATGAAACTTCATACGTGGTAATGCCAACGGATTCTGATAGTCCAAACTTCACTATTAATGCCATAATAATGAATACTATAACAAGTAAAATGCCTGTTGTAGAAGTACCTTCTGAGGTTTGTGAAAATTTTAAACATATAATTTTAGCAGACAAACAGTTCGACAAACCCACTAATATAGACTTGCTGCTGGGCGCAGAGCTATTCCATAAAATTTATGATGGCCAACGCCTAGAGATAGGTCCTGGTTTACCAGTCGCTCTACATAGTGTCTTTGGGTGGGTGCTCACTGGCAAAATTGATCACAGCTGTCACCCTCCACCTATGGTTTCTTCCCTCGTTACTTCCACCCGGCTTTTGAATGACGTGGTCAAGCGTTTTTGGGAGGTCGAAGAACCACCGAACATATTTATATCGAACCCTAAAGATGTTAAATGTGAAGAACTCTACTCTACTCTTGTGTCACGTAAATCTGACGGTCGTTACGTCGTTCCTTTACAACTAACGGTTCACCGTCTAAAGCTTTGCGGTTCTGTCCTTCTAGGGCGAGTTCTTAAGCACATGCAAAACTTGCTGCGAGATAAAATCCCTCTCAGTAAAGTGCTTGCTTTTACTGATAGTAACATGGTTCTGGCATGGTTACACACGGAACCTCATAAACTGAAGACTTTTGTTTCCCATCGCGTGGTGAAAATCATCGACGATGTATCAGTTGATAGCTGGCAACACGTATCGACATATGATAATCCTGCCGATCATTGCAGTCGAGGTCTTAGCGGTTCACAGCTGGTGACATGTTGTACGTGGTGGTCAGGTCCAAATTGGCTCGCTAACGATTTCTCCACTTGGCCAGTAAAGTGCAAGTGGGAATCACAAGATTCCGTACCCGAGTTGCGCTCTACTGCTCATGTATCTCAAACGGATACTAGCTCTGCTGATTTTGACTTTATTAGTGGACTGTTAGACCGCTACTCTACACTATCACGCGTCCAGCGTGTGCTAGCTTGGTGTCTGCGTGCTGTAGCAGCGTTCAAACGAAACAATAAAACTAAGAACTTCCTGAGTGTATCAGAGCTGGAGCAGTCTATCGTCTATATGGTTCAACATAAACAAAAACTTCATCTTACAGATGAAGTCAAGGCCACCAAATCCGTTAAAAAACTGAGTCCATTTATTGATGATGCGGGATTGCTGCGAGTGGGGGGCCGTCTAAAGCACTCTCATCTACCGGCAACAGTAAAACATCCCGTATTGTTGCCAAAGGCTTCACGCTTATCCTTGTTGATCATAGATCACTTTCATATCAATTACTTACACTGTGGTCCTCGTACTCTTCAATCGATTATTCTGCGTAGATATTGGATACTTAGCATCCGTAACTTAATTCGGTCGCGTTTATCTAAATGCATAGCATGTTTTAAAGTAAAACCGGTTGCTTGTCAGCCTTTAATGGGAAATCTTCCTTCACCAAGAGTACAACCGACGCGGTGTTTCCAAAATGTCGGAATCGACTTTGCCGGTCCATTTATAGTGAAGGAAAATTGTAGACGAAACGCTCGTACTTACAAGGCCTACGTGTGTGTATTCGTTTGCCTCGCGGTAAAGGCTATCCATCTTGAGGCAGTAACCGAGGTCTCGACTTCTGCTTTTCTTGCGGCGTTAGATCGCTTCGTATCACGTCGTGGCCTTTGTACTTTCATAGTCACCGACTGCGGCACTAACTTTATTGGTGCCCGCCGTTACCTTAACGAACTACAACAAATGGTTTGTAAAAATAAGGATTCGCTTGAGTCTAGTCTTGCGAAACAACACATTATCTGGCGACTGAACCCTCCTACCGGGAGTAATTTTGGTGGCATATTTGAGAGCGGTGTAAAATCAATGAAGTTTCACTTAAAACGCGTTATAGGGTTACAAGTATTGACATTCGAGGAGCTCATAACAATTCTTACTAAAATCGAAGCCGTACTTAACTCGCGACCGTTGTGCTGTCTATCTTCAGATCCTAATGAGGTCGATATTCTTACACCTGGCCATTTTTTGGTCCATGGTTCTCTTATATCGTTACCAGAACCTGAACTCTCTAAGGAATATGTTCCACCTCGGGCCCGCTGGCAGATGATGCAGAAACTTACACAGTCTTTTTGGCATATTTGGCAACGCGATTATCTCCATACCTTACAGCAACGCGCGAAATGGTTTCGAGAACAACCAAATATTCATGTCGAAGATATTTTACTAATTGTCGATAGCAATTTACCACCACTAGAGTGGCGTTCAGGTAGAGTTCAAGACGTGCATCCCGGCAAAGACGGTGTAGTGCGCGTGGTCACCCTACGCACTACTAATGGACTCCTTAAGAAACCAGTAAATAAGCTGTGTCCTCTACCTTTATATCAATAATATATAGCTATACTTATAACAAAAAAATGAAAATTTTTTCTCATAATTAATATTATAGCTTTTTTTGTTATTTAGCTTCTAGGCATAGTTAGTTATTAAATTTTGTTGCCTTACATACCTTTCTAATAGGTATGCAACTCAAGTTCAAGTATTAATACTATCTTTAGGTAGATATTATTCTAAGTTAGTTTCTATTTCGTGAAGTATTTAGTTTTATAGGGAGAACTGCTATTATTACTCATGAAATCTGAAACGATTTCAAGTGCGGGGAATTATGTACTGGCTTGCCTTCCTAACTTTTCTATCACATCCTTCCTTCCAATTATATTATGCAAAACAAAACTTATGGCGCCATCTGTTGGCCTACAACAAAAGCGTCTGCAAAAGAAGTCGACGCGATCGATACCCACATGTAATCAAGATTCAAGACGAACTGCATCGGTAATGGCTGTTCTTTTCAAAGCCTTCCTAATTAAAATCAATGTAATTAAGTGTTAGTGAGTGTGCCGGGTCGACCCAGCTGTGTGCATAGACTATATAATCACGTAGGAGTGTGGTCAAGGAAGACTGAAGCCTTCCACATCCGAAGATATTGTTGAAGCCAAGTTGAAGGTACCGCCGCTGCTGCTAACCGTGAGTTAACCTATTTCATTTACCCTTCCTGGTGGGCCAGACCAATTTTCTCTCACTGTAGGTAAATTAAGTAGCGATTCTCTTTATTTTTATCTCAAGTAGAAGTGTCGCGATTACTACAAAAACGGAGTTCAATCCGCGCAATTTCTATTCCAACTGTTAACAATATAAATTACGCTGATGACAGTGTACTGTTCTGTCCAATTGCGGGGGGTCTTAACGGGATGCTAAGGGTTTGTGAGAAATATGTTGCTGAGCACGAGCTCATATCCAATGTAAAACAGACAGAATGCATGGTGTTTAAGGCCGCTGGTAAATGTCCCGATAAAGTCAATAACATTACCCTGAACGGCGTGAACATACAACGTGTATCAAAATTTAAATATCTGGGACACATAATTACTGACGACCTTAAAGACGACGCTGATATAGAAAGGGAACGTAGGGCTCTCTCAGTTAGAGGCAATATGTTGGCTCGCAGATTCTATATCTTCTATATCTATTCTTTTTTTTTTTTTGCTGTGGCAACCCCGGTGACAAATACTTAAATAATTTGCTCCCAAATAATTTCATAAAAATTAAATATTGTAATTGATAATTTCCACCTCAAATTTAAGTTATAGTTGTTAATTAGGAACAAATTGTATTGTGTAATAAATAAAAGTGGTAAATATCTAAATAAATAAATTTTTAGTGCCTCTCAATTTAAAGTGACAGCAGGTAACGAACATCGTTTAAAACTTAGGTTTAAAAGTTACTGTAATTCTTGTTATCCCTTTTAATATTTACGATATATCTTAAGTTTTGTAGTTTTCGGATTTCATTTTGAATTGTTTTCTTGATAATTTAATTTGAGATCTGTTATTAGAGTCCTACAATTGGATATTTGCTTACTCTGTTCCCTTGATTTTCCATCTTTGTTTTCTTTTACTATTTAAAATATATAGTAAAATGAATACTCGCAACGCCAAAACGCGCCAGATGGAGAACCAACTTCATCTGGCGCTCCAAGAACTGAGGGCGTCCAGGGAGCAGTGTGAGCTGTTACTTAAAGAAAGGGATGACAACGAAAAGGAAATAATAAGTATAATTTCGAAAAATACACAGTTGAAAAGTGATATGGTTAAGATACATAGAGACTATACAGATATTTTAAAGGAAAGGGATCAGCTCCAGGGGACAGTCGATGAGTTTGACCGATGCAGCAAAGAATATGAGGAAGCCCTCAGATTAATTGCTGCATTGAAATTACAATTAACTGAAGCTAATGAGCAGATTTCACAATTTAAACAATACATTGATAACGTGCAAGCATTTCAAACTCAGAGTCTGTTCGATGAGCTCGTAGAATGTAAATCTCATGAAACATTGCAACCCTCCACAACAATAGATTTGACTAAAGATTCTACCTCATCAAGAACAGCAGAAAGGATTACATGCAGCAGAAGGAAATTAAGAAAATATATAAAAATCAATAAATATATTAGGAAAGTTCACAAATTAGTTAAAACTAAAATTAATATTAAAAATTATTCAAATGTATGTAAGGAAAAGCAAGAGTTAATTAGTAAAATTAAATTATATTCAATTGAGGTGGAAAACATGAAAAATTGTTATGAGACTGAAATAGAGTGTCTTAATTCAGAAATTTTATCACTTCAAACTTCATTACAAACTATGTCAAATAAGTATAAATCAGCAGGGAATGAGATAAAAGAACACATACTGGCCATGGATAATCTGGTAAAGTCATGTAAATATAACGAGGAACGTTTTGATTCCTTATTAAAATATCAAAATGAATATCAGCACTCAATGCCAGGTTCTTTAGGGACAGTGTGTGTTAATAATATGACAAGCAGTAATACTTCATTTTCTTTACCTGCACTCTATGATAGTACCATAACAAAGCAGATAAATTTAAAAAGTAATGAAAAAAATAATGTAATTGTGTATAGTGATGACATAGGAAAAAATTTGGGTATATCATTGAATAACTGTTTAAAAAGGCAACAGATAAGTAATTACTGCATGCCTGGAGCATCATTCAGTGATATTATGAATAAAATTTTAACTAGTAAATTTAAACCTAATAGTATATTAATAATTTTTGTTGGGAGAAGAGGCAATATGAACAAGAATCAATTATTAAAATATATTGAATATCTCAATAACATAAATGTGGTTAAAGTTATCTTGTTTACATTGCCTTACATAGAGGGGTGGCCACAGGAAAACAAACTAAGATATAATTTAAATTTAATGATGCATAATTCGACATGTAATAATAACTTAAATTTGACATTTAATTGTAAGAATAATAATGATAAATTTCATTTAGTGGATATTAATAATTTAATTAAGAAGTTTTTGACAAGAGATAGGTATTACCTATCAAAGTTTAGTTTGAGACTGGTAGCAAATACGCTATCTCATTATTTATATTTTAACCCAGCCAAATTATTGGCTACCTTAACACCTGCTTTTATTGAGCAGAAAAATAATTTCACAAATGATTTGGAATTAGTTCCAAGTAATTTAAATTAGATAATAAGACAATAGAGGTAATCTCTAGCAAAGATAACTTAAATACCTTAGAATACAATTCAACTATACTTCATTGTGTAATTTCACAAAATAGCAATAATAAAAACTGTATTAACCTGGTGCATCAAAATATACAAGGTATGTTAGGCAAAGAACTAGAAATTGAATTATTTTTAAAAAGTAACCTTATTCATATTTTATGTATTACTGAACATTGGTTAAAAAGTTACAACTCCATATTTAATTTCAGTAATCACCAGGTGGTCAGTTCGTTCAACAGAGATACTAAATTACGTGGTGGCTCCTTAATATTAGCTAATAAATCCTTATCATGTAAAGAACGTAAAGACATTGTGAGCCTCTCTGTTGAGCGTACTGTAGAAATGGCTTGTGTTGAGCTTGAGCACCTTATTGTTGTCAGTGTTTACAGACCCCCATGTTCAAATTATGATACCTTTGAAAAAAATATGGAAGAAGTTTTAGTTAAGCTTAATAAACAGAATAAATCTCTTGTAGTGTGTGGAGACTTCAATATCAATCTCCTGGAAACTTCTTCCATCAGTATTAAATTTTGCTCTTTGTTCAAATCCTATAATCTTGATAATTTATTCTTTGAAGCTACACGAATTGCAGGGTGTAGTGCAACTTGTATTGATAATATTTTTACAGGTGTTGTACCAATCAACAAATCAATAATTCAAAAACTTAGTTCAGATCACTGTGGACAACTGGTTTCATTACCTTATATGCACAAAAAACAGGAAATTGAGAAAATTGTGTTTGTTCCTATTAATGCAAAACGCCTGGAGAGATTTAGAAGTAATATGGTAAAAAACCTTCCATCGCTTTCTTATAAGAACAATGCAGACTTTTTATATGGAGAATTATTTACCCTTATAAGCAATGAATTTAAAAAAACATTTACTTCTAAAACATTCTCCGGAAACAGTCGCAAGGTATTTAATGAGTGGGCGACAGTGGGAATTCATAAAAGCAGACGAAGGTTATATGACCTTTACCATGAAAGATCATATAATCCTTCTGATGCTTTTAAAGAATATGTCAAAAATTATTCTAAAATGTTTAAAAAAGTTTGCTCCACAGCCAAATCGTTACATATTAGCAACAAAATTAAGACGGCTAAGAATAAAATTAAAATGACGTGGAGTATAATTAACAGCGAAACCGGTAATGAAAAACCTCGTAACTCAAACTATCAATTAAAAATTAACAATGAATTGACTAAATCAAATCAAGAAGTCGCAGCGGTGTTTGAGAAATATTTCACTGATATTCCTATTTTGACAACAGAGTCTTTGAATTCTTCTCCAACTGTCGCCGAGTCATTACTCAAACAGAATGTTAATATCTGTTTAAAAGAATTTATATTTGAAAAAGTATTACCGCAAGATATTGTAAAATACTTCAAAACCATTGATGTAAAGAAAACCGCAGATTTGTGGGGGATTTCCGTGACAGTTATTGCGTCCATAATAGATTTAATTGCACCTCATCTTGCTATTATTTTTAATACTTGTATCGATTCTGGTGTGTTTCCTGATTTAATGAAGTATAGTAAAGTAATACCTTTATTTAAATCTGGTAGTACATTGGACCCCGCTAATTTTAGACCTATTTCTGTATTACCAACTCTTAGTAAAATTTTTGAAAAAATTATTTTGGATCAATTGTTAATTTTTTTTAATACAAATAAATTACTTCATAAAAACCAATTTGGATTTACAAGGGGTCGCTCGACGTCTGATGCCGGCGTTGAGCTTATGAAATATATTTTTAATGCCTGGGAGAATTCACAGGATGCCTTAGGTGTTTTCTGTGATCTTTCCAAGGCTTTCGATTGTGTTCATCATGAAACATTAATCAGGAAACTACAACATTACGGTGTAAAAAATTTGGCGCTTAGACTTATTACTTCATATTTAAGTAACAGAACTCAAAAAGTCGTGATAAATGGTAAAGGTTCCTCCGGATCGGTAGTATCAATGGGCGTTCCTCAGGGCTCGATTCTTGGCCCATTCCTGTTTTTAATCTATATTAATGACTTACCTTATCTTGTAGGGGACAATCACGGTATAGTATTATTTGCTGACGATACCTCTTTAATTTTCAAACTCAAACGGCAGTTAATTAATTATGACGATGTAAATAATGCTCTATCGAAATTAGTACATTGGTTTAACGCCAACAATATGCTCTTGAACGGCAATAAGACAAAGTGTATTAAATTTACAATACCTAATGTAAAACATTCGAATACCAATGTGCTATTAAATGGGGAGGAGTTGAGTCTTGTGGATACCACTGTTTTTCTCGGTATTACTATTGACGCGAAACTTCAATGGGGCCCCCATATATCTAAATTAGCAAGCAGACTTAGTTCTGCAGCATATGCTGTAAGAAAGATTAGAAGTCTCACAGATGTTGAGACAGCTAGATTAGTGTATTTTAGTTACTTTCATAGCGTAATGTCTTATGGAATTTTGCTATGGGGTAATGCGACTGATATTGAAGCTATATTTGTTTTGCAAAAGAGAGCCGTTCGGGCGATTTATAACCTAAATTGTAAAGAGTCCCTCAGACAAAAATTTAAAGAAATAAACATATTAACTTTGGCATCGCAATATATTTATGAAAATCTTATGTATGTACATAAAAACATAAATAGCTTTAATAAGAATAAGGATGTGCATTCTTTAAACACTAGGAACAAACATAAGCTTTTAATACCAGTTACTAGACTCCACAGAATCAGTAATTCATTTATGGGGCAATGTATACGCTTTTACAACAAAATCCCAGAACATATTCAAAGTTTATCAATAAACAAGTTTAAAAGTTTTATTAAAGAAAAACTGTACAAAAAGGGTTATTATAATATCAAGGAATACATGAATGAAAATAACCCCTGGGAATAAGGTGACCGCCACCATGCTGGTTCTATTAAAAATCATTTAAAAATTGTATAAATGAAATTATTGTTAAGTGAAATATGTTTGAAAAAAAAAAGTCCCGCTGGGTTTCTTGCTGGTTCTTCCCAGGACAGAGGTATTTTCCGAACCAGTGGTAAATAAAAAATGACTTTCAATAAGAATTATGTAATAATCAATATTGAATAAAAAATTATTCTATTCTATTCTATTCTATTCTATCGTTGTAGCGAAGACGTAAAGGTGACCCTTTTTAAAGCGTATTGCCAAAACATGTACACGGGAAATCTGTGGACCAGCTATACCAAGAAGTCGCTGGACACCCTACGAGTCCAATATAATAATATTGTCAGGATGTTGTTGGGATTGCCTCGTTTCTGTAGTGCATCAGCGATGTTTGCAGAATACCAAGTTGACGACTTTGCAGCCATTATTCGCAAAAAAAAACCACATCGCTGATATTTAGAGCGCGAGGCAGTCCCATTAGCATTCTGCAAACCCTGGCAGATAGGCATACTTCTCCGCTTTGGGCCTGCTTTGTGAGGAGGGTTATTTAAAAACACAGTTATTTAAATTAAATCCAAATTGACCTCATCTGATTTCATTTAGATATTTTTTTGATTGTATTTAATCTAATTTAATTAAGACATTATTTGATTTCGATTGATTTTTACGTGATTTTTTGTTAGAATGTATTTTATTTTATTTTATTTTGACATTCCTATTATTCGATTATTATTTCAATTTTATTTTTGATTTTATTGTAATTTAATTTTGGGTATAGATTTAATTTTAGTTTTGATTTAATTTAATTAAATTTATTTAATGTCCTCCACTACTAAACTAATATAATTCATTCTAACAACTTATGGATCTTTGATATCTGAAATAAAGAATTATTATATTATTATTATTACTTCTGGTTGGAATAAACCTCTGCCCTGGGAAGAGCTAGCAAGAAACCCAGTGGGAATTTTATTTACAAAAAAAGCTTTTTTTTATAGGATAAGTGTGACAAACGAGCACACAGTTCACCTGATGGTAAGTGGTTGCTGCGGCCCATAGAAATCTACATCTATCCTCGTTTGCGAATCAAAATGCAGATGCGTTGTCACCCGTGAGGACTAAGATGGAATGCCGCATTTCCAGTAAAAAAGGGCCTCCGGCCACCTGCACTCACCAAGCGAAACGCAGAGGTAAACCTCTACTTCACGCTGGTATTCTGTGAGGTCGTGGTACCAACCCGGTTCGAGCCGGCCCATCCGTGCGACAGCAAAACCTGCCGCGTGGCTCTACCACTGTTAAAAACTACAGATGCGTTATCACGTTTGAGGACTAAGATGAAATGAACCACCCACCGCAGAGTCTATTCCACCTGAGAATACCTCGTTAAGAGGCATGTAGTGTGGACCCACGACAGTATATACGAAATGAGTGTTAAGGTAGAATAAGTTGAGGCAAATAATTAACGTTATAGAAGCATCAACACACCTGTTTCATTGACATCTTTCTTATATTACATGGTAATCCTGCCAGGCAATGCGCTGCGATAATGCACGCGTACCGCCGAGGCCTGCAACAGTTGTTAAAAATAATAATAATGGATAAATAATTTAACTCTATTACTGGATTGGCACAATCCCAAATATGACAAAAATCACCGAAATCAAGAAAACTATATTATGACAAAGACGACAAGAGGCCACAATTATTATTTTATAGACTCTAAAAATTAAAATGTATGTGTAGTACTATAAAGACAACTAAGAAAGAACAAAGATAAAATTTTTAGGAAAAATATATTGAAAATAACGAAGGCAAAAGTATCCCATCAATTTACAAAGTATATAAAAAAATGTATTCCAGAGAGTAGAACCAGCAATCAGCGGCAGTGTAGCCGAGACGATTGAACGACTACCTGAACAAAATTAAGAGGTAACTTCGAACCTGAAAGGTTTTTAATACCATTCAAAACTTTAATACTTGAGATTTTTCATGTTGTTTTCGCTATTATAATTTTTTTGTTATGTATTAAATTTTATGTATTTAACTTATGATTAAGTTGAAAGTATTTATCAGATAATTCAATATTCAATTAATTTGTAAATTTTTTAAAAAAATAATCTTACTGCAATAATTATAAATTAAGTTACGTAGGCATTTCTGTGGCATGTTAGTATTAAGGTAAAAGTTGATTTTATATTCACTTTTATTCAATAATTGAGACAAGGGTGAGCTGACAGTGGAATAATTTGGAATAGGGCAACGGAACGCAAGGGGCTGTCAGCTGGCCGACTTCATAGAGAAAGAGGGACACTTTATGATGAACTCCTTATTCCAGAAGCGGCCCATAGGAAGTGGACCTGGTCGAGCCCCGACGGTTCGACAAAAATGAGATTGACTTCATTATGACGACCAGACGACAAATGTTCAGTGAGGTCTCAGTGATCGCGAGGGTGAAGACCGGCAGCGATCACCGAATGGTTAGAGGCACACTGAACCTAAACGTTAAGTTGGAGAGGTCTCGTCTGATGAAGTCAAAGCTCCGTCCCCCTCGTGCTCTAATCCAAAGTCTTGAAACCTTTCAGGTCAAGTTAAAAAATCATTTACAATGCCTAGAAGACTGCAATAAAGTGGACGATATGAATGACAAGCTCATGGAAACTGTCCATGCGGTCAAAGCTAAGATCTGCAAGACTCACCGCAAAAGAACACAAAAACTCTCCGATCACACTCTTAATCTCATAACTGTTAGACGGAAGATGGAGCTACATTCTTCAACAGATTTTACAGCATACAGGTGTCTGAACTAATAGATCTCCAAATGCATGCGGCGGGACTTACGCAACTTCAATACAGCTTGTATTGAAGAAGCGATCAAGCAAAACCAAGGCTCCAAAGTCTTTGTTAGAGATCTGTCTGCCAGAAGGAAACAATTGTCAAAGCTGAAGACCGAGTGTGGCAGCATCGTTTTTGGGACACCTGAGATTTTAAGTGAGATTGAGAGGTTCTATGTGCAGCTGTACACGTAATCGTTGAAGCTACACGCAAGTATGAGTAACGATCCAAGAGTGAGTCTTATCTCACATTATTCAAAAGATGTTCCGGACGTCAGTCTCGGCGAGATTAAAGTGGCTCCCCAACACCTTAAAAACGGCAAGTCCCCGGGCGAGGGTGGAATTACAGCGTAGCATCTGAAAGCGGGTAAACACCGGTATTTGAAGTCCTTCGGAAGCTCTTTAATTCCGTCCTCCATAGTAGCACTACTCCGGAGGCGTGGAGCAGAAGTGCGGTGGTCTTGTTATTCAAGAAAGGCGACAACGCTCTCTTGAAGAACTACAGACCAATTTCCCTTTTGAGCTGCGTCTACGTGCTGTTTTCGAGATTCATTATGAATCATCTCGCACGCAGAGTTGACGATTTCCAGCCTTCCGAACAAACCGGTTTCCGAAAGGGCTTAAGTACCATAGACCACATACATACCCTGTGGTAGATGGTACAGAAGACAGAGGAGCATAATCTGCCACTTTGCCTTGCGTATGTGGACTATGAGAAAGCCTTTGATTCCGCCGAAGTTTGCGCGGTGCTGCAGTTCCTTCAGCGGTGCCAAGTTGACTGTCGGTATATCGAAGTGCTGAAGTGTTTGTACAGTAGAGCTACGATGGCTATCCGAGTACAAAATCGGAGTATGAAACCTATCCAACTACAGAGAGGTGTAAGACAGGGTGACGTTATATCCCCGAAACTCTTCACCACTGCATTGGAAGACGTTTTCAAGCTACTGGACTGGAAAGGATACGATATTAATATCAATGGCAAGTACATCACTCAACTTCGATTTGCCGACGATATAGACCTTATGGCAGAATTGCTGGAGGACCTACGCACTATGCTCAATGACCTCAATAGTGTCTCCTAACGGATAGGTCTTAAGATGAACATGGACAAAACAAAGATCATGTTTAACGTCCATGTCACACCTATACCGGTAGTTGTTGGGAGCACTAAGCTCGAAGTTGTTGACGAGTATGTTTACCTGGGACAAATAGTCCGACTAGGTTAGTCCAACTTCGACCGGAGCTCAATCGACGGATTCAACTCGGCTGGGCAGCGTTCGGGAAACTACGACACATCCTCTCGTTATACATACCTCAAAACCTGAAAACGAAATTGTACAACCATTACGAGTTGCCAGTGATGACTTACGGATCTGAGACGTGGTTCTTCACTGCTGACCATATGAGGAAGCTCAAGGTCACTCTGCGAGCTATGGAGAGGGCTATGCTCGGGTTTCTCTGCGTGATAAACTTAGAAATGAGTATGTCCGCGGTAGAACCAGAGTAACCGACATAGCCCAACGGATTAGTAAGCTGAAGTGGCAGTGGGCCGGCAATATAGTTCGAAAAACCGACAACCGATGGGGAAAAAAGGTTCTCGAGTGGCAGCCTTGTACCGGTAGGCGAAGTGTAAGGCGACCCCTCACTAGATGGAGTAACGACCTGGCAAGTCATGCAGGAAGTCGATGGATGCAGGTGGCTCAGGACCGTGCTTTGTGGCATTCCTTGGGGGAGGCCTATGTATAGCAGTGGCATTATGAAAGGCTGTAATGATGATGATGATATTGAGTTTTGAGTTATGTGTCTGTATATATCAAATACTGTACCTCTATAAATGGTAAATTAAAAAAAAACTAACGCATATTTTCGATAAATCTAGAAATATTATAAACACAGTTAGTTAGTAGTAGTAGTTAGTTAGTAACAGTTAGTTATCGATGTATCTAAGATGATCTTCTGTGTAAATTTAAAAATATGTTTTTTTTTATAGTTAAGGGTGACAAACGAGCACACAGTTCACCTGATGGTAAGTGGTTGCTGTGTTCCATAGATATCTACATCTATCCTCTATTACAAATCAAAATTCAGATGCGTTGTCACCCGTGACCACTCAGATGGAATGCCTCATTTTCAGTAAAAAGGGTCTCCAGTTCTTTTCACTCACCATACGAAACACAGCAGCGTCAAGCTGCTATTTCACGCTGGTATTCTGTGAGAGCGTGGTCCTTCCTCGGTCGAGCCGACCCATTCGTGCTACAACTATACTACTAATATATCTGCAGCATGGCTCTACCACGTTGAACTATAAACTATAGTTTTAAATACATACATTTTTCTTGAATTCATATAACAATAACATATTATACAAGTTATGTTAAAATTATTTGATCATAATATGATATAATCGCAAACATTTCCATATATTTTGTACTTTGGTAATTGAAACCCCTGACGGGGTAGCAAGAGAGAACAGATCGCCAAGTTTCACGATCCTTACATACCTCTTTCGCTTCTTTCAGATTCATTAACTTCTTCATATATGCACGTCTAGGTATCCGAATACTCTTGACCCACCTCTCTTAGAGCAATTTGCTCACATGGTCTTCGAAAGTTAGTCTCGATCTACCTCGACATCTTTTAATATTAACTTTCGCGCTATATATTTTCTTCACTATTCGGTCTTCACTCATTCGCTCAACGTGCCCAAACCATCGAAGCACGCCCTTATCAATTTTTGTGATAAGGTCATCTTTCAAACCTGCCATATTGCGAATCTCTTCGTTTTTCTTTCGGTTGGCCATGGTAACGCCACACATTTTACGAAGAGATCGCATCTCCACTGCATTCAACTTGCTTTTATGCTTCTTCTGGCATACACAGGTTTTGCTGCCATATAACAAAGTCGGTACCAACACTGCGTTATGTATTGCAAGGCGTGCACTCTTCACTTCGCCTTGCCTTTTGACTAACGCAGTCAGGGCAACATTGACTTTGTTCCCGGCAGCGACACGCCTGTCCACATCTAAATTACATCTTCCATCCCGGCTTAAAGCACTCCCCAAGTATACAATTTCATTTACCTGTTCTAGACATTCCTGATTTACCCATATTTCACACTTCGTTCTCTCTGCGTCCCTTTCAAATACCAGAACCTTAGTTTTATTAGCATTCAAACGGAGACCTTTAATTTTACATTCCTCTTTCATACACGTGACTAATGCCTGCAGTTCTGCCTCTGATGGTGCAATAAGCACTGCATCATCAGCATATAACAGACATTTAACTTTAATGTCACCCAATTTTACACACAAACAGCTATCTTTCAGCTTCTGTAAACAGCTGTCGAGAACATGAACAGCCAGGAAGACATGACACAACCCTGTTTTACGCCCGTTTGGACGCTAAACATAAGTGACAGGTCATGCCCTACCCGCACACAGGCTTTACAGTCACAGTAAAGTGACTGCACAGCCCTTAACAATCGACCATCCACACCGTACCCCGGCAACAGCTCCCACATTTTCTTCCTTACAACCTTATCAAATGCTTTCTCAAGATCCACAAAAGCACAGAAAATCTTCTGGTTAGCAGCCAAAAGCTTTTCCGTGATCATGCGGAGAGAAAACATTTGATCCGTGCATCCTCTTCCAGGTCTAAATCCGCATTGAGCCTCCCATAGAAATCTTTCCGATTTCTCTTGCATCCTACGTGTCAAAACCTTCGAGTAGACTTTACTTGCTAAACTGGTCAAGCTGATCGCCCGATAGCACCCGCAGTCAAAATGTGAACCTTTACCTTTATATAAAGGCACAATGACTGCGGATCGCCAATCATCCGGGACATCCCCCGTCCGCCAGCACAAATTGCACAGCAGATGAAAGCTGTCCCAGACGCGAGGCCCACCATACTTGACCATTTCAGCAGTAACTCTGTCTAGTCCCGCAGCCTTACCACATTTCAAACTTCGAATCGCACGTTCAATCTCTTTCATACTGATGACCTCAGTGTCATCGAGGTCCGGGTCTGGCGTACCAGTCTCGACGTCATCCCCGGATCCCTCACTAAGATCATCACACGCATACATTTCTCTATAAAATTCGCTCCATCGCTGCATGACGTCCGATTTTTCTGAGAGGACGTCATTAGTTCCCGAAAGCACTTTGTTCATTCTTAAGGCCGTCGCACCACTTCGGGTCCTTCCAACCTCTTTCCAGAAGAGTTTGGAGTTCTCCTTAAAGTTGTGCGACAACCTTTCGTCCGCTTCCATTCTACACCTTTCACGCACTTCCTCAATCAATGCTTTCGTGTGAACTTTCTGCAGCTTATATCTTTCTTTCATCTTCTCTCTCATATCCTCATCATTACTAGAGGCCAAGTAGTCTAACCATGCTTTCTTCTTCTTCTTTACAGCTTCTTTCACTTCATCATTCCACCATGCATCTCTTCTTTTACTACTGCCTCTTTTAATCGTTCCACACACTTCTTCCGCTGCACTTACCATTCCATCCCTAAGGTTCTGCCATGTTCTTTCAACACATTCTTTTCTGCCATCGATGTTGTCAAGCTTTTCGGCTACCCTCGCATGATATTTGTCCCTAGTATCCGCTTCCTGAAGCTTCCAGCTTCGGATGCGACAGACCGACTGTGGTTCTGTTACTGCCGTCCGGTAGCGCCAACCCGCGAACAGACCCCTAAATCTAGTAATCACTAGATAGTGATCCGTTCCCAGGTCAGCACCCCTGAACACTCGCGTATCCATCACCTGTTTTCGCAGTCGGTCATCCACCAGGAACAAATCGATCATACTTCTCTCATTCTTACTTTCTCTAGTATACATATGGATCTTCTTGTGATTAAACATAGTGTTTGTCACAAGAAGACCCTTTTCCTTGCATACCGCCAGTATAAGCTTGCCAGCATCATTAACCCTTTTATCGCCAAACTTTCCAAGCACCGACTCGTACCCTGGTCGAGCGGTACCAACCCATCCATTCAAATCACCACATACAACAATTCTTTCGTTTCCCCTAGCCAAATCTAGAACTTCTCTTACATTCTCCCAAAACTCCTCCAGCTCAGCCCTGGACGACGAAGCCACCGGCGCATAAACAGCCAAAAGGAATAACTTCGTCAGTCCCAATTTAAAGCGAACCCAGAGAAGTCTTGAGTTCACAACCTTATATTCAGTCATAACATCGACCAACCGAGACGACAGCAGCACCCCCACTCCCTGGCGGGCGCTCTCGCTCTCCGGGACTCCGGACCATAGAGCTAACGCCCCGCCAGGGAGCCCTTCAGTACCACTGCCCTTCCGTTTGGTCTCCGACATACACACGACATCTAATTCTCTTTCTTTCATTATTTCGATCAACTCATTCGTCTTATCTCTCATGCCTCCTCTAACATTCCACGTGCCAACTCTGCACTCTGTCCTCCACCTTCCGCCGTGTCGGGCTGTGCGTGACGGGTGGCGGTCCCCATCGCCGCTTTGCGCGCTGCATTCCACACCAACGGGGACGAGCTGGTGTGCGTTGCCTTGGGGGGACGCCCTAACACTCGTTGACATGGGTGCGCAGCTAAGTAGAATTGCAGCCCTGAAAAGGGCTGGCAGGGGTCGCGACGAGCACGCTTCTACAGTGACCACATACATTTGCAGACAAAATTTTATTTTAATTTATGTAAATTTTTTAAGATCGATTTTTCTGAAGTAAAGTCATTTCTATACGCTTAAATACTTATTCTGATAAAGCACTTAACTAGAACCACATTATTTTTGTTACATGCTTTACAACTCGCCGATATTTTATACGTGCAAACATGTATTATCTCCAAGTCCTACTAATGTAGACAAATGGAACTTGGTTGTGTATTGGTGTAAGCATCGTCATTATCATCATAATCATCAACATCATCATCGCCATCATCATCATCATTATTATCGTTATAATTAATAGCTCGTAAAAGTCCACTACTGAACATGGGCTGTTTGTTTTGGCAGGCGGATTGACGGTCGCAGTACCAGAATTCTCGCGCCCTTGACGCTGTTGCCAATCACTGGTCTTGGTATTTTGCGCCTGGTGAAGAGAGATGGCTGTATCTATCCCGTAGTCACTTCTTCCAACACATGCAGGACAAAATGATGATGGATTCTATTTCATTTCATCTTATAAATAAATTATTAATTACTGAACATGAAGTAGATATAGGTTGTACTTAAAAGACGTCACTGCAATAACCCTGATAAAAATGATATGTAATCCATTTGAAGAGCAAAATAATCTATTCTAATATACGAAAATGGCGCTTACGGGAAAAAATCAGGATATTATTAGGGTAAATATAATGTATTACCATAATATACCCAATTTTTAGACTATTTTCTTTTTCACTTACTTACGTAAATTTGGTCAGCGCAAGCTGATGAAGAAGCCAGGCGCGTTTGTATTGTTTTCCAACTTGAGTGCACGTAGGGTAAAGAGCGTGCGAGAGGCACTTTAAAATTGACATATTTTTTATTCACCAACCGATTTAAAAAGAAATGAACTAAATGTGAGCTATAGTTTACCTTGATACAAACATAAAAACATGTTCATGAGTTCTGTAAAGCGCCCGAATTAAAAAAGTTAAAAATATTCGTAATTAAATTTGTAAAATTAAATTTATTCAAAACATTGTTTTAATAAAAAGAAGAAGAAGAAGTTTAACTAAGTGCATGCAAATTATATGGAATGTTCACGTTGCCTCGCAGCGATCGCTGAAACAAAGGAGGTCTGTGCAGTAGACCTGTGTGCAGTTTCACGATATAATAAATAATTTGCATATTGTGCTAACGGTAATTTATCTCATCCATTTTTTGTTATTTAAGTGTAGTTTTACATGAAATGATGGTAATTATTAATATAAATGCAACCGTAGATTAATTCTTTACGGTATCTACTGCAAAACTTTTGCAAAGAAAGGTTCAAAACCACCTTTTACCGCCATCCAGAGCTGGATTTAGCAGCAGAAGCTCCTAGAAAATGCTTCTGCCAAATTTTTTCATCACGAAAAATGCTTTTTTCTAAGGCTGCGAGTTTAATAAGCGACACAAGCGACTAGGTTAGAATAAGCTGCCTTTACTTTCATCGTGAACCACTCCTAGCATAATTATTTAAGCCTTTTAAGGTAATTACTACAAACTAAACTTCGAAGATATTTAGTTGGCATAAAATTAGTGTTGACATATTTTAACGGAAATTGACAAGACTTTACTTAAATAACTTTTATATGTTAAATATATACATAAGTTGTATAAAACTGACATTACGCTTACATTAATACTAAGCAACGCAATGGTTTCTCTATAACTGTTAAATATTTTCTACGTGGTAGAGCCATGCTGCAGCTATATTATTAGTATAGCTGCAACACGAATGGGTCGATTCGACCGGAGAAGGACCATGCTTTCACAGAATACCAACGCAAAATAGCAGCTTAACACTGCTCTGTTTCGTATGGTGAGTGTAGAGAACCGGCGACACTTTTTACTGGAAACGAGGCATTCTATCTTAGTCCTCACGGGTGACAACGCATCTGCATTTTAATTCTTTATTAAGGATAGATGTGGATGTCAATGCGTCACAGCAATCACTTACCATCAGGTGGACTGTGTGCTAGTTTGTCACCCTATCCTATAAAAAAGGACACACTATGAGTAGATGTCGCGCACAGGCGACACATGAAACAAGGCATGCATAACAATTAAATCATCAATGAAAGGTTAAAGGTAAATGAAGATGTAATAATGGAATGATAGTGTTCTAATTATAAAATATTTAATATTATAAAACACATTATTAATTTATTAAGGTGTATGCTAGGGCTGAATCTGAATGACAGGGTGAGAAATAGTGTGATAAGTGAAAAGTGTGGTTTGCAAGATGACGTTGTGACCAGGATTAAGAAGGGAATGCATCGGTGGTTTGGATAAAATATGTATAAGATTTTCAATCATCATTTTCGATTAAGACGATTCAAAATTCTAATTTTAAATTTTAGATAAGAGATTGAGAGATAATCAATTTTATAATTTTTGTTCTGTGTGTAATGAGGACTAAATATGAGAATATGTTAATTAGGTTTTCCGTAATATTTACGATATTTAATGCAATTATTTAATTGATTGGATTAGATTTGAAGAAAGGAAGATGGTATGTCAACCTCCTAGAGAAGGTATGACAATACTCAATCCTAATTTATCCAAGTAAAGCGACATTAAAGTCGTCTAAAATCGCTTGCATTGTACGCAGTTATGAGCGCTAAAAGTATTTTAATTTACATTTTAAATAAATATATTCGAGTAAAGGGAACACTAACGAGCTAGGAATAAAAATGAATGTTTATTCGATCAAAATATTTAAGAAAAAATTCAAGTAAGAAAGCTAGTAAAAAGATTCACATAATAAAGTAAACGAGTGAATTGAATTATAGACTTCATAAATTGTAAGATAGTTAAAGTCAAGTCAAAGTCAAAGTAAATTATTTCTTTCAAATTAGATATTACAAAGCAATTTTTGTATACCATCGCTTCAACAAGTCCCTACTGTGGAAAGACCTTGTGAGAAGAAGTGGCAAGAAACACACCACTACACTATTTTACTCCCAATCGCTACAATTTCCACATGAAATACATACATAACCAAAAAATGTCTAAGGAAGCTCATTATCTCCACGCATTTTGATCTTCGTCTAAGTAGTCATCTAAATTATTATATCGTTTGTTCTTATGAATGCTTTTTACATACTCTTTGAATTTATGTGAAGGCATATCAGTAATATTACATAGAATCTTGGTATATATAGTTATAAATCTACCCAAAAAGATAGTAGTTTTAATATTTTTTCTTGCAATATGATTAGCTGGTAGTTTGAAATAAAAGAATAAATGAAGCAGTTTAAAAAATAATTGAAAGGCAGTCACTCCACCTAGTGGAGGGACCCACTACACTTCGTCCGCCGGTACGAGGCCGCAACTCGAGAACCCTTTTTACCATTGGTTGTCGGTTCTTTAAGCTACGTGGCCGGCCCGTTGCCTATTAAGCTTATGAATCCTTTGGGCTATGTCCATCACTCTGCATTGCGTAGCTGCGAATATCCTCGTTTCTAAGTTTATCACGCAGAAAACTCAGAGCCTAGCCCTCTCCATAGCTCACTGAGGGCCTTTGAGCTTCCTCATCCGGCCATCAGTGAAAGACCCCGTCTCAGTTCCTAAGGCCATCACTGGCAATACGCACTGGTTGTATTCTCGTTTTCAAGTAGTGAGGTATGCCTAACGAGAAGATGTGTCATAATTTCCCGAATGCTGTCCAACCGAGTTGAATCCGTCAATTGACCTCTCGGTCGAAGTTGGACTTACCAAGTCGGAACATTTGCCCCAGGTAAACATACTCATCAACAATTTCGAGCTTATTGCTCCCAACAAATTCTGGCGTAGGTGTGACATGTACGTTATACATGATTTTTGTTTTGTCCATGTTAAGAATGTATGAGCAGCGAACTAAGAGTTGTTCACAAATCCGAAAGAGATTATGTTACTTTCTTTTTGGAAAAAAAATATGTTAAATCAGACATATGAAAAAAAAAGCGTTCAAAGTAGCAAGATGCTGCTGGGTTTGTGTGGTGTGTAGAGAACCGGAGACACCTTTTTACTGGTAACAAGGTTCAAGGTTCCATATTAGTCCTCAGCTGACAGTACATCTGCCTTTTTTATCTTAATCGATAATGAATTTAAATATCTATTGGCCACATCGTCTATTTACCACCAGGTGAACTGTGTGTTCCTTTTTCACATTTATGCTATAAAAAAAATCTGGTTTAGAACTGAGAGGACTATAAGTTTTGACTTTTACACAATACATCTTTGCACTTTTACGAGCTGATGACGTAGAAGAGTTTTCATAATGATTTCTTATATTTACGCGAACACTACACATTGATAAAAACTATTTTACCACTACTACGACTACTTTTACTTTACTTTTTAACTTTAGATAAACGTGAAACAACTAAATACAATGAATTAAAAAGAAACATATCGAAAGATACCAAAAACTAACAACCAAATCAAATATCCAACACCAATGTCAACGTAAGAACGGAACGCAACCATTGACAACAGACGCGAGTGAAAAACAACGTGCGGTTTAAACAACCTGTCAAAACAATCTCTGAACGACGCGACAATAAATTTTTTGGCCAAAGGCATGAATTTCGCAATAACACCGCAAAAAATCCCGTATGAAAACATTATCTGTAGTGTTGAGGACTGTCTGTATAAAAATAATATTGGTAATGAAGATTTAGAGGCCATACGTCAAGATATTTCATCTTTGTTACGTCGAAGCTCAGAGCCGAATTTAAATCTTCCTTAAGATGAGTTTATTGCATTGAAAAACTTACGCAACAGACCAGATCTCACGATTCTCCGCGCAGATAAAGGTAATGAATGCTACGGTAATAATGGATACGTCAGATTACAATTTTAAAATACAACAACTTTTATCGGCTTAAAGTACGTACGTAAAGGTCAAAACAGACCCTACAACTAATACGCTTAAAAGAATTAGCGATCTAATTAAGATATATTCCGAAAAATTGAATCTAGACGTTAATTCGATAACACCTGCGTGTGCCAAGCCACCGAAGTTGTATGGGTTACCAAAAACAACAAAAACACAAACCGAACGCTCAACTTACGTCCAATAGTAAGTCAGATCGATTCGCCAACTTACAGATTGGCTCAACACCTAGCAAAAGTACTATCACAACTCAGAGGACACACAAGAGCACACACTAAGGCACATACCATTTTTTCAGTGAGATTAAAGACCTATATCTTACTGACAATGAAACTATGGTCATTTTTGATGTTAAGTCTCTATTTACATGCCTACCTGTTAAAAACTGCATCTCAATTGTAACTAGGAAACTAGAGGAAAATAACATGCCAGCAAAATATGCAGTATTACTCAGACATTGCCTTTCATCTGGCTATCTATTGTGGAAGGAACAGTTTTACAAGCAAGTAGATGGTGTTGCGACGGGCTCACCGGTATCTCCCATTGTCGCCGATATTTCATGGAGGATTTTGAGGAGAAAGTCCTACTTACTGCATCAGTAACTCCAAGTTTCTACAAGCGACACGTAGACGATACTTTCACAATTTTACCATCAGACAAAGTAACTGCAGTTTTAGAACATTTTAATTCCATAAACTTAAAATTCAATTTACTATGGAGTTAGAGGCAAATAATTCTTTAGCTTTCCTAGATGTGTTAGTCATTCGAAATCCTAATAACACCATAGGTTACACTATGTATAGAAAAATGACCCATACGAACCGATATTTAAACACTGAATCCCACCATCACCCTTCACAGTTAGCTACCGTGGGCAAATCTTTGTTATAGAGAGCACGAGGGATCTGTGACAGCAAACAAACCCTTTTTACTGGAAACGAGGCATTCCAACTTAGTCCTCAAGGGTGACAACACATCTCCATTTACATTCTTAATTGAAGATAAATGTAGATGTCTATGGGCCACAGCATCCACCATCAGGCGGACTGTGTGCTCGTTTGTCACCCTATACTATTAAAAAAAATACCTGGCCGCCGAGCTTCAGCACGTCAGACAGGTTCTGCACGACAACAAGCTTCGCGCCCCGCGCTACGTCACAGTGACCGAGTTAAGCCGGCCACAGACGAGCGTGTGCCTGCTGTACTACCATATATCAGAGGTGTCACAGACAAGATTGGCTACATCTTGAAGCGAGCTTCCATTAGAACATTCTTCAAGGCGCCGAAGAAGATTAGTCAGTTCTTACCATCCGTCAAGTGCAATATTCCTCTACAAGATGCAGGAGTGTACAACCTTGATTGTGAGTGTGGTCTCTCATATATAGAGCAAAAAACACAAAACAAAACAAACAAAACAAAAAACGATCAATTAAAACCCGCGTAAAAGAACACATAGCTGACGTGAAGCACCAACGTTCCGGGAAGTCTGCAGTTTGTGATCATATCCTAGATGGTCCCCGCCATTACATTCGATTTGATAAACCATAAATTCTCGCGAAAGAACATCTATTCCTGCCAAGGATGATACGTGAGGCTATTGAAATTAAAAAACATCCTAATTTCAATAGAGCCTCCGCTGGGTACTACCACCTGCTTGGGATCCTGTAATTCACAGAATTTAAACTAAACCCAAGCATACCACTGCAAGATTTCAAGACACAGTTTGTTCATTCTGCGTAGATCGGACCAAAATTAATAATTTAAAAGCTGTAGGTACTCCGGGTTAACTCTGACATCGGAACGTCAATCACCACAGTCCCCCGTGTCCACGGTTGCTGGAAAGTAACCGAAACGTCGGAAATATAAAATAAGTTAATTAAACGGGATAAAATCCGTAAATGTAGTTTTATTAAATTTAGAAGAGTTTTATTTTTTATTTTTAAATCTTTATTGCATTCTATTAAAAAAAAGGATACAAAGGATGCACTTGATACCTACATGCATTCTTTACAAGTCAACCCATGGATTGGTGACAATTTGACGTCGGTATAGCAATTGAAAAAAAAAAGTAAAAGAAAAGAAACTAAGGAATTAGTAACGAATTATATTTTGATAAAATATTGTAAGTAAATATATTTATGTCCGCATATTTACATAATATTTTAACACATAGTTACAATTATAAACAAATAAATTTAAACAAGTGTACAAAAAAGTGTAAAAAAATACATAAATACAAAATTAATACATACGTATAATGATGACATAGTATGATGAAATGACTACAGTACTTAAAAAATTCAAAAAAACAATTGAATCTTTTGAATTTACACAATAAAACATTAAGGGAAATGCAAGTAATTCCAATAAGAAGGCAAAAATAATCTGCGAAAACTTACAATAACGTATTCACATTGACGGCCTTGATGTAAGTATGAGGTTTTTCCTTATTATTTTTACTTGCGCTGTAAAAATACATTTATACTTACGATATATTTACTGTAAGTTTCCAAGTTTTTAAATGAAACAAATTTTTACGGATTCTATCGCGTTTACTTTAACTTTTTAATACTCGACGTTTTAGTCTGATCTACGCCTTTTTTGGACCACCCATTTGGATCAAAAATTAATAATCAAAAAATAAAGGTAGCCGGGCTAACTGTGACATCGGGACGTCAAACAGCTCAGTCCCCTCCGTGACCATGGATGCTGTAAAGTACCCGAAACGCGGAAATTTAAAAGTTACATTAAACGCGATAGAATCCTTAAAAAAAAGTTTCATGTAACGTGTAGTGTACGCGTAAATATAACAAACCATTCCAAGTATTTTATAGAGGTGAGGGTAAGAATTGCTACAATTTCATGTAGTGGCGATGCAAGAATATCCACTACACCATATCATCCCGTGGAAGTCATAAGTGCGATAGGGTAACTGGAACAGGACATGGGCTGCAGCATCTTTCTGATAACATCTCAAAATAATAAACAAACTGATGTAGCCAACTGTGGCAACAAAACTATGGCATAACACATGTGAGACAATCTACGGGGGAAGCCTAATTAGCAGTGGAGTTTTATGGGCTGTAATGGTTGATTCCAAAGGATTATACGGTTCACCTTTTGGTGAGTGGATGCTGCGGGCAACAGATAACTACATTAATCTGCAATCAAAAATAAAAAGGTAAACAAAGGTCTGAACCCGAAACCACTTGATCAGCAGCCGCGGTGAAGATCACTGGACTAACTGAGGTACAGTATTTTAATACGAAATGCATTCTTATACCATTACGTTTCACTCAGTTTTTTACGCTCTATTTAGTATTATGCAAACTGTAAAAGTCCTTCGAAACGTAGCTACGTTGTGCCTCTTTATTCTCGTTCTATTTAACCTCGCCCGTAATAACAGTCTAGTATCCAAAAGCTCCACAGGGCATATTTACAAAACCCGGACTAAGTTCCGCATATTAGCGGATTTCCCCGCTCAGCTCTACTACAACACTGACTCATTTTCAAATTTATTTTGAAATTAAGAACGGGGGAGTCTAATTCTCCTAGCTAGGTTGTTACATACGTAGTTACAAAAATTAATAGGGGATATCTGATTCTTTTAGTTATAATTGAGTCAAAAAGGCTTCCTATTTGCTACAATGTATAAAGTCAATGCATACATGGATCAGTTCAACCGGGGAAGGAACACGTTCGTACAGAATTTCAACATGAAATAGCTGCATATTACTGCTGTGATTCGTATAGTTATTGAAGAGAATCATCGACCTATTTTACTTCTAATGGGGTATTAAATCTTAGTCCTCAGCGTTGACAATGCCTCTGCATTTTGATTTCTAATCAAGGATATATATGTATATGTACATACACCTATATTTATCCTGCGACAGCATTCAATTTATTTGAGGTTTGACTTCCTCGTATTGTCTGTCTCATTATTATAGTGGTTGTAAACGTGGCAATTGATCATGGGGTCCTAGGTCCGAATCCCGTGTCAGGCCAAAATCAATTATTGGGTTTTTCAGTAAAGAAACTCGCGAAAAGCATCCCGGAGACAGGAAATTGGCAGAGTTTTACCTTCGTGCTTCGGATAGCACGTAAAACCGTAAGACCGGAACCTGATCTCTCTCCGGTTATCTCGGATTACCATCCTATCGGACATGAGAGTGAGGGAATAGATAGAGCGACTGTGTTCGAGCTTACACTATAATTCTGTCCTGCAGAGATGGCTCACACCCGTGGAGACATGCTGCCTGGACCGAAATTGGGTCTGGAGGACATTATCATTATGAGATGTACTGTGTGCTCGTTTTTCACACTTATTTAATTATGTGTAAATAAATATCTTGTAATTCTTTAAAGTGAAAACTTTCACAATTATTTCTTTATTTTTTAAAAAAAAAAGGTAACAAGAGAAAACTATATATGTATAAGAGCACTTCATACTATGAGGTAGTTTTGTTTTCTAGACGTAAAGGTCATCTTGCTTGGTAGCGTTGTTCTTCACAGTCAAGCTCTATTACATGTACTGAGATTTGTATCCACATGACTGATGATGAATTAAGCATATTATTCTAATTTACAGTTTGCAAGTTACAGTAAATACTAAGCCACGTCGTCTATTTCATTTATGTAGACAATGACAATATGAGCATATACTTAAATGACTATTCATTAATTCAGTCAGCCTATCACACTGTTGAACATAGACCTTCCATAGATTGCCTCAAACGTTAGGCAGACGCAGCTGCCCATCGCCTGGTTCATTTCCCTCTGTCGCGTTTTACGACACCCACGGAATGATATGGAATAGTGGATATTCTTACACCACTGCACTGTTAAATTTAGATTCACTCTGAAGAGGGGTATTTTCCACATTTGCCACGCTAGGCAGGTCGATTGTCAATCGTTCTTTATAAGGTTCCGTACCTCAAAAGGAAAAAATGGAACCCTTATAGGATCACTTTGTTGTCCGTCTGTCTTTCTGTCTGTCAAGACCCTTTTTCTCAGGAACGCATGGAGGTATCAAGCTGAAATTCATATCAAATACTCAAATCTACTGTGCTACTGAGCTGTGAAAAAATCAAACTTCTAAGCCAACGTAATCAAAAGATACAGCCGTTTATGCCGCAAATTTTCGACATTCGCAAGGGAATCAATACCTACAGGGTACTTCCCGTGAACTTAGAATCTTGAAATTTGATACGAAGCAACGTTTTATAGCACAGATAAAGGAAAAATTGCGAAAAGCATAAATTTTTAGTTACATCATATAATACAAACATTTTTAATAATTTTAAACTTATATACCTACGGATTTGTTCGGAACCCTCGGTGCGCGAGTCCGACTCGCACTTGGCCGGTTTTTTTTTAATGTTGTGAGTGGATATCAAGAATTTGTTGCTAACAACTCCTGTTTTATTTTTCTCTATCGCCTCTTACGACACCTACCAGATGATAATATGAGATATTGGATATTCTTACACTGCCACTACACGCTTAAATTTAGACTGACTCGGAAGAAGTATCAGCCATGCTTGCTACGATTGGCAGACCGGTTAGCAACCGCTGTTTTTTAGTGTTTTAGAATATGGTATACTTACTTAGAAGTACATACGATACTTATAGGGAAGGATACCGTATGAATGAGAAGTGATAATATATTAATGCATAACCTTGTAGAGATCATTTACTCACTAGATCAATTAAGTTTGGCTTATCTAATTTGAAATATGAAAAAAATCCATCCTGAAAGCCAGTAAAATAGAGGATGTCATTTTGGAAGTTGCATAAGGGAATCAACTATCCACTACTTCATATCACTCCGGTTTGTCGTAAGCGATAGAAGAAAACTAAAACAGGAACATCAGGCAGCAGCATATTTCTTGAAACAACCCAAGAATATTGAAAAAACAGCGGTTACAAATCGAAAAAATGGCAAATATCTCACTATAGAGCAATCTACTAAGGAAGTTTCAGCTCAGCAGTAGACTGATAGGCTGTAAATAATTAATATTTTTTAAGGTAACTATTTAGAAAAAAAATTGTTTGTAATCTCGAGATTGTGCTGGTGCGTGATCCACACAAAAGTAACACTTGTTAAACTTTGAAAAAAAAAATGAAATTATGTGGAAATAATAATAGTTATTTGAAGTTAATTTGTTACGTAATTATTAAGTGGCGAAGCTTGCGAATTCACTTATTGATTTCACGATGTCTATCCCTATGTCCGTCTGTCCGTCTATCCGTATGTCGATCTGTCCGTCTGTCCATCTGTCCGTCTATCCGTCTGTCCAACGATTATCTCGAGAACGGTTTCGAATTATCAAATTCTGTTTCCAGCAATCTATTACTGATCACCCAGGCATCTGAACCTCCTATTTTGAAACTGATTGCTCAACGGCAACCGTTAGAAACCGCTGCAAAGCTGATTGCTTCGCCACTTTGCTATGCTGTTAGCTTGCTAGGTTTATTTAAATTTAATAGATGTACATCGACGTGTTGAAAAATCTCGTTTGTACACACACTTTTATACGTACTATACGTATCTCTATACGTACATATGAAACTTGAATTTCTTGTTTTTTATAAAATGAGTTAATTTTTTTCTATATTTTTTATTTTTATCAATCAATATTTTTATAAATCACCCATACAATCGATGCATTTTCGCCAACGAAGTGGCAGTTTAATTTAGTTAAGTTTAATTTCTTGAAGAAATCAGCTAGATGGGAGGCAAGAAATTCTTCAAAGGCATTTTGTAACCACCAAAAAGTTATACAAATTCTGGAAAAAGTAGAAATCTGCAGGCGCAAGGTCTGGTGAGTAAGGTGGATAACGGAGAGCTTCCAGCCCCAGCTCTTGTAACTTGGAAACCGTCTGTTGTGCAGTATAAGGTCGCTCGTTGTCTTGCAGGAGCAGCGTGGACGAGCGATTGACCAAAGTTGGTTGGAGACGCACGAGCTTCTCCATTATTGTGTTCATTTCTTCACAGTACACATCTGTAGTAATGCACATCCCGTTTGGTAAGAAGCTGTGATGAATCAAACTGGCGGTAAACCACCAAATAGTGACCATCACTTTTCTAGGGTAAGTTTTTGTTTTAGAGCATTGTTAAAGAGCTGAACGAGGATCCAATCAACTTGCTGACCACTTACGATTAGCAAACAGAACCCATTTTTCGTCGCAGGTGAAAATGCGGTTCATTTTTTAACTGCGATCACTGAGTTTGTGGGGGCAAAATAAGCAAGTTAAAAAATGCTTGACAAATGGTCCATTCTGTATATAGATTTAAATTAGTTCAGTATAGTGTGTTAAAGCCCTATTTAACAGTGGTTTAAAATAATAAGCAGATAACACTGAGCTGATTGTTCAGTTCAGAGTTATCTGCTTTAAAAACAACTAGCACCAAGAGACTCGCTTCTATTTTAGCAGTTACAACGATGTTTTTGCACACTCTCTCTCTCTACTCTCTGGTAAAAAGTACTCCACCTTAGTAGTTATAGATGAAAAATCATCTGCATTTTGGTTTTTAAAAGTAGATAGATGCTTGTTGATGTATTTTGTGTTTGTGATTTTTTCTTTGAATAGATAAGATTTACAAATGGACTCAGTGGGTAGCGCTGTTGTCAAGATACAGAAATCACACATGCGAAGCCGGGACGGATATTATATGAATTGTAACCGAGTCGTAAGTAATGAATCGTCATTGTTAGGTAAAGTATCGTCTGGCTCCAGTTGTTATAAATTAGAAATTTTATAATTTTGAATATTGAGTTTTAAATGTAACCTTCTTAGTCAGAAATTTTGTTTTTTTTAATCTGAAGGTAGCCGTGGTTAACTATGACATTGGCACGTCATACACCTCAGTTCCCCCCCGTGACCATGGGCGCTGAAATGTGCCCGAAACGTCGGGAATATAAAATAAGTTAATATACGCGATAAAATCCGTAAAATTAGTTTTACTCGTATTAAATGTGTAATGTTCGCGTAAATATAAGAAATCATTATCAGAAATTTTATTTAAAGAACTTTTTAAATACTTCAAAAACAAAAAAAATATAAATAATAATCAATAAACCATCTTTAAAATAATATAAATCATTTAATATCGGTGACGTTTTGAGGTCATCCCGTGGATGTCGTGAAAGACAGAAACTGAAACAGAAGATGGGTTGAAGCGTCTTTAGGGTAACAACTCAATATTAAAAACATTGCGGTTCTAACCCGCCTTTGAACTGTGGCTACTTTGGCAAAGACGCCAATGTTAAGCAGTTGATTTTTATAGGTTTTAATGGATGGATGGATGGTCCTTTTAAACATTACAGTAGTAGAAGAACCGGTTTACTGGCTGACATAAAAACCATTTAAAAAAATGTCTTTGGAAAATGTGTCCCTATTATCTTTATTTTGTCGCAAAACATGGAGATTTTAGTGAAAATAAAAAACGGAAAATTGAAAAATAAATTATATTAAATCAAAACACCGCATTATTATTATTCGAAAATTCTATCCAAGCGAAACCAGGGCGAGTCGCTAGTTTTAATCAATATATCTTTATATTGTAGCACAATCTACATTTATGAATCCCTCGGAACAAAATGTGGTGATAGATTTGTTACTTACCGAAGCAAGTCACGTACGTTGAATAATAATATTACGGTCGCATGGCCCAACATAAATGTCTTCTTCGTAAAAATCTTTGAAAATAGGTTTGTAACATTAAATAAAAATTCGTAGGGCTTATATGATTAAGAGCTATGAAACGTATTTGAAATTTAGCGTTTCGAAAAATATTACTTTTATTATAAAGAAAAGACCGACTTTAAACAACTGAAAAATTTGAAATAATTTCACATTCTGGAGTCGTTGCTAAGATATATTATTGTATGGGTTTTATTACCTTTTACTTAAAGTTGATTTTTGTAGCCTTTTTCGTTGACTAAGGAATATCGTAATCTAAATAATGTTTGGGTTGGTTCAGGATCGCGTTTTGTGACATCCCTTGAAGCATATGTTCATCAGTGGACTTGAGAAAGGGTTGTAATAATGATGACGATGAATTTCATCTGAATAGTTCTATTAAAATTCATCCCTTTATCTATCGATTCTTTCCTTTAATGTACATATTAAATCGAAAAAAAAATTTGTATTTGTATTTCGGCAAGAAACAACGTCTCACAGCTCACGTAAAAGAAAAATTCGAAAATCATTAATTTTTTAGTTATTTATTACAATATTATATAATTTTTTTAACGATAATAAGACCTTATGGATTCAATTACACTCGACGGTATCAATTCAAAATTATTTCGTATATATTACGTGACAAAAATGCGCATGAAACTTTTAAATGAACGCTACAACGTCAAAGGAGCCTTTATAAAATGTAATTTTTGTTAATTTTATTCAGCCACTTCCACAAAGCTAATTTTCAATTACTGTCAGCTTTGTATGAACACAAGGTAAATTGTTGTGTAATTGAGTAAACTTCATTTGTACAAATTCATAAGTGGTAATTAATAATAAATTTAGTATTTGTTTATTTTGTTTAGCGACATTAAGTGATCGTAAAATATTAACTTTACGTGTTTTATGGAGTAAGGCAGGTAAAGTTAGATCGTGTGGGAAATAAATAAAGGAAAAGAATAAAATAGGTTAGAAGTCACAGAGTTGTTTTTTATAGAAAAGCATGCGGCTCACCTGATGGTAAGTGTCAACCACCACCCATTTTAATTAATCCTTTTAATACTTTTATTACTAGGATTAATTAGGGATTAGATGAACTGTTTTTTTTTTTATAGAATAGGGTGACAAACGAGCGCACAGCCCACCTAATGGTAAGTGGGTGCTGTGACCCATATATACATCCTTAATAAATAATGAAAATGCAGATACGTCATCACCCGTGAGGACTAAGAGGGAATGCTTCCTCTTCAGTAAAACTGGGTCTCCGGTTCTCTACACTCACCATATGATACACAAAAGTGTCAAGCTGCCATAGCACAAATGGGTCGGCTCGACCGGGGAAGGACCACGCTCTCACAGAATACCAGCGTAAAATAGCAGCTTAATGCTGCTGTGTTTCGTAT
>JAVANC010000028.1:3761593-3764684 GCA_033319125.1 Parnassius glacialis | reverse complement strand
CCCGCGATCATTGAGACATCACTGAACAGTTGTCTTCTAGTCGTCATAATGAAGTCAATCTTATTTTTTGACGAACCGTCTTTGCTCGACCAGGTCCACTTACTGTGAGGCCGCTTCTGGAATAAAGAGTTCACTTTGAAAAGTCCCTCTTTCTCCATGAAGTCGGCCAGCTGCTGGCCTCTTGGTTTGCGTTGCCCTATTCTGAATTTTCCTATTTTCAGCCCACCGTTCTCTCTTGTGCCTAGTTTTGCGTTGAAGTCTCCCATTTACACCGTATAGTGGGTTTCGGAGGAATGCATGGCTCTAGACATATCCTCATATATTTCCTTCATCTCCTCATCGGGATGTACCGAGATTGGTGCGTAAACCTTTATGAACTTCAACGAATACCGTTTGATGATTCTGAGTATAGTAGAAGTAGCGAGATCGCCGGAAACTGTGGGCCGTCTTTTTGTTACTTTTTTCATAGGCGTATATTGCCATAGTTGCCACGCTTGGGGAGCGGGTTGGCAAACGCAGTTCTTTTTATTGTAACTTTCTGTTATCAGAAAGATACTGCTACCTATCTTCTATCTCAGTGTCCCTCTGTCGCCCCTTATGAAACCCACGGGAAGATATGGGGTAGTGGGTATTCTTACCCGCCTCTAGATGGGGGTGTAAGGCATGCGACATTACTGTCACAAAATACCAGCGTAAAATAGAAATTTAATGCTGCTGTGTTTCGTGTTGTGAGTGTAGAAAACTGGAGACCCTTTTTGCTGGAAGTAAGACATTGCATCTTAGTTTTCAAGGGTGACAACACATCTGCGTTTTGATTCTTAATTGAAAATAAATGTAGATGTCTATGTTATACAGCATTCACTTACTATCAAGTGGACTGCGTGTTCGTTTGTCACTGTATTGTATAAAAAAGAAATTTAGTTTCGTGTACTGTCTGCTCGTGAGTGTAGATATCCGGAGTCTTTTTCTACTGAAAACGAATCAGTTCCATATTAGCCCTCAGGGGTGACAATGCATCTGCATTTTCATTCTTAATCAAGCATAAATGCATATGTCTATGAAAAATAGCGTCAGCGTACCAGCACACGGACTGTTTGTTTTGTATCTTTTTACCCTTGTTTTATAAAAATAAAGTCACTCTTTAATATTTTTATTTTTAACGGCTCCGTGGCGCGGTGACTTAGCAATGAGTTGCAGCACTAATGGGCACAGGTTCCACTGAAAATTATTTGTATGGCCTACAAATTATTATTAAATTATATTATTTAATAATTGTTCAGGGTGTGAAAGTGTGTCCTTGTGTTTATATTTGAAAGCTTCCCCCATGATATAAGAGGAAATACATTTGTAGAGTTAAAGTTTAAGACAAAAGAAAGAAAAAGTATATTTTGGTACTGTTAAGGTCGTAGCGATGCTATTTTTTATTATTTTGAAATATAAAAGCTAACTTTATGGAAGGACAACAAAGTTTTTCGTAATGGAATATCCGAGATCGGTTGAAGATAATGGTCTTGTGATTGACGTTAGTGGGGCAAAATAAACACTTTTAAGATAAGAAAATGCAAAGGAAAATGTCAGCTGTGGCAACGCCATAAATTAAGTTTTTCAAATTCAAAATAATTTATTTGTAAAACATAGGTAAAAAGTTACAAGCTTGGTGGAAAATGTATAATAAGTATCACTATGTTTCGCCTTAGAAGGCATACAAATATTTGGTTAACATGATCATGCATTACTAATATAAATATTTAATGATATTACAAATTCAATAATAATTTGTATATTTAAGAAAAATTTCATAAATTATTATTTTTTATTATCTATTACCTAATTCTTAACAACATAATGATAAAAATATAATAAATAAAAATGTAATAAATAAATCGGACATTAATTGTAGGTGCTAAAAACTATTAATTTTGTCATCAAAATATTTATTAATAGAGTAATATGCTTTTTCTATTAAAAAACCCGAAAGCAATTTCTTAAATTTGTCTATGTCATCTGTCTCTTTAATTTTTTTTTTGGGAGTTTATTAAAAATTTTAGGAGCCATACCCAGGAAACTTTTGAATATAGCGCTGTTTTGTGAGATTTAATACGCAATGTGTTTCTGTGACGTTTACTATTAGTGGTTTCAAATATCCTAAACTGTTTTCTAACAAACATGGCTACTTCGAATATATATAAAGATGGCAGGGTTAGTATGTTAAGGTCAATGAAATGTGATTTGCAACTATCGGTAGCCTGCAACCGGCATACTGCTCGTAAGCATTTCTTTTGCGCTTCAAAGACTAATTCGCGTCCTGTGGAGTTTCCCCAAAATATTATACCATATCTCAATGTTGAAGAGACGTATGCATGGTAGGCGGTTATGACTGTTTCACGATTTGTAATTTTTAAAAGTTTATGTAGTGTATAATGGTATTGATTTATCTTTTTTATCATGTGTTCAATATGTTTTCTCCAAACTATGCTATGCTATGCTATGCATCAACCAATTTCGCTGTAGCAATAATTCTTTTATATTTCCTTTTTTAATAATTATAATATATATTATAAGGTATAGAAAATAGTTTCCCTTCTTAATAAAATCATGGATTATGATATATTAAACCATTTCTTAAGTAATGATTTCTTATATTTACGCGAACACTACAAATTAAAGTAAAACTAAATTTACGGAATATTATCGCGTGTATTAACTTATTTTATATTCCCGAAGTTTACAGCACCCATGGCCACGGGGGGACTGAGGTGTATGACGTCCTAATGTCATAGTTATCCACGGCTACCTCCAGATTAAAAATTATTAATTTTGTTCCGATCTACACAGTATGAACTAACGTATAATGAAGTCTTTCAGTCGTATGCTTGGGTTGGTATCCCAAGCAGATGGTAGCACCCAGCCATCTTCTCTATTGAAATAAGGATGTTTTTTGATTTCAATAGCCTCGTGAATCATTCTTGAAAGGAATCGGTGTTCTTAAGCGAGGATTTGTGGTCTATCAAATCTAAGGTAGTGACGGGGGCGATCCTGTACGTGTTCACAAACTGCAGACTTCCCGGAGCATCTTAAAACAGCTAGTGAT
>JAVANC010000028.1:3584093-3756593 GCA_033319125.1 Parnassius glacialis | reverse complement strand
ATGACAGATGCAAGTTTGAATTTGGATGTAACCAGTAACGTCACTCGCGGCGCCTTATACTACAAGTGAATTAGTGAACTGACATCTTTTTAGCGATCTCAGAATATACACGGTGCGGTGCGCCGAGTTCAATCGGTAACTTGAGTTTTTTTTTTCGGAAATTCGAGTGCAAGCGGAATCGAGTAATTTTTTTTTTCACTGGAGTACAGAGTTACACAAATTCACTCGATTGAATCGATTGAAAATAGAGTACGAGTTGCATCACTAGTGTCGTCGTTACTGGTTAATTGTGGTTATATTCTTTTTTGTAGCAAAAACATAAAGTTTATAGTTAAGTATAAATATTTTTTTACAGTTTGTTTACATTACAAGACCATAAAATATTATCTCATCGATGCACAAGTGTATAGATACATGGATATTTATTATATTCGTATATTAATGGATAATATCATGCAGATTATGTATGATTGGATTGGAATTGATATTCCAAATTATTGTATTTCTCTTCTACATGTGTATGTTATATATGAGTTTAATTTTCCACCTAGAATTTTAGAAAATCTATAATTTGTGTTGAATAACCTAAAATATGTGACAATGTATTAAAGTTTTATGTTATTAGTAATATCTAAATTAAATATTAGATAGTTTGCATAAGTATTGTGACTTAGTTAAACCATTTTATTTGTGTAATGGGTGATATCCTTAAAATTGCTATTGAATTTACAAAAACACTTAGGACTGTAATACAGCTGATAAACTTCAAACTGCCAGACAAATCACCTTCAGGAGCTATATTCTCTAAATCATATGAGTTTTTGTTAATACATTCACTGTTCCATAAGACTGATTATATATTATGTAAATTGAAAAATTACAATATTATAATATTATATAAAATCCCATGTATTATATAACTTTGGGCCATATCCTGTGACGGAATCAGATTCTTCTATTATGCTTATACTACTGTGTTGTTAACTCTGCAGAAAGAAATATTATTTTGTCATGACAAAAAACTATATATTTTTCTCCTACATGAAACCAGTGAAAATAAAAAGTTAGACAACTTTTATATAGTCAAATATTGTTGATGTAAATCCGTAATTACTATATTTGTATTTGATCAACTGGAGCTAATTAATCGTGTATATTTTGGAATAATTTCTTATTTATTTAACACATAGGCATAGATAACAAAATTCTGACTTAAATATGGAAATATAGTTTAATGACATTGAAGGATCTTTAATGTCTTATCTCTTATTATTGAATATGTCTTTTTAATTCCTAACAGTATCATAAAATGACATATTTTTTGGCATTATAGTATTTGAAATGCAATTCATATATAAACATAGTCTCCACAAGCTACATAGATTGAAATAAATATAGAAAAAATAATATATTTATAAGAATTAATATTAAGTATAGGCACTCTTTACAATAATTAACTTTTTCAGGTCAATCGCTGAGAACATATATGTATGCTTTGCAGGCTAAAAGCTTGCAGAGCTGCCCGTAGGCAGAGACAAAAAAGAATATGGATATTGCAGATAACAGTCTTCTATCATATCATTGAAAATGTTCTTCGAATCCCTGACAATATCATAAATGGACATGCTATCGTCAAGTTATTTAGAAAAAATATTTTGAAATGATTTACAATAACAAATACAATTAAATTATACATGCGTTTTATTATCATTCCATAAAGAATTTAAAACATCTTACTTCCTCACTATTTATCAGTGTGTAATAACAGATAAAAATGTTTGAAGTATCTAACCTAACCTAATCAGTTAATATATTTTCAAACAAAGTTTTGACACCGTGCCTGTCTATTTGTTCTACTGTTAATAGACTACTTTGGAAATTATGATTTATTATGATAAATGTAGATGCATTATAACTTGTGTTTTTATCCTTATACAACCAGTTAAAAACATCTTTCTTACTATATATCTTGTGTAGGTAATATTGTAAATGTACATATTATCCCTGACTCATCTTGGCTTTAATCATATTACTTAAACGGTATTTGGGATGTATACTCACAAACAATACGTATAAAAATAGTATCTATACCATATTCATGCACAGACATGCACTATATTATTTTGCCGGAACTACTAAAAATATTTTCCATCAATTTTAAAGTACCTATAAATGCTGAATGTAACTACAACGACATTACGGTAAAACTAATATAAATATTCTAATCTGTAGATTATAATAAATAAACCGACATGCATTTCTATAAGATTCTCTAAAATTTGTGGTGGGCCCATTCTCCATACAAAAAGAAACTCTCCTTTATATGGGACAACTACAAATGTATAATCTGATTAAAAAAAAATTATTGCCAAAAGCGGTAAAAAAGACGAAGTTATTGCGTACCATACATACAAAAGCATACTATTGAATTGAGAACTTCCTTTTTTGAAGTTGGCTATAGTTGATTACTATGTAAAGTTTATGCAAGTGCTATGGAAGAGTAGTCCCCTAACACAAGTTTATACTTAAAAAGAGACACCATACCCGGTTGTATTGTATCTATGATCATTTATTGAATAAACTTTTTTATTATATTATTTATTATATGAAGTAATATCATCGTTTTTAAATAAAAAAACTCACTAATTAAGAAAATCGTTCGTGAAAAATGTAACGAGTAAATTGGATTCATTTAATTAAATTTATCTTACATAATCAGTATTTAATCTGTAGCATCGTATAGAGGAATTACATCCAAAAAGCTATAAGAGAAAAGGCTCTTCACAAAATGGGCTTTCAAATTTCAAACTTTGTTGGAGATTGAGCAAATTTTATTGAAATTAGCCATTAACGACAACTCCCTCTGCGCATCATTCGCCATACATGTCGCTAATTAAAATTATTTGAAGTTTCTGTTGAATATATAGCTCATTTATTCCAATTTTGTTTGTTGTAAGTCGAAAGGGAAATAATATTTTTGAATACAAGTTTTATCTTTATCGCTTGCCCCGACTTCGACTGGATAGGATATATTAACGTATATTTAGATTCTAGATAATTAAAGACGACTTATTTTATCTATATTTCGCTTTTTCTAAGCAAAAGCTTGATAATAAATGATGAAGGTTATTTGAGTTCGTAAGGTTAATTTTAATTTTTTATAGAAGAGCCGCAATCAAGAATGTAGCCCACCTGATGGAAAGAAGTGTCACTACCACCGCCAATTAACAACTACAACACCTATTTTTATAGGACAAGGGCGACAAGGAGCCACACAGTCTAGCTGATGGTAAGTGGTTGCTGTGATCCATAGACATCTACATCTATCCTCGTTTACAAATCAAAACGCAAATGAGTGAGGACTAACATGGAATGCCTCTTTTCTAGTAAAAAGGATCTTTCTCTACACTTATCATACGAAACATGGCAGATGTAAGCTGTTGACTTACCACGCATACAAAACGAACGGTTGGCTACGTCGTTCATCATGTGTACAGCAAAGGAGTGGAATAAGTTGCCAGCACCTGTCATTCCATCCGATTACAAAGAGAGTGTCTTCAAGAGTGAATAGGTTTTGATAATTCAGTGCGCTTCACCATCTTAGGCTACATCACCACTTACCGTCACGTGGGATTGTAGATAAGCGCTGGCTTAGTAGAATATAAAAAAATGATTACGCTGTTATTCTGTTAGAGCATAGTCCTTCCCCGGTTCAGCCGACCCATTCGTGCTACAGCTATACAATTAATATAGCTGCAGCATGGCTTTACCTCTTAACACCTGCAATTTTTTGACACTTTTGGTACTAATATTTTTAAAATACGGAGTCGCAAAGTATAAAGGTTAATGATAATAATGGTAATGAAGAATAAAAGTATATAAATGGACCAGATATGTTGTGTAGGTCCTTATATAGCTAGAAAGACCATATGATTCTACGCATTCTACCAACGATTTGTATGTATGCAGATGTTAAATTAATGGTATTTTGCGATCTACTTATAAAAATCTGGTCAGAATTCTACGAAGACTATTGTAAACATGGTCAGTGTGTTCTTATGAGATAGGACGGCTATCGATTATAAGCACTAGGTAAGCCTGTTGTTTCATTATATATTAAATGAGACTATATTTAATGTTATGAAAAGACGTAGATAAAGGATAGAAAACAAAAAGCGATGAATAGAACTGAGGGTAGAATTCAAAAATACTTCTTTAAACAGAACACACTTCAAAGCAGTCGACGTGTTTTGTCTTTAAAAAGGATGATTCTGTTTATTGTGATTATTCAGCTAGCGCAGGCAAAGAACAGTATTCTGTGATAAAGCCGATCAGAATACCACGTGATAAATAGTAATGCTGTTGGATTGCATATTTTATCAATTTGCATTCATCTTATAAATCAATGAAGTCCATCCCGTGATCCCATGTGCGACCGTAACGGACACGTATTGCCGTGTGGTTGAAAAGTAATTGCGTTACGCTGAATATGTGTTGTCAGTTTTATACTATATTATTATAAATATTAAATCTTGCTGTGTTTCTGACAAAAATAATCACATTATGTCATTACATCTCCTCAAGTTGTTTCGGAAATAAGTAGTAGAAATAACGAAATAAATAACGTTATAACCCTGATATTTCTAATATTAAGGGGTTTAAAGTTTAATAAACTCCTTTTCAAAATTGTCTCTAGTATTTTTTATTACGATTCAATAAAGTAACAAGTATAGGTTTATTTACGTGGTAGAGCCATGCTGCAGCTATATTAGTAGTATAGCTGTAGCAAGAATGGGTCGGCACGACCGGGGAAGGACCACGCTCTCACAGAATACCAGCGTAAAATAGCAGCTTTACACTGCTGTGTTTCGTATGGTGAGTGTCGAAAACCGGAGACCCTTTTTACTAGAAAAGAGGCATTCCACTTTAGTCCTCAAGGGTGACAACGCATCTGAATTTTGATTCGCAAACGAGGATAAATGTAGATATCTATGGGCCACAGCAACCAATTACCATCAGGTGGACTGTGTGCTCGTTTGTCACCTTATCCTATAAAAAAAATACTTTTCAGTGTGAAATTACTTAAATATTCAATGTTTATGTAGGATTTTATTTCCAAACGAAGATGAGTGATCGAGATGAATGAACAAGGTGAATGAATGGTTAATGACATAAAGGCGAACGAAAAGACGTCCGCAGCATTTAAGACAAGTGATATAATTTAATTAAATAATTTATTCAAACGTTCCCGCACACAAGAATTTTCTACTGTAGCGTGGAGACATTATACAAAAAATTCTTGCACATGAGTAAGTATTTGTTCTGGAACAATTATTTGTAGGCCACACATATACTTGTTCCTTACGGGATTCGAATCCCCGGCCCCCAGCGTTGCAATTCATCGCTAAGTAACTACGCCAGGGAGCCGTCGATACTTAAGAAAGTAATAATAATTTTTAAAATGCAAAAATATAAAATAATTTACACATAATATCTTCTGAAGTCGGTGCTAAGACGAAGTGTATCGAACAAATAAAGCCCCGACTTTAGAAGCTATTATAATATGGAAATTATTCTATAGTTGCCTGATTAATAAGTCAGTTTTAATTTTAAAAATTAAAATATTTTCGCCTTACCCAGTTTACTAAAAACAGCAAAATACATAAAAAGCAAACACGTTAATTAAACAATTTTCTTGTTTTTTGGAACTCTGTTAAAAATATATATGTAGTCGTGTTTTTAATATAATGTGACAAAATTTAACTTGTCGCCTGGTCACAGTATAACGGAGGATATCCCACGAATATTTATGAAAATTATAAAGCAGCAAATCTGAAAATTGCTTATTCTATCTATGCTAATAATAAAGGATTTTTGTTGTGCAGCTTTTAGTCTCTTTTTACATTGACTTAATCACTTTCTAAAATGCCTATGGAAAACATTTGTAAAATGTTCTGCTACAACCGCTTAAAATAATGATCCTCAAGTGAAACTCTTGTCACGGTATGAAGTGCATGAATAGATGAATGTATTGTTTTTATATACAACATGTAACAATAACCCAAGGTTCTCGTTAAGTACTTACTTATTATCATTCATATATATATTATATCGTTAAGTACTTACTTATTATCAGTCAGTATTGAAACGTATAGAAATAACTTTACCTTAAAAACCCGACCATATAAAAGTCAAATTAAATTTTTGTATTTTATTTGCAAATTGGGTGTGTGTTTATAACCTCTGCATTACATGCGAAGTATTTCAAAAGAATTCGCTTTACCGATGCGCGTGTCAGTTACAGGTAATAAAAACACATACATTTGCAGACAAAATTTTATTTTAATTTATGTAAATTTTTTAAGATCGATTTTTCTGAAGTAAAGTTATTTATAAACGTTTGAATACTTATTCTGATAAAGCACTTAACGAGAACCACATTATTTTTGTTACATGCTTTACAACTCGCCGATTTTGTACGTGCAGACATGTATTCTCCTCAAGTCCTACTAATATAGATAAATGGAACTTGGTTGTATATTGGTGTAAGCATCGTCATTATCATCATAATCATCAACATCATCATCGCCATCATCATCATCATTATTATTATCATTATAATTAATAGCTCGTAAAAGTGCAATACTGAACATGGGCTGTTTGTTCTTGGCTGGTGGATTGACGGTCGCAGTACCAGAAGTCTCGCGCCCTTGACGCTGTTGCCAATCACTGGTCTTGGTGTTTTGCGCCTGGTGAAGAGAGATAGCTGTATCTATCCCGTAGTCACTTCTTCCAACACAAGCAGGACAAAACGATGATGGATTCTATTGTATTTCATCTTATAAATAAATGATAAATTACTGAACATGACGTAGATATAGGTTGTACTTAAAAGACGTCACTGCGATAACCCAGTATAATAAACATGTTAAAAATTAATTCGTTAAGATTCGAGTAAAAACAAAATAAAAATGATATGTAATCCATTTGAAGAGCAAAGTAATCTATTCTAATATACGAAAATGGCGCTGACGGAAATAATCAGGATATTATTAGGGTAAATATTACCATAATATACCCAATGTTTAGACTACTTTCTTTTTCACTTACTTACGTAAATTTGGTCAGCGCACGCTGATGAAGAAACAAGGCAGCGTTTGTTTTGTCTTCCAATTTGTGTGCACGTCGGGTAAAGAGCGTGCGAGAGGCACTTTAAAATTCACATATTTTTTATTCACCAACCGATTTAAAAAGAAATGAACTAAATGTGAGCTATAGTTTACCTTGATACAAACATAAAAACATGTTCATGAGTTCTGTAAAGCGCCCGAATTAAAAAAGTTAAAAATAATCGTAATTAAATTTGTAAAATTAAATTATTCAAAACATTGTTTTAATAAAAAGAAGAAGAAGAAGTTTAACTAAGTGCATGCAAATTATATGGAAATATTTTAATAGCTAACATTATGTTCACGTTGCCTCGCAGCGATCGCTGAAACAAAGGAGGTCTGTGAAGCAGACCTGTGTGCAGTTTCACGATATAATAAATAATTTGCATATTGTGCTAACGGTAATTTATCTCATCTATTTTTTTGTTATTTAAGTGTAGTTTTACATGGAATGATGGTAATTATTAATATAAATGCAACCGTAGATTAATTCTTTACGTTATCTACTGTAAAATTTTTGCAAAGAAAGGTTCAAAACCACCTTTTAACCGCCATCCAGAGCTGGATTCAGCAGCAGAAGCTCCTAGAAAAGGCTTTTTCCAAATTTTTTTAACACGAAAAATGCTTTTTTCTAAGGCTGCGGGTTTAATAAGCGACACAAGCGACTAGGTTAGAATAAGCCTAGCCTTTACTTTCATCGTGAACCACTCCTAGCATAATTATTTAAGCTTTTTAAGGTAATTAATTACTACAAATTAAAACTTTAAAGATATTTAGTTGGCATAAAATTACTGTTGACATATTTTAACGAAAATTGATTAGACTTTACATAATTAACTTTTATATGTTAAATATATAAATAAGTTGTATAAAAATGACATTACGCTTACATCATTACTAAGCAACGCAATGGTTTCTCTATAACTGTGAGATATATTGTACGTGGTAGAGCCATGCTGCTGCTATATTAATAGTATAGTTGTAGCACGAACGGGTCAGCTCGACCGGGGAAGGACCACGCTCTCAAAGAATACCAGCGCAAAATAGCAGCATAACACTGCTGTGTTTCGTATGGTGAGTGTGGAGAACCGGCGACCCTTTTTACTGGAAACGAGGCATTCTATCTTAGTCCTCACGGGTGACAACGCATCTGCATTTTGATTCTTTATTGAGGATAGATGTGGATGTCAATGCGTCACAGCAACCACTTACCATCAGGTGGTTTGTGTCTTTTTTCAGATAGCTGTTTGTCTGTTGTAATCTGTTGTAATATGTGGAGACTTTAACATCAATCTCCTAGAAGCTTCCTCAATCAATATTAAATTTAGATCATTGTTTAAATCATATGGTCTTTTTAATTTATTTTTAGAGCCAACGCGTATTGCTCAATCTAGTGCAACATGTATAGATAACATTTTTACAAATGTGAAGCCGTTGCATAAATGTATAATTCAAAATTAAGTTCTGATCACTGTGGACAAGTAGTTTCGTTACCATATGTTCACAAAAAGCAAGTAGATAAGAAAGTTGTGTTTGTTCCAGTAAATGCACGTCGCTTGGAGAAATTTAGAAGTAACATAGTGAAAAAACTTCCATCACTTACATACCAAAATGATCCAAATTTTTTGTATGGAACATTATTTAAGCTTATTTGCAATGAATTTAATAATACTTTTACTTCTAAGACATTCTCCTTGAACAGTCGGAAGTCATTTAATGAATGGGCGACAGTAGGAGTCCATAAGAGCAGACATAGGTTATATGATCTTTACCATGAAAGGTCATATAATCATAGCGTCGAATTTAGGGAATATGTAAAAAAATATTCAAAAATATTTAAAAGAGTGTGCTCCACAGCCAAGTCTTTGCATTTGAGCAACAAAATTAAGACGGCTTCTAATAAAATTAAAATGACTTGGAGTATAATTAATAGCGAAACTGGTAAGATTAACTCTCGCAATTCGAACTACCAGTTAAGTGTTAACAAATTAACCGAATCAGATCAGGACGTTGCAATGGTTTTTGAGAAATGTTTTACTGATATTCCGATATTAACCACTAAGTCACTGAATTCTTCTCCTGCGGTCGCCGAGTCATTACTTAAACAAAATGTAAATGCGTGTACAAAGAATTTTACATTTCATAAAGTATCATCAAAAGATATTGTAAAATATTTTAAAACTATTGATGTTAAGAAAACTGCGGATCTGTGGGGGATTTCCGTTAAAGTTATTGCGTCTATAATAGATACAATCGCGCCTCATTTAGCTACTATTTTTAATATTAGTATCGAATCTGGTGTGTTTCCTGATTTAATGAAGTATAGTAAAGTAATACCTTTATTTAAATCTGGTAGTACATTAGACCCCGCTAATTTTAGACCTATTTCTGTACTACCAACACTTAGTAAGATTTTTGAAAAAATTATTCTTCATCAAATGTTAAATTTCTTTAATATAAATAATTTACTTCATAAAAATCAATTTGGTTTCACAAGGGGTCGCTCGACAACTGATGCCGGTGTTGAGCTGATTAAATATATATTTAATGCATGGGAGAATTCACAGGATGCTTTGGGTATATTTTGTGACCTATCCAAAGCCTTCGATTGTGTTCACCATGGAAAATTAATCAGGAAACTTAAACACTACGGTGTAAGAAGTGATGCTCTTAAATTAATTATTTCATATTTAAGTAAGAGAACGCAAAAAGTTGTCATTAACAGTATGAGTTCTTCCGGGTCGATGGTACAGATGGGCGTGCCTCAAGGCCCCTTTCTGTTTCTTGTATACATTAATGACTTACCTTACATAGTAGGAGATAACCATGATATAGTATTATTTGCAGATGACACTTCTTTAATTTTCAAATTAAGTCGACAATTGCTAAAATATGACGAAGTAAATAATGCTATATCTAAATTAGTAAATTGGTTCAATGTTAATAATTTGCATTTAAATGGCACTAAAACGAAATGTATGAAATTTATGACTCCAAATGTCAAACAATTAAATACTAATGTAATTTTAAATGGGGAGAAACTGAGTCTTGTAGATACCACCATTTTTCTTGGAATCACACTAGACGCGAAGCTTCAATGGAGCCCCCATATATCAAAACTAGCAAGCAGACTTAGTTCTGCAGCATATGCCGTAAAAAAGATTAGAAGTCTAACTAGTGTTGAAACAGCTAGACTAGTTTACTTTAGCTATTTCCATAGCATAATGTCGTATGGTATTTTGCTATGGGGACACGCAGCTGACACTGAAATTATATTTGTTTTACAGAAGAGGGCCATAAGAGCAATTTATGATTTAAAGCCTAAAGAGTCGCTGCGACAAAAATTTAAGGAAATTAATATATTAACTTTGGCCTCTCAATACATTTATGAAAATGTAATGTACGTACACAAAAATAAAAGTAGTTTTACAAAAATAAGTGATATTCATTCTGTAAATACTAGGAACAGACACAAGCTAGTAGTACCGGTTACTCGACTCCATCGAGTCAGTAATTCATTCTTGGGGCGATGTATACGCTTTTACAACAAAATTCCAGAAAATATACAAAATTTGACCTGCTCAAAGTTCAAAAACTTTATTAAACTAAGTTTGTATAAAAAGGGTTATTATAGTATTAAAGAATTTATAGATGATAATAACCCCTGGAAATGAGGTGATCGCTACCAAGCTATTTCTAATTTGTTGTGTTGTTAATTTGTGTAACATACATGATTGTAAGCTGTTATTTTTTAAAAAAAAGTCCCGCTGGGTTTCTTGCTGGTTCTTCCCAGGACAGAGGTTTTTTTTTTCGAACCAGTGGTAATTATACAAAGGAGTGACTTTCAATAAGCATTATTTATAATCTATATTGAAAAAAAGTTTCTGTTTCTGTTTCTGTTTCTTGTTTGTCACCTGATCCTATAAAAAAAGGACACACTATTAGTAGATGTCGCGCATAGGCGACACATGAAACAAGGCATGCATAACAATTAAATTATCAATGAAACTTTAAGGGTAAATGAAGATGTAATAATGGAACGAAAGTGTTGTAATTATACTCGTAAAATATTTAATATTATAAAACACATTATTAATTTATTAAGGAATATGCTAGGGCTGAATCTGAATGACAGGGTGAGAAAAAGTGTGATAAGTGAAAAGTGTGGTTTGCAAGATGACATTGTGACCAGGATGAAGAAAGGAATGAATCGGAGGTGTGTTCATGTAGAAAGAATGAACGAGGAAAGAGTGACAAAGCAAATTTGTTGCAGAAGTGAACGGCAGAGTCGGGAAAGGACGCTCTAGACGAAGGATTATTGACCAAATCGGTGATACATTGAAAATGGTCCGAAATAGGAGTACCCTTAACCGACGAGCGTGTATGCGTAGGTATATGGATGTAAAGGAGGCGAAAGGGGTATGTCAGGGTCGCGCCGAATGGAATTCCGTAGTCTCTGCCTACCCCTCTGGGTGACAGGCGTGAGTTTTTATGTATATGTATTATTAATTCACGCAATCATACTCACATCGAACTCGTATCAAATACCTCCAATTCACTAATTTTCTTACAGCAAACACACTCACACTCCCTACATACAACGCACACACACGTATCTATGTTTTATTGACTTTATTTTTTATGTTTTGTTTATTTTGATTCAACAAAAAAGCTTGCTACATATATAAAGGAAATAAATAGCTCCAGTTACTTATGTAAACATTTTACAGGAGCTAGCACCACATCGTTATATGTATGTATATATTATTATGATTATTACAATAACAATTTTTCATTTTTTATTTTCAAATGTTAAGCGATGTTGTGTGGAAATCTATGTGAATGAAATGCATCGCACCACGTTTGTTTCTGTAGTGCACAAGGAAAAATTGGGTGAATATAGGGAATACTCGTTTCTCGTCACACCAGTGAGCACAAGCTGCTTTTTCCTTCTGATCTGCTAGTCAAAATTTTGCGAATTTTGACTGCAATATAGTCATAAATGTAGCTTCTTCGACCATCGCTTCCGCATCATAATCCTGTGGCAGTCCACTGCTGGTCATAGGCCTCGCCGAAGGCGTGCAACTTAGCCTGGTCTTCAGCTACACGAATCCAGTTTCTAACAACTATAAGATCATTGCCCCATCTAGTCAGGGGACTTTCAACACTACGTTTGCCTAGACGCAGTCTCTACTCCATAATAAGTCTTCTCTACCGGTTCTCGCTTCTGCGACAGATATGACATGCTTGCATGCATGTTATGTCAATAATATCTGTTCTGAGGCAGATTTATTTATAATGACAACAAGTATATTTATTATGACAACGCGTTTACATTTTTAAACTAGAGGATAAAAATATAGATGTCTATGGGTCACAACATCGTCTTACTATTAAGTGGACTGTGTGCTCGTAGGCCACCCTTATTATATAAAAAAATTAGGCTCTAGTTGATGGGTGTTGTTGCAATTTTACTAGCAGGCGACAATACAACCTAACTACAAAAACTGCCAGTTGTTGAGAGAGGTATACTACCAAAGAACACATGTCTTACGGCGCAGCCTACGTGGTTCACAATTTATCATCATTACAGCCCTTCAAAAATCCACTGCTGAACAAAAGCCTCCCCCACACGCCATAAGTCGAGCCACCTGTATCTGACTTCATGCATATCTTACCAGGTCGTCACTCCATATAGTGCGGGAACGCCCAACTCTTTTCGTGCCGGTACGAAGCTGCCACTCGAGAACCTTTCTTCCACATCGCAAGTCGGTTCATCGAGCTATATGGCCGGTCGATTGTCACTTTAGCTTACTCATCCTTTGGGCTTTGTCGTTTACTCTGGTTCTACTACAGATATATTCATTTTTAAGTTTATCACGCGCCGAAAGCCAAGAATATCCATCTCTATAGCTCGCGTTGTAAATTTGGGCTTCCTCATACAGCTGGCAGTGAAGGACCACGTCTAAGATCCATGGGTAATCATTTGCAATACGTAATGGTTGTAAAAATCTTGTTTTTAGGTTTAGTGTATGCCTGACAAAAAGATCTGTCAAAATCTTCCGAACGCTGCCCACCCGAGTTGAATAGTTTGATTGACCTCTTAGTCAAAGTTGGTGAAGAGTTTCGTCATCCTGTATTATACCTCTCTGCAGTTGGATAGGTTACGTACTCTGTTTCTGTACTCGGATAGCCATCATAGCTCTACTGTACAAACACTTCAGTACTTCAATATGTCGACAGTTAACTTGACACCTCTGAAGGGATTGCAGAATCTCGAAAACAGCACGTAGATGCGGCTTAGAAGAGAAACCGGTCAGTTATTCTTCAAAAGAGCTTTGTCGCCTTTTTAAAAAAAAAAAGAAGGTTTCCGCACTTCAACTCCACGCCTCAGGAAGAGTGCCTCCATGGAATACGGAATTAAGAGCTACTGGAGGACTTCAAGTGCCAGTATTCCACCCGCTCTTCGAAGTACTGCTGTAATTTCATCATCGCCCAGGGACTTGCCGTTTTTAAGATGTTGGAAAACCATTCTAATCTAGCTCATACTAACGTCCCGGATATAATCGGAATAATGTCGGATAAGACCTGCTCTTGGATCGTTTCTCACACTTGCGTGAAGCTATAACGATGACGTGTATAGCTGCCAATTCTCTCAATCTCACTCAAAATCACAGTATCCCGGAAAAGATGCTGCCACACTTGGTCTTCAGCTTCGACAGTCAGCTTTTTCTGGGAGAAAGATCTCTGACAAAGACTTTGGAGCCTTAGTTCCGCTAGATCGCTACTTCAATAAGAGCTGTATTGAAGTTGCGTAAGTCCCACCGCATACGTTTGGAGATCTGTCCGTTCAGTTGCCTGTACGCTGTCAAATCTGCTGAAGACTGCAGTTTCATTTCCCGTCTAACAGCCACGAGATTAAGAGTGTGATAGAAAAGTTTCTGTTCTTCTACGGCCGATCTTGCAGGACTTAACTCCAACCGCATGGATAGTTTCCACGAGCTTGTCATTCATATCGTCTACTACATTGCAATCTTCTAGGCACTGAAAACGGTTTTGTAGCTCGAGCTGAAATGTTTTTAAACCTTGGATTACTGCACGAGGGGAATGCTCCGTCCCGTAAGTATGAGCTAGATTAGAATGGTTTACTTAATTTGAACTTAATTTGACCTCGCGAACTTAACGTTTAGTGTCAATGTGACTCTCACTATTCAGTAATCGCTGCCAGTTTTCAATCTCGCGATCACTGAGACATCACTGAACAGTTGACGTCTGGTCGTGATAATGAATTCAATCTCATTTTTTGTCAAACCGTCGGGGCTCGACCAGGTCCACTTTCAGTGCGGCAATTTTAAAAAAAAGAGTTCATCATAAAGAGTTTCTCTTTCAACATGAAGTCAGCCAGGTGCTGGCCCTCTGGGTTCCTTTGCCGTATTCCCAACTCCCCTACCTTCAGCTAAGCTTTCTCTTTTGTGCCTAGTTTTGCGTTGAAGTCTCTCATTAACACCGTATAGTTAATTTTGAAGGAATGCATGATTCTAGAGATATTCTCATACATTTCCTCCATCTATTTATCCGTATGTGCTGTGATTATTGCGCAAACCTGAAGCTGCGGTATTCGCTGAAGGTATACCTTCAGCAAATACCGTTTGGTGATTCAGAGTATAAGGTACGCAACGCTCGTTTACACACTTCCAATATTTACAACGGTATTAACGAGAGACTTGTGGGCAGATAATCATAACTTAATAATCTAAAATAATCGCAACTTTCCTATATCTTCTTCCAGCTCCAGTCCTTAAGAAACGGACGTTATATGTTGCCAGGTCAATTCATGTTAGGTGGCAACCAAACCACCACCGGAGATTCTTAGCACTACCTGCCCCCCCCCCCCCCCTCCCATTACCATGGTCGCCACCATAGCTAGGAAATGCGGGGCCGCTGGGGACTGGGGACCGTTTGTTTGTGGCGTTGCTCATTGGGGGGTATTTTGCCATACCACGCATTGCTACCACGCTTGGCAAGCGGGTTGGCAACCGCAATTTTAAATGCTTTTTGCTGTTATCAGAAAGATGCTGCTGCCCATCTTCTGCCTCAGTTTTCCTCTGTCGCGTCTTACGACAACCACGAGAAGAAATGGAGTAGTAGGCATTCTTACCCGCCACTACACGTGGTTGTTTTTCAGGGTGTCTTTCAACTCTGTGATTCAGGGTGGAAAAACTACATCTGACGAGCATCGGGCTTATTCTAGCTTTTTTTGACCAAATAGTTCGTGCCAAATATTATGCCTTGGTATAGTAATTGTAAACGCGATTGCTAAGTTCACGCCCCGGGTTCGAATCCCGGGTCAGGCCAAAGTCTATTATTGATACTGCGAAAAATTCTCTGTAGCCCTGTTATGTGGCGCTGTACCGCAGCAACGACGGCTTGCAGCGTTAAAAGTGGAAACTTCTGAATAAAGAAAATTCTCCCTACAAATTTAGAGGCCCTTGTGTATCAGTAGACTTTGCAAGGCTAATAAAAAAAGAAAAAGAAACAGTTAAGTACAATGATTTGGCACTTTTAAGGAATTCAGTAAAAAAACATTTATGTAATTTATTTAAAGTAACTATGTTTAGTAAACAACAATTCTGGATACACGGCCACGAATGAAAAAAACAGACAATAATACACATTTTCTGTTTTAATGTCTGTAAAGATTTAAGATTTAATAATATTGATTTCAGATTCTTTACAAAACCACAAGCAGATTTTTAATTTTAAAATTGGAAGCTTTTGGAATTGTGCTGAACCGTTTAATAACAGTGACCACAAAATGAGGCTGTAAAACGATCGGGTTGAAAAATCATTGGAAGTGGTGACGTGACGGTGTTGTGTATTTAATGCTACGTAACTATGTTTACTGAACGTGGTTCCATACACAAATTACAAATTAAGAGCGCTCTTACATTTTGGCGTTACTTAAATTTAGGTAGTTTACGCACCGAGCGGGCGACGACCAACGCGAGCGATACTTTCTTTCATAATCTATTCACTCGCTCACACTATGGCCATTAAACCATCTTGAACTTCCATAAAACAAGTATTTTTTGGTGGAGTTCAGTGGATGAAATATTTTTTTTTATAGGATAAGGGTGACAAACGAGCACACAGTCCACCTGATGGTAAGTGGTTGCTGCGGCCCATAGACATCTACATCTATCCTCTATTACAAATCAAAATGTAGATGTGTTGTCACCCGTGAGGACTAAGATAGAAAGCCTCATTTTCAGTAAAAAGGGCCTCCGGCCACCTGCACTCACCAAGCGAAACGCAGTAGTAAACCTCTACTTCACGCTGGTATTCTGTGAGGTCGTGGTACCACCCCGGTTCGAGCCGGCCCATCCGTGCGACAACAAAAGCTGCCGCGTGGCTCTACCACTGTAAAACTTGGTGTGTCATTTTAATGTTATCTTATTAATTTATTAACATCTATTTTGATATCTTTTTAAATATTTATGAAACTTTGTGTTGAAATAAATACACATAAATATTTTAATTGTTACGAAGTAATCGATTGTTAATAATCGATTATGTCTACTACCGGTATCATGGTATAAATAAATAAATAGTACTGTTACGAGCTTGGGGTTCGAGACAATTACAAACTGCCGATTGAATTACCAAAACTGACTATTTAATTACACGACACTAATTACAACTTAAAATCACACTAATAATAAAACACAGTTCGCAGATATTTCGTTTCGAAGTATTCTCTTGTATCGCCAATTCAATACTGCCCGGTCGTGGCCTATACCGGCCTTATATAGGGCCTCAGATAGTTTCCAGAACCTTCTACTGTAGCGACATCTAGAATGTTCGAGTACATATCGGTCCCGACATTTCTGGAAGGATCTCGACTCTCCTAGTTCTGCTACTCGACACTAGAGGCCGCTAGTGTAACTAGTGTTGCCATGTACAAGGTGCGCAACACTTTCTTTTACTCGATACTAGAGGGCGCTAGTGTAACTAGTGTTGCCATGTACAAGACATTAATAGTGGCGCGTAACAGTACGGTTGCAACATGTTTTAATAAATAAAACAACCAAATATAACTACTTTTTTAATTGGTACTTAAATTCAATTACCATATTTTTTATTAGAAAAATATTTGGCGCAAGGGCATTGACCGAGCTTATATCGAGTCGATAATTTCAGGCGGTATAAACTTTTCATAAAATGTTTGTAACTTGGATAACATATTCAAAATCCAAAATTGGAGTATTTTTACTGCATAATCTGGGCCATAAGTATGCAGACCTTTTTTTTCTGAAGGAAGCTGGCCTTGGATTTCGTAAAACCAGTCATGATTTTGATTTAATGTTACACCAGAATCTCTGAATTTAAAACCTTTAACTTTTTTTATTCTAACGGCCGTGTCAAAGTCTATTCCGAAAGCTGAAATTCAATAAGACCGTCACTGTATAAACTTATGTAAATCCCTCAAATAATAATGATCTGGGTCAATGATTAATGACCCAGGTCTGGGTCAGATCAAAACTAATGTAAAATATGCAGTGTTCCAATTTATGAAACATTTCTTTCCCATAGTATATTTCGTGTTAACTTATATTTTTACATTTAAAATTGCTTGTGATTTTTTTAAATAAAGTACATTGATGTAAGCAATGTTTGGTCCTTAACTAAAAGTATTTGCAGAAATTACCTGTCCCTTAAACGAAATAGGACCTATTATCAATATTACTGTAAGAAAGAGAGAGTGTGTGCGATTGTAAGAGAGATAACTACATATATTGATAATATTGGCATTAAAATGGTTTGTAAATATTTATTGGGAAAACATACCACACAGCCACTTTACTTGGGAGGATCAACATTAACATTACTGTACTTCACAAGTCCTCTGCTGTACTTTTTCCTCCAAAGAATGATACAAAGCACGGTCTTGAGCTACCCGCGCCCATCGACATGCATCTCTTACAAGGTCGTCACTACAACTAGGGGAGGGACGACGTACAATTCCCTGACCGATACGAGACTGGCAATTGAGTTAACTGTTTTAGTACTGATAAATCAGTTATGATATTTACGAGTATTATTTTATTTTTAATCCAGTGACCCGCCCTTGCTTCGTATGGGTAGCTTAAGAAAACGCTAACAAAATTCTAAGTTAACCTTAAGATACCTCAGACTAAGTAAGTCTTAAACCTAAGTTAATCGGTGACATTAAATATTTGAAAGCTCAGCTATCACCTGAAATTTGAACTAAGGTTTGTGTGATTGGGGCCCCGTGGGATTATTTTCTACGTAACAAATTAGTTGGCCAAATTTAAACGGTTGATGAAATATAAAAATTTTAAGTTTTTTTTATTTATCAGATCAAAAGAAAAGAATACATACTCGTATATATGTCTAATTAATATCTAAAAACCACGGAAGTTGACTGGATGCTAAATAATTAAGTTTAAGTCAGCATATTATTTGCAAAACACAGTCTAAGTAAGTAAATAGGAAAGTGAGTAGGTAGTAGGTATAGTAAGAATATAAAGACTAAGAAGGTTAGTTAACAACTTAGTTAAATTCAGTAGTAGCAAGGTAAAAGAAAGAACAAGGCAAGTAGGTATGTTATTGTTAAGTAAGTAGATATAGTAGGTAATTATAATTTAGATATGAAAAAGCTTTTGTGTTAAGTTTTAATGATTGTTTGTGAAATTTTTTCGCGTAAATAGAAAGGTAAGTTATTTATTAAATGCGGTACCTGATAAGCGGCCGTCCGCTGTCCGTACACATTATTGGCAGTGATGTACCGGAGCCGGTTTTGTGTCATAGCGCGCGTACGTACAGCTTGTTCTATGTATGATTGTATAATATCGCAAAAGAAATGTTGATTTAATAACATGAATTTAATTTGGTCATTAACTGGTAAGATTTTACAATGTTTAAAAAATCTCATTTTCACCATCATCAATTAGGAGACGCATATTTGGGGATACAATATTTGTTGAAGATCATAGATCTGTATTAAATATGATTTCTACGTCCGACCACAGCTTGACAAGCCATATTGAATACAGGATTCAGCCAGAGAGTTGTAAAGCATCAGTCTTACTTTGAATGGTATGCGATTTTTTAAGATTTTTATATTGGCTAGAAATTGATGCAACTTATTACACACATGTTCAATGTGGTAGCTCCAGTTAAACTTTGAGTCAATTATAAGACCGAGGTAAATATTTTTGTGTAGCCACAACTTCGATTGTAGAACATTGGTAAGTTCCTAGTTGATGTAGGCAGTCGTGATTATGAACAATTAATGGGTTTGGAGTAGGATACCTTATGTATGGGGATTTGATAATCATGACTTTGGTTTTATCGACATTTAACACTAGGCCAACGTCATGGCACCATTGTATTAACGTTTCCAAATCGGCCTGAAGAGCATTACACGCATTTGAGATATCCTTACCCGATACGAGAAGACAGGTACCGTCTGCGAATTAGTAACAGGAACTGTTTCAGACAGTTACCCATCTCGTTGACATAAGATAAAAAGTGTAACGGGCCAAGGACTGATCCTTGGGCCGCGCCTTCTCTCACAATCTTAGGGTCGCTGAACGAGTTACTTAATTTAACTAGGTAATTTCTACACCAATTGAGCAAAGAACCACAATCCACAATCCATAATACCACAATCATCTAGTTTATTGATTAAGAGTTGATGTTGTAGCGTATCGAAAGCACGAGAAAAATCAATAAACAAGGCCAGTACACATTTTTATGGTTCAAACGCTTGTTTACCTCATCTGTAAATTTACATAGAAGGTCCGTAGTATTTTTACCCGCTTGAAATCTGTACTGGTTTGTTTATGACTTCGTGCTTTCGGTAAAAATTATGAATCTGCTCTCTGATAACTTTTTCTACTACTTTATTAATACTAGAAAGCAGAGTGATTGGTCGATAGTTGGAGTAATCGTCGTGTTTGCCCTTTTTGAAAACAAAAAAAAGGAAAAGCCGACTTTTAAAAAACGAATGCAATCCAATAATTTTCACATAAAGGCTTCTAAATTCGTCACTGATACATAGTGCCTAGAAAAACTATACTATTAGTTAACTACTAATAATATTAGTTATAGGTGGTAGAACAAAGCTACAGCTATAATATGGTTGCTCGACCGGGGAAGGAGCACGCTCTCACAGAATACCAATAGAGAACCGGAGGCCTTTATTTTTTTAACTGGATATTACGCATTCTATCTTAGTGAGTCCTCAAGGGTGCCATCCAAATAGCTAGGGTAAATACCTCACGCTACTTTGCAACCATCAGGAGTAGAATTTTGTCTTCACATTTAAAAAAGGCTTTTAGTGAACCATAGCCTGGTTTGAAGAAGATTCTTTTAAATTGGTTCAGCCAGTTTCGAGATATCGGTGAACTTAAATAAAAAAACAGTCTTCTGTTGTAAAGACGACGAAGGAAAAGATAACAGGAGATGAGCAGCAGCGTTTTCCTAATAAAAACAAAAAATGCTTCTGCCAAACCGTCGGCCAAGCGAGGCAACTGTTCTAAATATCCCCCTGTGACTTTCTGGGAACTAACAGAGAAATAACGCTGAGTTTTCTAAATTCGGTCTGGACAACATTATTCTTAAAATCACTCTCGGAGAAAAAACACAATCAAGAACGCAATTTATACAACATTTAATAAACAACGGTTCTTATCGAGACATATCAATATCTTTACTGTAATGATCGGACGAGACGTGGACTGCGAAGTCAATTTGTTCTCGATTGCATTTTGTGTTTGCTTTACATTGGTTTAAGAATATAAATCTACGTGGTCTATTAATCGGATTAACTTGTGAGGTAGCTTAAATGTTCCAATCCCGGCCTTAGACAATATTGAAGTAAAAACTAAATTTGATAAGTTTTAGGACTTCTATAAAAACACAATGTGGTGGCGGAGTCACTAGAGCCCCAACCTAGAGAGGAGAACAGTATTCCACGTGAAGCTGAACGTGCACCTTTTAAAGTTGCAGGCGGTGTGCCGACGTGAAATACTGTCCCGCTTTGTTGAGCACGCCAAGCTTTTTTGAGGCCAACTTTGCCTTCTCTTCCAAGTGGCCACGAAATTGCACGTCACTTGATATGGCGACGCCGAGGATTCCGATACTGGCTGAGGCAACAAGGGGAGTACCTTGAAACTGAGGAGATACGATAAAGTGGTATTTTTAGCGGTAAACGCGCCAACTTGTGTCTTCTGAAGATTAAACTGGACTAAATTTAGTCGCCCTCAATCCGAGACTTTATTCAGCAAAGAGTGAAATTCAGACAAAAGTTTGTTTCGGTAGTCGGCGACGTTTTCCCGAAAAATATTGACACGGTCGGTGTATAGAGCATCACCAGTGCTGTCATCCGCAAAGCAATGAGTGTTACCGGTTTGCAACATATCATTGATATGCAGAAGAAACAGCGTTGGTGATAGCCGCAACCTTGTGGAACACCAGCGTTAATACGCTTGTAATCGGAGCTTGCACTATATACTATACCTTGGTGCTCCGATCAGCCGATCAGAAAACTGGTGATACAATTGCACATTTTTTTGAGAATCCCATTGGAATAAAGCTGCTAAAGAAGAGCTTTGTGCCAGACCCTATCGAAGGCCTTCGCTCTGTCAAAACTAACGTCCAATGCCCCTTGGACTCGATCGGCTGCACCCATCTTTGTGTAAGGTAAATTAGAAGATCACCAGCTGAGCGACCCCGACAGAAACCGTACTGGCGGTCACTAATCGGCTGGTGCTCCATAAGGTACCGCATGAACTGGCAGTTAATAATGGATTCCATTATTTTCGAGAATAAGGAGGTGATGGCGATACACCTAGAGTTGGATGGATCAGAGCGGTTACCTTTTTTAAGAATCGGGTGCACAAATATTGTCTTCCATGAATTCGGGAAAATGCCTAGGGAGTAGGAGTACCGGAAAAGACGCATTAGAATCGGTGCCAATTCTGGAGCGCACGTCCTCAGCACAACAAGTCATCGAGACAAAATCATGACAAAAAAACTCACAGTTCACCTGATGATAAGTAGCTACTGCAGCCCATAGACTCCTGCAATCCGCTTCAAACGAAGAAGACTACAGATGCGTTGTCACCTCTAAAGACTTAGTTGGAATACCCAACAGACTGTAATTTTTGCAAAGCAATTTTTGAATACCATCGCTTCAACAAGTCCCCACTGTGGAGAGACCTTGTGAGAAGAAGTGGCAAGAAACACACCACTACACAATTTTACTCCCAATCGCTACAATTTATCCACATGAAATACATACATAACCCAAAAAAGTCTAAGGAAGCTCATTATGTCCACGCATTTTGATCTTAGTCTAAGTAGTCATCTAAATTATAATATCGTTTGTTCTTACGAATGATTTTTACATACTCTTTGAATTTATGTGAAGGCATATCAGTAATATTACATAGAATCTTGGTATATATAGTTATAAATCTACCCAAAAAGATAGTAGTTTTAATATTTTTTCTTGCAATATGATTGGCTGGTAGTTTGAAATAAAATAATAAATGAAGCTGTTTGAAAAATAATTGAAAGGCCGTCACTCCACCTAGTGGAGAGACCCACTACACTTCGTCCGCCGGTACGAGGCCGCAACTCTAAAACCCTTTTTTTCCATTGGTTGTCAATTCTTTAAGCTATGTGGCCGGCCCGTTGCCTTATGCTTATGCTTATGAATCCTTTGGGCTATGTCCATCACTCTGTATTGCGTCACTGCGGATATCCTCGTTTCTAAGTTTATCACGCAGAAAAACTCCGAGCATAGCCCTCTCCATAGCTCAGTGAGGAACCTTGAGCTTCCTCATCCGGCCAACAGTGAAAGCCCTTTCTCAGTTCCTTAGGTCACCACTGGCAACACGCACTGTTTGTACTCTCGTTTTCAAGTTTTGAGGTATACCTGACGAGAAGATGTGTCATAATTTCCTGAATGCTGCCCAACTGAGTTGAATCCGTCAATTGACCTCTCGGTCGAAGTTGGACTTACCGAGTCGGAGTATTTGCCCCAGGTAAACATACTCAACAACAACTTCGAGCTTATTGCTCCCAACAAATACTGGCATAGGTGTGATATGGACGTTATACATGATTTTTGTTTTGTCCATGTTAAGAATGTATGAGCAGCGAACTCCGAGTTGTACACAAATCCGAAAGAGATTATGTAACTTTCTTTTTGGAAAAAAAAGTATGTAAAATCAGTTTTATGAAAAAAAAACGTTCAAAGTAGCAAAATGCTGCTGGGTTTGTATGGTGTGTAGAGAACCGGAGACACTTTTTTACTGGTAACAAGGTTCAAGTTTCCATCTTAGTCCTCAGCTGACAATACATCTGCATTTTGTATCCTAATCGATAATGAATTTAAATATCTATGGGCCATATCATTTATTTACCATCAGGTGAACTGTGTGTTCGATTTTCACATTTATGCTATAAAAAAATCTGCTTTACAACTGAGAGGACTATAAGTTTTGAGCTTTACACAATACATCTTCGCACTTTTACGACCTGATGACGTAGAAGAGTTTATTTTTATTTTCAAATCTTTATTGCATTCCATAAGAAAAAAAAGATACAAAGGACGCAGTAAATACCTAAATGCAGTCAAGCCATGTATTGGTGACAATTTGACGTCGGTGTAGCAATTGAAAGAAAAAAGTTAAAGAAAAGAAACTGAAGATTTAGTAACGAATTATATTTTGATATAATATTGTAAGTAAATATACTCGTATTTATGTATGTCCGTATATTTACAAAATATAATAACACATATATTTATAAATATATACATTAATACAAGTATATATTTATAACAAAAATACATAAAACAAAATTAATGCATACGTATGAATACGACTGGGTACTACGAGGGGGTGCTAAAAATCTCCAGTGGAGGTTCGGTTGCCACCTAAGACGACTCGACCTGGCAACATACAACGCACGCACCCTGAGGACTGACAAGAAGATTGTGGAGCTGGAATAAGAGATAGACAAGTTATGCTGGCATATTATTGAATTATCCGAAGTCCGAAGAGAGGGGGAGGACACGGTAATCCTCGAATCCGGTAACTTGCTATATCACCGCGATAGCGACCATCTGTCCCAAGGAGGTGTCGGATTTATCGTCCACAAGTCTCTCGTTAACAACGTTGTAAAGATTGAGAGTGTGTCGACGAGGGTTGCGTACCTAATACTCAGAATCACCAAACGGTATTCGCTGAAGGTCATACAGGTTTACGCACCAACCTCGGTACGCCCCGATGAGGAAGTGAAGGAAATGTATGAGGATATATCTAGAGCCATGCATTCCTCCAAAACCCAATATACGGTATTAATGGGAGACTTCAACTTCACTTCTTTATCAAAAACTCTTTCTTCCAGAAGCGGCCCCACAGGAAGTGGACCTGGTCGAGCCCCGACGGTTCGACAAATCATGAGATTGACTTCATTATGACGACCAGACGACAACTGTTCAGTGATGTCTCTGTGATCGCGAGGGTAAAAACTGGTAGCGATCACCGAATGGTCAGAGGCACACTGAACCTAAAAGTTAAGTTGGTGAGGTCTCGTCTAATGAAGTCAACACTCCGTTCCCCTCGTGCTCTGTTACAAAGTCCGGAACATTTCACTTGGAGCTACAAAACCGTTTTTAGTGCCTAGAAAACTGCAATGAATTGGACGAAATGAATGACAAGCTCGTGGAAACTTTCCTTACGGTCGGAGCAAAGTTCTGCAAGAGCCGCCGCAGACGAACACAAAAACTCTCCGATCACACTCTTAATCTCATGGCTGTTAGACGGCAGATGAAGCTACACTTTTCATCAGATTTGACAGCATACAGGCAACTGAACAGACAGATCTCCAAAATATGCATGCGGCGAGATTTACGCAACTTCAATACAATTTGTATTGAAGAAGCGATCGAGCGGAACCAAGGCTCCAAAGTCTTTGCCTGAGATCTGTCTGCCAGAAAGAGCCAACTGTCAAGCCTGAAGACCGAGTGTAGCAGCATCGTTTCCGGCGCAACTGAGATTTTGAGTGAGATTGAGAGGTTCTATGGGCAGCTGTACACGTCATCGTTGGAGCCGCACGCAAGTGTTAGTAACGATCCAAGAGCGAGTCTTATCCGATACTATTCCGAAGATGTCCCGTACGTTAGTCTGAGCGAAATTAGAATGGCTCTCCAGCATCTTAAAAACGGCAAGGCCCCAGGCGAGGATTAAATAACAGCGAAGTTTCTGAAAGCGGGTGGAAAACCGGTACTTAAAGTCAATCAGAAGCTTCCGTCCGTCATGGCGTCTCTGTCTGGCGTATGTGGACTATGAGAAAGCTTTTGATTCCGTCGAAATTTGGGCGGTGCTGCAGTCCCTTCAGCGGTGCCAAGTTGACTGTCGGTATATCGAAGTGCTGAAGTGTTTGTACAGTAGAGCTACGATGGCTATCTGAGGACAGAACCAGAGAACAAAACCTATTCAATTGCAGAGAGGTGTAAGACAGGGTGATGTTATATCCCAGAAACTCTTCACCGCTGCATTGGAAGACGTTTTCAAGCTTCTGGAGTGGAAAGGATACGGTATTAACATCAATGGCGAGTACATCACTCACCTTCTATTTGCCGAAGATAAAGTCCTTATGGCAGAATCGCTGGAGGAACTAAGCACTCTGCTCAATGACCTCAATAGTGTCTCCCAACGGATAGGTCTTAAGATGAACATGGACAAAACAAAGATCATATTTAATGTCCATGTCACACCTATGCCGGTAGTTGTTGGGAGCACTAAGCTCGAAGTTGTTGACGAGTATGTTTACCTGGGACAAATAGTTCGACTAGGTAAGTCCAACTTCGACCGAGAGGTCAATCGACGGATTCAACTCGGCTGGGCAGCGTTCGGGAAACTACGACACATCTTCTCGTCAGACATACCTCAAAACCTTTAAACGAAATTGTACAACCAGTACGTGTTGCCAGTGATGACTTACGGATCTGAGACGTGGTCCTTCACTGCTGGCCGTATGAGGAAGCTCAAGGTCGCTCAGCGAGCTATGGAGAAGTCTATGCTCGGGGTTTCTCTGCGTGATAAACTTAGAAATAAATATGTCCGCAGTAGAACCAGAGTAACCGACATAGCCCAACGGATTATTAAGCTGAAGTGGCAGTGGGCCGGCCATATAGCTCGAAGAACCGACAACCGATGGGGAAGAAAGGTTCTCGAGTGGCAGCCTTGTACCGGTAGGCGAAGTGTAGGGCGACCCCCCACGAGATGGAGTGACAACCTAATAAGACATGCAGGAAGTCGATGGATGCACGTGGCTCAAGACCGTGCTTTGTGGCATTCCTTGGGGGAGGCCTATCTTCAGCAGTGGAATTATGAAAGGCTGTAATGATGATGATTAAATACGACTACAGTATTTTACAAATTTAAAAGAAAATATCTATCTTTTGAAATTACACAAGAAAACATGATTTAATGAAATTCAAATAATTCCAATAAGAAAGCAAAAAAATAAGCTGCGAAAACTGACGATTATTTTTACTTGCGCTTTGAACACATACATTTTACTCACAATGTGTTTATTGTAACTTTCCAAGTGTTTAAATGAAACCAATTTTTACGGATTCTATCGCGTTTATTTTAACTTTTTAATTCTCTACGTTTTGGTCTGATCTACGAATTTTTGGAACAATCATTTAGATCAAAAATTAATATTCAAAAACTGAAGGTAGCCGGGCTAACAATGACATCGGGACGTCAAACAGCTCAGTCCTCTCCGTGATCATGGGTGATGTGAAAGTACCCGAAACGTCGGAAATTAAAAAGTTAAATAAAAAAAAGTTAAGTAAAAATTAAAGTTCCCGTAAATATAAGAAATCATTCCAAGTATCTAGTCCAGCTCAATCCCCAAAAGACACAAGTTTGCGCGTTTACCGCTAAAAGTAAACCCTTTGTCGTATCTCCTCAGTTTCAAGGCACTCCCCTTGCTGCCTCAGCCAGTATCGGAATTCTTGGCGTCGACATATCGAATAGTGTGCAGTTTCGTGGTCACTTGGAAGGGAAGTCCAAATTGGCCTCTAAAAAGCTTGTAATGCTCAGCAGAGCGGGACAGTATTTCATGCCGGCACACCGCTTGCAACTTTACAAGGCGTAGGTTCGGCCTCACATAGAATACTGTTCCTATCTCTGGACAGGGGCTCCCCAGTGCCAGCTCCTTCCACTTGACTGCATCCAGTGCAGGGCCAGTTGAATCTTCGACGACCGAGTTCTTTCCGATCGGCTTGACTCACTGGCACTGCGTAGAGATGTTGCATCTCTTTGCGTATTTTGTCGCATTTACCACGGGGAGTGCTCTGAGGAATTGTTCGGACTAATTCCAGCCGCTCAATTTTCCCATCTCACATCGCGACAAAACTTGTGATACTATCCATACCACCTGGATGATTGGCGGTCCACTACTGTGCGATTTAGCAGATGTTTTCTTCCTCGCACAACTTCATTGTGGAATCGATTACCACCAGCGATTTTCCGAACCGATACGACTTAGGGACCTTCAAGAAAAGAGCTTACTCCTTTTTAAAAGGCCGGCAACGCATCTGCAATTCCCCTGATTCCCCTACTGTTGCAGTTCTTCATGAGCGGCGGTAGTCACTTACCATCAGATATAGCCGCATGCTCGTTTACCGCATCTCCTATAACAAAAATATTATAGGGGTGAGGGTAAGAAGTATTACAATTCCATGAAGTGGCAATGCAAGAATATCCACTTCACTATATCGTCCCGTTGGAGTGGTAAGTGGCGACAGAGGAAACTGGAACAGGACATGGGTTGCATCGACTTTCTGATAACAATATAAAATAATAAACTGCGGTTGCCAACTGTGTCAACAAAATTATGGCATAACGCCTCTGACACTTGAGCACTGTAATTCTGTCATGCACAGATGGCTCACTTTCATGGAGACTGATATTATATTTATGAGATGTGCTATGTGCTCGTTTGACACACTTATTTCTGTGTGAAAAATTATCTTTTACTTCCCTTAAGTGAAAAGCTTTAGAAAGTTATAGAATCACTTCATACTATGTTGAAATTTTGTTATCTAGACGTAAATATCATCTTACTTGGTAGTGTCCTCCTTCACAGTTGTGGAGTCCAAGCTCTATTACATATAGTGAGATTTGTATCCACATGACTATAATTAGGCATATTCTAATTTACATATTAGAGGTCTGGACACTGCCTAAAATATGATAAACTTCTAGTAGATTAAAATTCTTGTAACTAAGCTGATAAATTCTGAAGAATGTCAAAAATAAAGAGCTTGTGTCTGAATAATTGAAGCAGGAGCGAATGTTTATATATGCCGATGGATTTCACAACCAAAATGAATGGGCGATGAATGAGGTGTGAAAAAATACTTTCATGGTTTTAACCACCACTTCAGTGTTTGGTGAGTCAAAATCAAAAGCAAATTCCCGCTCTATTATAACACTGCACGGAGAAAACAGAGCGATAAAACCATGGTGACCCCTGCCACGCTATCCGTGGACTTCTGAAACATCAGGGGACTTCACTCGAATCATCTGGAGACGGCGAAGCTGTCCTTACTCTTTTTGAGCTAGATGCAGGTGTCCTCTCCGGCTGATACTTCGTACCTGTCCTACCCGGGGTACAAATTAGAACACTTATTTGTACCCCGCGCTAGAGTTTGCGTATACCTCAGAGAGGATATCTGTTCTCGATGCCTCAGCAGTCTTGAAGGTACGGACGTACGGACCTGTCCATTCTTTGGCTACGGGTAGAGAGCGACGACCATCCTAGCGTCTACGTGTGCATGTATAGGTCCCATAGCGGTAACGCCGACACAGACTGACTCATTGACTACGTCCAAATGGCTACAGAATTGTTGCTACAGCAGATTCCATCCGTAAAGATCGTGATACTAGGCGATTTTAACGCCCACCACGCTGAGTGGCTCGGTTTACGTTTAACCGATCATGCAGGGTGATCTGCTTATGACTTTACCTTGGCATATGGTCTGACACAACTGGTTACATCGCCTACGCGGATTCCAGATGTTAAGGATCATACACCTTCCCTGTCAGACCTTCTGCTGACCTCTCATCCGGACGGATATCACGTTTCCGTCGATACCCCTCTCGGCTCTTCGGACCATTGTCTGATCCGGAGTGTGGTGCCGCCGTATTTGGCATTACAGGTTGGCGGATTGGGACAGAATGCGGTCTTTCTTTGCATCCTACCCATGGGGGCGGGTTTGCGTCTAGCCGGATGATTCCAGCGCTGTTGCTGACTCTGTCACCGAGGTGGTGCTACAGGGAATGGAACTATTTATTCCATCATCTGTGGTACCCATCGGTGGCAGATCTCAGCCATGTTTTGGTCGCTCCTGTAATACTGTAATACGCAGTAAGCTGGAGTGTTATCAGGCCTGTGCTAAGGCTTCGTTGGCTTGGGATGTAAACACAAACATGCTTAAAAAGTAGTATAACTTCGCCTCCAGGTCCTTCCTATACATTGCCTCAAATATTTGGAAGCTGCCCATCTCCTGGTTTATTTCTAACCCGTCACGTTTTACATCACCTACGGAATGTTATGGAATAGTGGATATTTTATACCGCTACACTGTTAAACATAGATTCACTCTGAAGTGGCGAATTTTTCACATTTGCCACGCTAGGCAGGTCCATTCTCAATCGCTCTTTTTTATTGTTTTGTGTGGATATCAAGAAGTTGTTGCTAACAACTCCAGTTTGATTTCCCTCTATCGCCTCTTACGACACCCACGGGATGATAATATGGGATATTGGATATCCTCACACTGCCACTACACGGGTAAACTTAGACTGACTCGGAAGAAGTATCAGCCATGCTTGCCACGATTGGCAACCGCTGCATTTTATTTTTATGATTACCCATCTCCTGTTTTATTTTCCTTTGTCGCCTCTTACGGCATCCATCCATCCATCCGGAATGATACGGAATAGTGGATTATCTTTATGCCTCAGCACTAGGGTGGCGTAAGAGAATCCAGTAGTCTAATATTATATGTTGTAGGGTACTGAATTCATTTTATATTATTACATATGTCTCGGTGACGAAGTGGCTTAACAATGAGTTTGCAGCGGTTTGAATCCCGCACGGAAAAAGTTTTTATATGGCCTACAATTAATTGTTCCGAGTCTGGATGTTTTTCCTTGAGAAACATGTAAACTGCCTACAGGATACAGAAGAAAGTCCGGCTTAGCTTTCCATTGACGTCCGTCGAGTTGGAGGTTGATATTTTTTTTCAGAAAAAGTTACATTATTGTAAGCATACACGCAAAGATGCAAAACACAACATGCGGAAACGCATAGTTTTTGAGAAAAAAATTATTGAAAATCAATTAATTTTGCCAATAATATTTATGCTAATTTGTTGTTGATATTTTTTTTGCAGAAAGGTTACATTATTATAAGCATTCACGCAAAGATTCAATATTCGGAGACACGTATTTTTTAAAAAAAATTTATTGAAAAGCAATTATTTTTGCAACATTTGTGTCAATTACTACCGTAAAACTAACGCTATTTTGTATTGTCATTTTCAGTAGGGATGTTGATTCTTTCCAAAAAAGATCGATTTTTAAATCTATTCGAATTGTAATCTGATGTATCTATTCACAAAAATCAACCCCCAACTCGACGGTCGTCAATGGAAAGTCGTACCGAAAATCCTAATTCGGTAACGTTTTTTTTTGAATTGTGAATAGATAAAGATGATGATAAAAATTTTATTTAATTTTTATTGGCATTCATTACTTAAAGTCGACATTCCGGAAACGCGTTCGAACTCACTTTAATATAGTCTTCAGTAAAGAGAACATTAAGTTTAATGATCGAACTTAACTCGCAAAAATGCTGCAATAACACCGTGTAATTCAAAGTAATATGCAAGTTTGCATATCAATTGCAGTACTGATAATATATCAGGGGTGACGATGAATTTGCATTTTAATTCTCAACACAACAAGTAAATGTCTATGGGCTACAGTATTATGGGCTGTATCCACTTACCATCAGGTGAACTGTGTGCTCGTTTGTTACCCTTATGCTATAAAAATCCCTCGGAAATGAAAGCAGGCCTTTGATTTGTTGTGTTTGTTGGCTAGCTGTGGGACATATAAGGGCTTACTTTGACTGATTAGATTTTACCTTTTTCTTTTTTATTTTACTGATTTATTGCATACTAAATGTTTAAACGCTAGAGTAATCCAACGATTCAAACCTTAATTTTAGAAGAATTTGTACAATTTTTTTATATTTCTTTTACTGCAAGAAAAACGCGATAATTATCGTTTGCCGCTATTTTATGTAAGTTTTTATAAAAAATATCAAGTACTCAAACGTATACGCCGAGTAAAGCGCTAACAAGCTAGCAAAATAAGGTCCAAGTTTTTTCCCCCATTAAATCGTTTTGAGGATTTGATTCAACGTTTGCATGAGAATAAAATATTCCACGAAATCTTGTTTTTCCTGAGATTTAATTTTTTAAATAAAATCGAAATGCTGAACGAATTTACAGTCTACCTGGTGGTATGTGGCGAACATGAAAAACAAACAGTTTGCGATGTGCTTTATGCATGCTTGACAAAAGTGCCCAACAGTTTTTTGTCGGGCACTAATAAGACGCATTTAATGTTTGAATTATACCTGTTCTTATGAATACCTTCGGCATACTCAGGTCCCCCTCGTGCTCTAATCCGAAATCCCGAAACCTTTCAGCTCGAGTGACAAAACCGTTTTCAGTGCCTAGAAGACTGCAATGAAGTGGACGATTTGAATGACCAGCTCGTGGAAACTGTCCATGCGGTCGGAACTAAGTTCTGCAAGACCCGCCGCAGAAGAACACAAAAACTCTCCGATCACACTCTTAATCCTATGGCTGTTAGACGGGAGATGAAGCTACATTCTTCAACAGATTTGGCAGCATACAGGCAACTGAACAGACAGATCTCCAAATGCTTGCGGCGGGACTTACGCAACTTCAAAACAGCTCGTATTGAAGAAGCGATCAAGCGGAACCAAGGCTCCAAAGTCTTTGCCAGAGATCTGTCTGCCAGAAAGAGCCAACTGTCAAAGCTGAAGACCGAATGTGGCAGCATCGTTTCCGGGGCACCTGAGATTTTGAGTGAGATTAAGAGGTTCTATGGGCAGCTGTACACGTCATCGTTGGAGCCACACGCAAGTGTGAGTAACGATCCAAGAGCGAGTCTTATCCGACATTATTCCGATGATATCCCGGACGTCAGTCTGAGCGAGATTAGAATGGCTCTCCAGCACCTTAAAAATGGCAAGGCCCCAGGCGAGGATGGAATTACAGCGGAGCTTCTGAAAGCGGGTGGAAAACCGGTACTTGAAGTCCTTCAGAGGCTCTTTAATGCCGTCCTCCATGGTGGCATTTAACCGGAGGCGTGGAGCAGAAGTGCGGTGGTCTTGTTCTTCAAGAAAGGCGACAACGCTCTCTTGAAGAACTACAGACCGATTTCCCTTCTGAGCCGCGTCTACGTGCTGTTTTCGAGAGTCATTACGAATCCTCTCGCGCGCAGACTTGACGACTTCCAGCCTCCCGAACAAGCCGGTTTCCGAAAAGGCTTTAGCACCATAGACCACATACATACCCTACGGCAAATTGTACAGAAGTCCGAGGAGTACAATTTGCCACTATGTCTGGCGTATGTGGACTATGAGAAAGCCATTGATTCCGTCGAAATTTGGGCGGTGCTGCAGTCCCTTCAGCGGTGCCAAGTTGACTGTCGGTATATCGAAGTGTTGAAGTGTTTGTACAGTAGGGCTACGATGGCTATCCGAGTACAGAACCAGAGTACGAAACCTATCCAATCTGCAATTTGAAGAGAAGAAGAACAAGAAGAGAGGTGTAAGACAGAGTGACGTCATATCCCCGAAACTCTTCACCGCTGCATTGGAAGACGTTTTAAAGCTTCTGGACTGGAAAGGATACGGTATCAACATCAATGGCGAGTACGTCACTCACCTTCGATTTGCCGACGATATAGTCCTTATGGCAAAATCGCTGGAGGAACTAAGCACTATGCTCAATGACCTCAATAGTGTTTCCCAACAGATAGGTCTTAAGATGAACATGGACATAACAAAGATCATGTTTAATGTCCATGTCACACCTATGCCGGTAGTTGTTGGGAGCACTAAGCTCGAAGTTGTTGACGAGTATGTTTACCTGGGACAAATAGTCCGACTAGGTAAGTCCAACTTCGACCGAGAGGTCAATCGACGGATTCAACTCGGCTGGGCAGCGTTCGGGAAGCTACGACACATCTTCTCGTCAGACATACCTCAAAACCTTAAAACGAAATTGTACAACCAGTGCGTGTTGCCAGTGATGACTTACGGAACTGAGACGTGGTCCTTCACTGCTGGCCGTATGAGGAAGCTCAAGGTCGCTCAGCGAGCTATGGAGAGGGCTATGCTCGGAGTTTCACTGCGTGATAAACTCAGAAATGAGGATATCCACAGTAGAACCAGAGTGACCGACATAGCCCAACGGATTAGTAAGCTGAAGTGGCAATGGGCCGGCCATATAGCTCGAAGAACCGACAACCGATGGGGAAGAAAGGTTCTCGAGTGGCAGCCTCGTACCGGCAGGCGAAGTGTAGGGCGTCCCCCCACTAGATGGAATGACGACCTGGTAAGATATGCAGGAAGTCGATGGATGCAGGTGGTTCAGGACCGTGCTTTGTGGCATTCTTTGGGGAAGGCCTATGTTCAGCAGTGGACTTGTGAAGGGCTGTAATGATGATGAATGATGACTCAGGTGTACTCAGACCGAACTGAACGCTTTGGATAGAAAAGTCCGAGATCGTCAGTAATGAGGCTCGATTACATCGTTTTTGTACCTTGAACACTTTATGTTATTGAGTTGAGTTTCCTTAAAAGTTTTTCCCATATTAAAGATTTGATTCAGCTACGCCGTGATACGCCTTTAATAGGGCATCGATATTAAGTAACGGTGTTAAGTTTATATAGCGCAAATGCCCCCTTACTAATTTTTTCACATAATTGGTCTGTGTGAGACTTCCAATTGATTTTCCTCTCAATAGTCCTAAGAAATTAGTGGATACTGCCTCTTCTATTTTGTTATTTTCATAATGTATATTAATATTTTTAGGAGTAGCCTTTTTTCGCTAAAAGTTTGAATTTAGTCTTGCTTAAGTTTATTTTTAAGTTATTATTTAAAATTCATTGAATTATATTTGTCAATTTTTAATTAATTCAATTTTCTTATAAGTCAGTATTAGTCCTTTCTATTATAACTGCACTGTCATCAGCAAAAGTGACATTGTTCAATTGGTAGCTTTCGGCAGATCGTTTATATACGTTATAAAGAAAAAAAAAGATATTAAGAGAATTAAAAAAATCTACAAATTTAAAAACGGCAGTGACAGCCTATCACGACTACGCTCAAGCGTGGCTAAACTACGGCGTCATACTGTGGGGCAACAGTGTAGGATCACACGAACTTTTTATTTTACAAAAAAAATTTATATGCGTACTTGCAAACCTTACTCTCAAAGTCTCAACATTCTAACATTACCGTACCTATATATATTAGAAATATGTAAGTTTGTAAAAAGACACCCAAGTTTTTACACCAAAATTATAGACGCGCCCCGACACAACATACCTCGCTATAAGAATAACCTTTTGCAAACAAAATCTAAATTAAAATTACACAGTTCAGGTCCTTACTCGATGTCAATAAAACTTTATAATAAATTGCCAGAATACCTAAAAGCCGAAATAAATATTAATAAATTCATAAGATGTTTAAAAGATATATTGAGGAAGAGAATTTTTAACTGTCTGCCCCTCTCCGGTTCATTACTATGCTTTTCGAGGTGCATGTGATTGTTAGAACTTGCACGTTTTGTTTAGTCACTAAGTCACAAGTAACGCAATTTGTAAATAAATAAATAATTAGCAGAGGACCTAGTATTTTACTATGCGCATCGTAGATTTAAATGTTTCTTCGCGTTTAGTTATTTGATTTACTTTTTTTAGTTCTGTATACTACTTTCTGTTATTTAAATAAGATTGGATTGTTTCCAGTACATTTCCTCGTACTCCATAAGCATTTAATTTACTTATTAAAATGTTGTAATCCACATAATCAAAGGCATGGGTCATGTCATAGAATTTAGCACACACTGGAATTTTTGTATCTACTTTGTGAATAATCAGATTTAAGAAGTCATAAACTGCCTTGTTCACTGTTTTATTTTGTCTATATTCTTTTTAAGATATGATTTGTTTCAAAATATGCATATATATGTTTAATAATAATTTTTTTAAATATTTTTGAAAAAAAAATGGGTAAAAGCGTTACAGGCCTATAAAACTCCATACGTCCTTTATTTTCCTTTTTGAAAATAGGCGTAGCAATAGAAATGCTTAAGAGCCCTCTTACATTTCGGCGTTTCGCAAATTTAGGTATTTTACGCACCGAGCGGGCGGCGTGCTACGCGACCGATACTTTCTTTCATATCTATTCACTCGCTCGCACTATAACACTGTGAGTTTGGTGATTAAACGATCTTGATCTTCCATAATACAAAGATTTCTTAGGATGGACTTCAGTGGATGGAATATTTTTTGTGTGTCATTTTAATAATATCTTATTAATTTATTATTATATAATTATATAATTGATTTATTATTATTATATACCATTTTGATATATTATTCATTATTTATGAAATTTAGTGTCAAAATAAGTACACATAAATATTTTAATTGTTACGCCGTAATCGAATGTTAAACGGTAGAATAGTGGTATAATTAAATAAACGGTTGCAACCTGTTTTAATAAATATAACAACCAAATGTAACTAATATTTTTTTAATCGGTACCTACAGTCAATTACCATAATTTTCATTACAAAAATATTTGCTGCGAAGGCATTGACCGAACTTTTCTCGAGTCGATAATTTCAGGCAGTAGGTATACACTTTTCATAAAAGCTTGTAACATGGGTAACATATTGAAAATCTAAAATTAGTCGTCTTTGTAAATTTTTAGTACTTTTACTGCATAATCTGGGCCAATACATATAATGGAAAGTATTCAGACATTTTTATTTGCTAAATGAAGCTGGCGTTGGATTTGGTAAAACCAGTCATTATTTTGATTTAATGTTAAACTTGAATCACTGAATTAATAACCTTTAACTTTTTTTTTGTCGAAAGGCCGTATCAAAATCTTTTCCGAAAGCTGAAATAGGACATTTAACTTCAATAAGACCGTCGCTGTATAAACCATTAGGTGAAGCCCTCAAATAACAATGATCTAGGTCAATGAATAGACCACATTTTTATATAATAATATTTTCTTGTTTGCTTAATTGTGCCAATGCTACAGACTCGTTGTCCCTACCATGTTTAATGGAAGAGACGTGATCTAAATTATAACTATATAAAATAGTGATTTCTTATATTTACGCGAACACTACACATTTAAATAAAACTAATTTAAATAAAATTAATTCAAGCACTTTACAGCACTCATGGTCACGGTGGGGACTGAGGTGTATGATGTCCCAATGTCATAGTTAACCACGGCTACCTCCAGATTAAAAAATTATTAATTTTTGATCCGATCTACGCAGTATGAACTTACAGTATCATGAAGTCTTGCAGTTGTATGCTTGGGTTGAGATTTAATTTTATTAATTATGGGATCCCAAGCAGATGGTAGCACCCAGCCATCTTCTCTATTGAAATTAGGATGTTTCTTGATTTCAATAGCCTCGCGAATCATCCTTGGAAGGAATCGGTGTTCTTTAGCGAGGATTTGTGGTCTATCAAATCTAATGTAGTGACGGGGGCGATCCTGTACGTGTTCACAGACTGCAGACTTCCCGGAGCGTCTATTCTTCACATCAGCCATGTGTTCTTTAACGCGGGTTTTTATAGATCTTTTAGTTTGTCCTATATAAGAGAGACCACATTCACAATCAAGCTTGTACACTCCTGGATCTTGCAGAGGAATATTACACTTGACTGATGGTAAAAACTGACTAATCTTCTTCGGCGGCTTGAAATATGTTTTAATGGAAGCACGCTTCAAGATGTACCCAATCTTGTCAGTGACACCTCTGACATACGGCAGTACAGCAGGCACTCGCTCGACTGTGGCCGGCTTCACTCGTTCACTGTGACGTAGGCGCGGGACCCGAAGCTTATTGTCGTGCAAAACGCGCTTGACGTGTTGGAGCTCGGCGGCCAGGTGTTTACTGTCACAGATCCCTCGTGCTCTCTGAAACAAAGATTTACCCACGGTAGCTAACTGTGAAGGATGGTGGTGAGAATCACCGTTTAAGTATCTATCTGTATGGGTCTTTTTTCTATACACAGTGTGGCTCAAGGTGTTATCAGGATTCCGAATTACTAATACATCTAGAAAAGCTAAAGAATTGTTTGCCTCTAACTCCATTGTGAACTGAATTTTAGAATTTAAGGAGTTAAGATGGTCTAGAAATGCAGTTACTTTATCTAAAGGGAGAATTGTGAAAGTGTCGTCTACGTACCGCTTGTAGAATCTTGGGTTTACGGGAAAAGTACGCAAGGCTTTCTCCTCAAAATCCTCCATGAATATATCGGCAACAATGGGAGATACAGGTGAGCCCATCGCCACTCCATCTACTTGCTTGTAGAACTCCTCCTTCCACAATAGGTAGCCAGATGTAAGGCAGTGTCTAAGTAATACCGCATATTCTACGGGCATGTTGTTTTGCTCTAGCCTTCTAGTTACAATCGAGATGCAGTCTTCAACAGGTAAGCATGTGAACAGAGACTGCACATCAAAACTGACCATAGTTTCATTGTCTGCCAGATGTAGGTCTTTAATCTCGCTGACAAAATGGTAGGAATCCTTTGTGTGTGCTCTTGTATGTCCCGTAAGCGGTGAGAGAATATTCGCTAAGTGTTGAGCCAATTTGTAAGTTGGTGAATCGATTTGGCTCACTATAGGACGTAGTGGAGCATTGGGCTTGTGTATTTTTGGTAACCCATACAATTTCGGTGGTTTCGCACACGTAGGTATTATCGATTTTACGTCTAGATTTAATCTTTCGGAGTGTTTCTTTATGAGATCACTAGTTGTTTTGAGTGTGTTATTTGTTGGGTCATTTTTAACCTTTTTATAAGTACTTGCATCCGACAAAAGTTCATGTATTTTAGAATTATAATCCGACGTATCCATGACTACCGTGGCATTTCCCTTATCTGCGCGGAGAATCGTGAGTTCTCGTTTATTGCGTAGGTTATTCAACGCTTTAAATTCGTCTTTAGGTAGATTCGGTTTTGGCGCAGAACTTCGACGTAACATAGACGAAATGTCTTGACGTATCGCTTCCAAATCTTCCTTTCGCATATTGTTTCTAAATAAGCAGTCCTCGACGCTGCAGATAATTTCTTCGTACGGTAATTTTTAGGTGTTAAAGCAAAATTAAGGCCTTTCGATAATACTCTAATTGTTGCATCATCCAGAGTTTGTTTTGACAGATTATAGACCGCGCTTAATCTATGATCCGCGTTCGTAGTCAATGGTTGCGTTTCGTTCTCACGTTGACTCAGATGTTTGACATTTAATTTGGTCGTTAATTTTTGATATTTTACTATATGTTTTTTTTGCATTCGTTATATTTATTAAATTTTTTTTAATTAGAAAATTTGAAAATTTTAAGGCAGAAGAATGCGGGTTAAGAATTGGTGAGTTAACCGTCAAATGCCTTTTGTACGCCGATGATCAAGTCATACTTGCGTCGTCGGCAGCCGAGTTGCAAATGATGGTTACATTAATGAACAGGACATTAAAAGAAAAGGGAATGAAAGTGAACGCAAGTAAGACGAAAGTTATGGTTTTTGAAACAGAAGAAAGTAAAACGATATGTGAAATAAGAATAGAAGGGGAGTTGATAGAACAAGTAGATGAGTTTGTGTATTTGGGATGTGTGTTTAGCAGGGATGGTAGATATGATAAGGATATAGAACGACGAGTGAATGCAGGAAATAGATTGAATGGGGCTCTACACTCTATTGTGAAAAGTCAGAATGTGTCCAAAAAGGCACGTTTGGCAATTCACAATGCTGTGTTAGTGCCTACTTTAATGTATGGTAGTGAAAGTTGGGTGTGGCAGAAGAAGCACGAGAGTAGAATAAATGCTGTAGAAATGCGGTCATTACGTAGTATGCTAGGGCTGAATCCGAATGACAGGGTGAGAAATAATGTGATAAGAGAAATGTGTGGTTTGCAAGATGATGTTGTGACTAGGATTAAGAAAGGAATGCTTCGGTGGTTTGGTCATGTAGAAAGAATGAATGAGGAAAGAGTGACAAAGCAAATTTATGTTGCAGAGGTGAATGGCAGAGTCGGGAATGGTCGCCCTAGGCGAAAGTTTATCGACCAAATTGGCGATATATTGAAAATGGGCCAAATTAAGAGTACCTTTAACCGACGAGCGTGTATGCGTAGGTATATGGATGTGGAGGAAGCGAGAGAGATGTGTCAGGATCATGCCAAATGGAATTCCATAGTCTCTGCCTACCCCTCTGGGTGACAGGCGTGAGTGTTAATGTTATGTTATATTTATTAATTTCTCGTTTATTTAACGTTTCGATGCAAACATTATAATCAAATGTCGTAAAAACTGCCTTTAACTCACTGAATGATGTGTCTATGGATTTGTTTATGGCATGTATATCGGAGCGTTTTTGTTGGATTACCGTTCGTAACAACTTTTTACTTGCCTGATTTAAGATCTTAGCGCTTCCTCGAATGTCCTTTTTAGTGGATATTTTGACACACGTAGGAATGAGATTATTGTCGCGACATCTCTTCAAGAAGTTTAATGCTGTTAGATATCTTGCGCGCTTAGTCATGAGATCTTCTAATCGGCGAATTTTATTTGCAATTACCAGTCCGTACTGGTTCACATAATGATTTCTTATATTTACGCGAACTCTACACATTTAAATAAAACTAATTTTATGGATTTTATCGCGTTTATTAACTTTTTTACATTCCCGACGTTTCAAGCACTTTACAGCACTCATGGTCACGGGGGGGGGACTGAGGTGTATGATGTCCCAATGTCATAGTTAACCACGGCTACCTCCAGATTAAAAAATTATTAATTTTTGATCCGATCTACGCAGTATGAACTTACAGTATCATGAAGTCTTGCAGTTGTATGCTTGGGTTGAGATTTAATTTTATTAATTATGGGATCCCAAGCAGATGGTAGCACCCAGCCATCTTCTCTATTGAAATTAGGATGTTTCTTGATTTCAATAGCCTCGCGAATCATCCTTGGAAGGAATCGGTGTTCTTTAGCGAGGATTTGTGGTCTATCAAATCTAATGTAGTGACGGGGGCGATCCTGTACGTGTTCACAGACTGCAGACTTCCCGGAGCGTCTATTCTTCACATCAGCCATGTTTTCTTTAACGCGGGTTTTTATAGATCTTTTAGTTTGTCCTATATAAGAGAGACCACATTCACAATCAAGCTTGTACACTCCTGGATCTTGCAGAGGAATATTACACTTGACTGATGGTAAAAACTGACTAATCTTCTTCGGCGGCTTGAAATATGTTTTAATGGAAGCACGCTTCAAGATGTAGCCAATCTTGTCAGTGACACCTCTGACATATGGCAGTACAGCAGGCACTCGCTCGACTGTGGCCGGCTTCACTCGTTCACTGTGACGTAGGCGCGGGACCCGAAGCTTATTGTCGTGCAAAACTTGCTTGACGTGTTAGAGCTCGGCGGCCAGGTGTTTACTGTCACAGATCCCTCGTGCTTTCTGAAATAAAGATTTACCCACGGTAGCTAACTGTGAAGGATGGTGGTGAGAATCACCGTTTAAGTATCTATCTGTATGGGTCTTTTTTCTATACACAGTGTGGCTCAAGGTGTTATCAGGATTCCGAATTACTAATACATCTAGAAAAGCTAAAGAATTGTTTGCCTCTAACTCCATTGTGAACTGAATTTTAGAATTTAAGGAGTAAAGATGGTCTAGAAATGCAGTTACTTTATCTAAAGGGAGAATTGTGAAAGTGTCGTCTACGTACCGCTTGTAGAATCTTGGGTTTACGGGAAAAGTACGCAAGGCTTTCTCCTCAAAATCCTCCATGAATATATCGGCAACAATGGGAGATACAGGTGAGCCCATCGCCACTCCATCTACTTGCTTGTAGAACTCCTCCTTCCACAATAGGTAGCCAGATGTAAGGCAGTGTCTAAGTAATACCGCATATTCTACGGGCATGTTGTTTTGCTCTAGCCTTCTAGTTACAATCGAGATGCAGTCTTCAACAGGTAAGCATGTGAACAGAGACTGCACATCAAAACTGACCATAGTTTCATTGTCTGCCAGATGTAGGTCTTTAATCTCGCTGACAAAATGGTAGGAATCCTTTGTGTGTGCTCTTGTATGTCCCGTAAGCGGTGAGAGAATATTCGCTAAGTGTTGAGCCAATTTGTAAGTTGGTGAATCGATTTGGCTCACTATAGGACGTAGTGGAGCATTGGGCTTGTGTATTTTTGGTAACCCATACAATTTCGGTGGTTTCGCACACGTAGGTATTATCGATTTTACGTCTAGATTTAATCTTTCGGAGTGTTTCTTTATGAGATCACTAGTTGTTTTGAGTGTGTTATTTGTTGGGTCATTTTTAACCTTTTTATAAGTACTTGCATCCGACAAAAGTTCATGTATTTTAGAATTATAATCCGACGTATCCATGACTACCGTGGCATTTCCCTTATCTGCGCGGAGAATCGTGAGTTCTCGTTTATTGCGTAGGTTATTCAACGCTTTAAATTCGTCTTTAGGTAGATTCGGTTTTAGCGCAGAACTTCGACGTAACATAGACGAAATGTCTTGACGTATCGCTTCCAAATCTTCCTTTCGCATATTGTTTTTAAATAAGCAGTCCTCGACGCTGCAGATAATTTCTTCGTACGGTAATTTTTAGGTGTTAAAGCAAAATTAAGGCCTTTCGATAATACTCTAATTGTTGCATCATCCAGAATTTGTTTTGACAGATTATAGACCGCGCTTAATCTATGATCCGCGTTCGTAGTCAATGGTTGCGTTTCGTTCTCACGTTGACTCAGATGTTTGACATTTAATTTGGTCGTTAATTTTTGATATTTTACTATATGTTTGTTTTTGCATTCGTTATATTTATTAATTTCTCGTTTATTTAACGTTTCGATGCAAACATTATAATCAAATGTCGTTAAAACTGCCTTTAACTCACTGAATGATGTGTCTATGGATTTGTTTATGGCATGTATATCGGAGCGTTTTTGTTGGATTACCGTTCGTAACAACTTTTTACTTGCCTGATTTAAGATCTTAGCGCTTCCTCGAATGTCCTTTTTAGTGGATATTTTGACACACGTAGGAATGAGATTATTGTCGCGACATCTCTTCAAGAAGTTTAATGCTGTTAGATATCTTGCGCGCTTAGTCATGAGATCTTCTAATCGGCGAATTTTATTTGCAATTACCAGTCCGTACTGGTTCACATAATGATTTCTTATATTGACGCGAACACTACACATTTAAATAAAACTAATTTTATGGATTTTATCGCGTTTATTAACTTTTTTACATTCCCGACGTTTCAAGCACTTTACAGCACTCATGGTCACGGGGGGGACTGAGGTGTATGATGTCCCAATGTCATAGTTAACCACGGCTACCTCCAGATTAAAAAATTATTAATTTTTGATCCGATCTACGCAGTATGAACTTACAGTATCATGAAGTCTTGCAGTTGTATGCTTGTGTTGAGATTTAATTTTATTAATTATGGGATCCAAAGCAGATGGTAGCACCCAGCCATCTTCTCTATTGAAATTAGGATGTTTCTTGATTTCAATAGCCTCGCGAATCATCCTTGGAAGGAATCGGTGTTCTTTAGCGAGGATTTGTGGTCTATCAAATCTAATGTAGTGACGGGGGCGATCCTGTACGTGTTCACAGACTGCAGACTTCCCGGAGCGTCTATTCTTCACATCAGCTATGTGTTCTTTAACGCGGGTTTTTATAGATCTTTTAGTTTGTCCTATATAAGAGAGACCACATTCACAATCAAGCTTGTACACTCCTGGACCTTGCAGAGGAATATTACACTTGACTGATGGTAAAAACTGACTAATCTTCTTCGGCGGCTTGAAATATGTTTTTCCATTAAAAAAACTCGCTTGACGTGTTGGAGCTCGGCGGCCAGGTGTTTACTGTCACAGATCCCTCGTGCTCTCTGAAACAAAGATTTACCCACGGTAGCTTACTGTGAAGGATGGTGGTGAGAATCATCGTTTAAGTATCTATCTGTATGGGTCTTTTTTCTATACACAGTGTGGCTCAATAACACCTTGAGTTAATGATCGCAGATGGCCGGCGCAGTGAAATATATAGTACTTTTATTTAATTAATTAAAATATAATAGTAACGGTTTAAAAAATAAAATAATAGTATAGTTTAAGCAAATGTTGGTGATTATTTTGGTATAAATTTTACGTCTAAGTGATGAAGAACTTCGGAAATATAAAGGCTTGTATCGAAGCTATTTTGGTCGTTTTTTGAATTATGTCGAATTTTTTTTCCTAGTGTGAAAAGCATACAACGAAAATGTATTTCATTATTATTAAAGTGTAGGATATTTGGGATAAAAATATTTTTTTTGATGGTCGATATTCAAGAGAATCTACAAATTAGAGCTCCAAAATCATGTCTTCTAGAGTTTTTGCCTAAACATGTATCGGGAGAATGATTATTACTGATTAAGTAAATAAATAGGATGGGGATGATGCTGCTCGCGTCCGTAGGAATTACTTGAACCCTGATTCCCTACACGTATCCCCTGGGTAGTGCCAAACGAGCAGTACTACATACTGGTGGTAGGTTGGTCCTCTACTAGTGAGAGGCCCGGCCGAGGGTTAGTTACCACCCACCTGGCAAAGACATACCGCCAAATGATGCAAATCGTGTTCCGGTATGATGTTAGGTGGACAGTTGCGTTACGCATACGGATCGGTTGCGACGCGGCCGTTTCTTAGTGTCAGGTGCCTGGTTATGGAGGTTAGCGGGATCCGAACACGGTTGCACCGCTGGCCGACCGTAGATAGTTGGGGGCCCAATTAATGAGCCAGCCACTCATGAAAGGCTGCCCCGCCATCTTACGAAAAATGCTGGGATGGCTTTACCATGCCGGTTGGCGACCGGAGGAGAGGGCCTGGTGGCGATTTCCAGGGGGGTTCGGGCGTCCCCGCGATCTCCATGCTAGGTTCCATCGATGCGATGACTCTGTTTGCGTCCCTAGGTTATATGTGTGACGCATCGTCCAACTGCCATTCTCTCAACCTATTCACTCCCACCATATATGAAAAAAAGGAAAAAGAAGAGTAAGTTTGTACAGCGGTTGCACTCCCTCTCCATTAAAGTGCACCTAACAAACATCCGAGGCCTGCACTTTAATCTCAATGCAGTCCATTACCACCTTGAGACTGACAAGCCGCACTTACTCTTCTTGACTGAGACGCAGATCAGATGTCCTCTAGATGCGGCGTACATTGGCTACCCTGGGTACACATTGGAGCATAATTTCCATCAGCGCGCCGGAGTCTGTGTTTACGTCCGCAACGACATCTGCTGTAAGCGTCTCCGTCACCTTGAAGACCCCACTTTCTCTACGATCTGGGTATTGATAGACACTAGAATGGATAAAATTATTTATTCTTGTGTCTATCGATCGCACAGCGGCGACCAGGAGACAACTAGGCTGTTTGAACACCTCAGTGAAGCCTCTGATGTGGCTCTAAATCGGTACCCTAATGCACAGTTGGTTTTTCTGGGGGACTTTTATGCCTGTCATCAGGACTGGCTGTTCCCATACCAGAAGACCGACCACACTGGGAGAGAGGCGTGGAATTTTGCCTTGTCGCTGGGGCTCTCCCAGCTGGTGCAACAAGCGACTAGGGTACCTGATGTGGATGGGCACACAGCCAATTGCCTCGACCTTCTGCTGACGACCGATCCAGACAGGTACGATGTTCAGGTTACTTCACCCTTGGGAACTTTGGACCACTGTCTGGTGAAATGTGTATCGTTATATTCCCCAGCTAACTATGATTTCCACGGGATGCGACGAATGTGGCAATACAAGTCAGCAGATTGGGATGAGATGCGGCATTTCTTTGCATCTTATCCTTGGCGGCAGGTCTGCTTCTCCTCTAGAGACCCATCGAGCTGCGCGGATGCCATAACCAATGTGATACGTCAAGCGATGGAGTATTTCATCCCCTTTGCTGACGTGCCCGTTGGTGGTAAAGCTCGCCCTTGGTTTAATGCCGAGTGCACTCGTGCTGAAAAGCACAAGCATATGGCGTACTTATCCTGGGTCGATGCTCGAGACCGTAAAGCTCCGGATGTTAGCCTTAAGAAGAGAGCCTTTAACCAAGCCGCCAAGTCGTGCAAAAAGGCATTACGCCAAGCCAGTTTCGACCGCATTAAACGCATCGGCACAAAGCTCTCTGTCAAACCATCTGGCAGTAGAGCTTTTTGGTCTCTCGCCAAAGCGGTCGAGACAAACTTTTGTCGGTCTACACTGCATCCGCTGGTAAAACCAGATGGCTCACTGGCGCATGCGCCCAAGGAGAAAGCGGACTTATTTGCTTCTCTTTTTGCTTGCAATTCGCGTCTGGACAGTAGCAACAGCGTACCATCACAATTACCTCACTGCGATACCTCTATGACTGAGGTCCGTATCACCAACAAGGAGGTTCTTAAAACCTTGCGAAGTCTAGACGTGAATAAAGCTAGTGGACCTGATGGTATACCAGCTATAGTTCTAAAGGTCTGTGCACCTGAGTTGTCTCCTGTGTTGACACGCTTGTTCCGCCTCTCATTCAGGACTGGAATAGTGCCTAAATCTTGGAAGCTGGCCAATGTGCAGCCTGTTCCTAAAAAAAGTAGCCGTACCGACCCTGCCAACTATCGGCCAATTTCAATTACCTCCATACTCTGCAAGATTATGGAGCGTATATTGAACGCCCACCTTATGGCATACCTAGAGCAAAATGATCTCCTCAGTGATCGCCAGTACGGGTTTCGCCGAAATCGATCAACTGGGGACCTTCTAGCGTATGCCACTCACATATGGGGCGAAGCCCTCGAGAACAGTGGTGAAGCACTTGCTGTTTCCCTAGATGTTTCGAAGGCTTTTGACAGGGTTTGGCACGCTAGTCTATTAGGCAAGCTTTCAGCGTACGGCTTATCCCTGTCCTGTCCTGTCTTATCGTTGTCTGGGTGAAGGACTTTCTGAGTGAACGGTCTCTCCGGGTCGTCGTTGATGGCTGCTCATCCAATACTGTGACGACTAACGCCGGTGTTCCTCAGGGGTCCGTTCTCTCCGCAACTCTCTTCCTGCTGCATATAAATGATCTGCTCATTCCCGGTGTCTATGGATATGCAGACGACAGCACAGTAGTGGAGAGATACCAACCAAGCGCCCGGGACAGTCGGGATCAAATCCAGTCAGAAAGAGAGGCTATGGTTGAGCGTGTGAGTCTCACACTACAGGCAGTCTCCGAATGGGGCGATGCCAATCTCGTGAGATTTAACGCCTCCAAAACACAAGCGTGTCTTTTTACCGCTAAAAGGAGCCCGCTCACCTTGGCTCCTACTTTCCGGAATGTATCCTTGGAGTACACTGACCGCCTTCAGTTGTTAGGGATTGAATTTTCTCCGAACCTAAACTTTGGGCGGTTCATTGAGTCCAGAGCCAAAGCAGCCGCAAGGAAACTTGGTGTCCTTGCAAGGGTGCGGCGGTACTTCACGCCGGGGCAGCTTCTTACCTTATATAAAGCCCAAGTCCGGTCATGCATGGAGTACTGCTGTCACATATGGGCTGGTGCTGCAAAATTCCACCTGGCAGCATTGGACTCAGTGGAGAGACGTGCTAAGAGGCTCATTGGTGACCTTGATTTGGTTGAAACCAATCTTGTCAGCCTTGAGCACAGGCGCAGAGTAGCCAGTCTCCCGGTATTCTATAGGATGCATTTCGGTGAGTGTGCGCAGGAATTACACGCCTTGATTCCCCCCTCTCCTTTCCACCATCGGACAACCAGACGGTCGGCGGGTCTTCATCCCTTTGTTGTCGATATTCCACGCATTAGAACCAAACGGTTTGCTTCGTCTTTTGTAATGCGTACAGCAAAGGAGTGGAATAATTTGCCGGCGTCTATCTTTCCATCCGAATACAATCTAGGCGTCTTCAAGGCAAGAGTAAATAGGCTTTTGTTACGATAAGACAGTGCGATATACCATCTAAGGCTGCATCACCACTTACCACCAGGTGGGATTGTGGTCAAGCACTGGCTTATAATAAGTAAAAAAAAAAATCTAAAACCCGATCAGAGCTTATTTGAGAAGAGAAAACGAACTATTTTACCAAGTAATTGTTATTTCAAGCAACGAACGATAAAAATACAATTTCAACAAGGAAACCTCGTAATTTCGCGTTTTTTTGTAATACGCTTCTTAAGTTATCTGGGTATATTCGCTTATTCTTAGATTGATAATGTGGCTAATATGACTACAAATGTATTCTCTGAGTGCTTTTATGACTTTTGGAGCCGTGGTGGCTGAAATGGTTAGCGCTCGCAGTAAGCTTCGAAGTACTTGAGCAACCCGGGTTCGATCCTCGCTGGTACCAATGAAATTGATAAATGCAATTTTAAGTGCTGATTTACCACGTGCTCGGAGGTGAAGAAAAACATTGTGCGTAAACCTGTATGTCTGAGAAATAAGAAAAAAACAATTTCAAAAACATGTGAAGTTCGCCAACACGCATTAGGGCAGCGCGGTGGACAATTCCTTGCCCTAAATTTTCTCAGAAATGAGAGGAAGCCTGTGCCCAGCAGTGGGACCTAAATAGACTGCAATTTTTACTTTTACTTTTTTATGACTTTTGTGGATATATCATCATAGCCTACACTGACACTGATGTGTTTTCTAATTGAGATATTATTGTCATAATATCCACTGGAATGCTAAGCGCCATAAAAATAAATAAATGTAAATATATTTGAGGAGGTCTTTGGAAGAACTTGTTAAGTTTATTATACTTTGGTACCCTATATACACGTGCAGTTATTGTTTAACATTCGAATAACACTGAAACTGATAGCTTTGAAATGTTTAGGAGTTTTTGTCACCGCAGATTTTTCTTAAAAAAATGCAGGTGACTCCTCTTTTTTTTTTATTCAATATAGATTATAAATAATGCTTATTGAAAGTCACTCCTTTGTATAATTACCACTGGTTCGAAAAAAAAACCTCTGTCCTCGGAAGAACCGGCAAGAAACCCAGCGGGACTTTTTTTTAAAAAATAACAGCTTACAATCATGTATGTTACACAAATTAACAACACAACAAATTAGAAATAGCTTGGTAGCGATCACCTCATTTCCAGGGGTTATTATCATCTATAAATTATTTAATACTATAATAACCCTTTTTATACAAACTTAGTTTAATAAAGTTTTTGAACTTTGAGCAGGTCAAATTTTGTATATTTTCTGGAATTTTGTTGTAAATGCGTATACATCGCCCCAAGAATGAATTACTGACTCGATGGAGTCGAGTAACCAGTACTACTAGCTTGTGTCTGTTCCTAGTATTTACAGAATGAATATCACTTATTTTTGTAAAACTACTTTTGTTTTTGTGTACGTACATTACATTTTCATAAATGTATTGAGAGGCCAAAGTTAATATATTAATTTCCCTTAATTTTTGTCGCAGCGACTCTTTAGGCTTTAAATCATAAATTGCTCTTATGGCCCTCTTCTGTAAAACAAATATAATTTCAGTGTCAGCTGCGTGTCCCCATAGCAAAATACTATACGACATTGTGTTATGGAAATAGCTAAAGTAAACTAGTCTAGCTGTTTCAACACTAGTTAGACTTCTAATCTTTTTTACGGCATATGCTGCAGAACTAAGTCTGCTTGCTAGTTTTGATATATGGGGGCTCCATTGAAGCTTCGCGTCTAGTGTGATTCCAAGAAAAATGGTGGTATCTACAAGACTCAGTTTCTCCCCATTTAAAATTACATTAGTATTTAATTGTTTGACATTTGGAGTCATAAATTTAATACATTTCGTTTTAGTGCCATTTAAATGCAAATTATTAACATTGAACCAATTTACTAATTTAGATATAGCATTATTTACTTCGTCATATTTTAGCAATTGTCGACTTAATTTGAAAATTAAAGAAGTGTCATCTGCAAATAATACTATATCATGGTTATCTCCTACTATGTAAGGTAAGTCATTAACACTAGAGTACACGCGTGGCCTACTATAGTAGACCAGGGTGACTCTTTTTGCAATAACTTTTTTAGTTTAGAGAGCCAGAAGCTAGTGATTCCAGGTAAGCCTCGTCTGGTATATTTATCACAACCTCAGTACCCCGCGCGAACCCAGCTCTTATGTATGCGCAAGCAATTTGCCGCCAAAAGCATGGGCCTACTAAAGTAGTCCGCGCGTGTATTGGTGTACCAAATTCAGGTATGTAACTTTTGGTGTATTATCGATTTATAACGCTATTATAATATCCTTTACTTATTGCTAATGTATTTATGTCTATGTATATTAAATAACTATTATTTATATATTGGCTACAACTTGTAAAATGTATATTTTATCTTATTTTAGTATTATTTACAGATTTATTTATTGGATTATATCATGAATGATTCACAAATGGAAAGGTGGCTCCATGAGCTAGATACTGAAGATGGAAAAATGATCGAGAGTGAAGATGATGAAGTTCAGCCAGAACCAGACTTGCAGTCCCTAGTTCGCGAGTCAGAACTGCGCAAATATAAAGAGGAAGGATTGAGTCAATCTGACGAAACATCAGGTTCAGATGACGTTTCACCCTCACAACTAGCAACCAGAAGGCGCGGTCCAGTCTATAAGTCAACGAACGGAACTATTTGGCACAAAAATATTCGCGAAATAGACGGCGTAACACAAAGGATTTTTGGTATAACACTCTTGTGGCATATACAATTTCCAAACCAGTACGATCAGAATAGACCCGAAATTCCTAAGGAGTTCAAAGCTTCGAAGTCTAGGACTAGCAAAGGTTCTCTTTTTGGATTTAAAAAAGACGCTACACTTCTGTCCTAAGTTCTTAAAATAAACAAGGCAGTCAACTTTCTGTCTACAATGCATTATTACTTTTTATAATCGTACTCAATCTATTCGCTCTCTTGATATATCTCTACTCGTAATGTCTACTCTCCACATTTGGTGTAGACATTCTAGACAAAATGTGCAAGCAGTTAGTGTTCAGCGTAATTGCCGTCGTTGGTCGCTAGTAATCAAAGACATTCAAGTAGTAGTGTATATATATTTTAAATCTCTTTGCTAGTAATACTTTTTGATTTGATAAACATTTTTGGAATCAACACTCTGGTAATCAACCAAATGAACACCTCTGTCGAAAAAATGTCTGGCGTAACTTTTGCACGAATTGTCCTTCATTTTGATAAACCACTTTTGATTCGCCGTGCATCAATTAAACTACTGCACTACAAATTAAATTCAGGATAGAAGCACTTTTGTGCAGCGCAGTTTAAGAACCACAAGAGTCTCAACATGATTTGACTTCAAAGATAGGACGAGTTGGTTGATGTGCACTCTGCTCGAGAGCCTGAAATCAGTCGACAAAAAAGTGGTGCAAGACTTGCAATAAATGGATTTGTCCCAATCACCAAGCAGTGGTGTGTTCTGAACGCTACGAAAACAAATAAAATAGTAATAAAGTTTAGTTTTAAGTTAAAACAAAATTAGGTTGATCTCAGAAGTGCCATTTTTTTACTTTTTCTTATATAGTTACTAAATTGTTGATTCTTAATAATTTTTAATAATTTATCTAAAAAGTAAGGTTACAATACTAAGTAAAATAAAAACCTTTTCCATTTCATTTGTTGTTTTAATAAGATAATTAGGAATAAATAAGTTATTGACATTTTAATATGGCCTACCATAGTAGGCCACGCGTGTACTCAAATATAAAAAAGGGGCGCGTGTACTGTAGTGTTAATGTATACAAGAAACAGAAAGGGGCCTAGAATTGAGCCTTGAGGCACGCCCATCTGTACCATCGACCCGGAAGAACTCATACTGTTAATGACAACTTTTTGCGTTCTCTTACTTAAATATGAAATAATTAATTTAAGAGCATCACTTCTTACACCGTAGTGTTTAAGTTTCCTGATTAATGTTTCATGGTGAACACAATCGAAGGCTTTGGATAGGTCACAAAATATACCCAAAGCATCCTGTGAATTCTCCCATGCATTAAATATATATTTAATAAGCTCAACACCGGCATCAGTTGTCGAGCGACCCCTTGTGATTTGCATTCAGCTTTAGCATTTATTTGGGATACTTAGGTTAGCTTCTAAAAAAATTAAGAAATTCGACGACATGATGTGAAGTCCGCCAAACGCATTAGGATAGCGCAATGTACATATGTTGCCCTGAAACACTCAGAAATCAGAGGGAGCATATGTGCAGCTGAAGGACGTACGAGTATATATGCTGTAACTTTATATCTAAAAGTTTTGTTTGCATTTCTTCAATTGTTTTTTAATAAGAAATATTTTATTATTAAAAATTGCTCAAAATTCTGGAAGGACTCATATACATAGATAAAGAGTATAGAACGAGCTAGAACTATAATATAAGTGTCAAGGACAATCTAATAATTTAAATAAAACTATAAATATATAAATATAAAAATAAAAATATAAAAATACAAATAGTTTGTACGGATTTTATCGCCTATACTTACTTAAATTAACTAACGTTTTAAATACTTTACAGCACGCATGGTCACGGTGGGGGAGGTGTTTTTTGACGTCTCTTTGACATTTTAACCACGGCTACCTTCAGATTAAAATTATTAATTTTAAGCACGCAGTATGAACTTATAGTATCTTGAAGTCTAGCAGTTGTATGTTTGGGTTGAGATTTAATTTTATTAATTATAGGATTTAAAGCAGATGGTATCGCCCAGCTATCTTCTCAATTGAAGTTAGGATTTTTTTATTTCAATAGCCTTGCTTATTATCCTTGGAAGGAACCGGTGTTCTTTACTAAGAATTTGTGGTCCACGAAATTTGATTTAGTGACGGGGGCGATCCAGTAGACGTTTACAGACTTCAGACGTCCCGGAGCGTCGATTCCTCACCGAAGTTCGTATCAGTCCATCTCTTGTTTGTTTATCTATGTTGCCTCTTATGACACTCGCGGGATTATGGGGTAGTGGATATTCTTACACCGCCTTTACAAGGTAAGTTACGTTTCATCTAAACATCTTTAATAAGCGACGTTTTGTTTCGACGTAGATAAAGGAGGCTAACTTCAACTATCAAAAATAAAAATCCTTAATTTTTATTTTACTTTATAATGTTTTACTACATTATTTTACGCTGGTATTCTATGATGGCATGCTGCTTCCACGTTTGAGTGGAGTCAGTCTTGTACACTGCTGCAGTACGCTGCAGCAGTGTACAAGCTTTACCACGTAAAATTTGCTGAAAATTATTCAAGTAATAGATAGATTTGTAAAGAAGTAATATCTATAATATTATATGTTTAAGTAAATTCATTTGAAGTTCAAAATACTCAAGTAAATTTGAAACTTTATACCGATATTAGTACCAGAGACGTTATGATAATTGTTTTTTACAATTATGATAACTATCAACAATACTTGTTGGAGGACAGACATCTTCAAATAAGTTAAAAGGCGTTTTCTGGATAGCCTTCATGAAACTCGATATCTTAAAGACAATTGTATATTTCGTATAGTAAATTTTAAACGTTTTTTTTTTATAGGATATTGTGACAAACGAGCACACAGTCCACCTGATGGTAAGTGGATAATGTAGCCCATAGACATCAAAATCTATCTGCAATTTCGAATTAAAAATCGGGAGCGTTGTCACCCCTGACTACTAAAAAAGTTTCCAGTAAAAAAAGGACTCCTGTTATCTAAACTTCCTGTACGAAATACAGCAGCATTGAGCTGCTATTTAACGCTGGTATTCTGTGAGAGCAAAGTCCTGCCCAGGTCGAGCCATCAAATTCATTTGACAACCGCAATATACTCTACCACGTCTAAAGTGGGGATGATATGGCTAATGGATGTACCACAATACAACGGCACAAAATACATCGAGTGGAAATAATCTAAAATCTTTGAAATAATCATTAATTATTGAATACGCATAACATGGGAAGGGATCCAAAACCTCTTCAAGAATTCACGGGAAAATTTTCAAATGATCATGCCTGAACATATAAAACAATTAGCATTCGTAACTTTTGACTTTCTACCAAAGAGTTTCGATAGCGATGTTACTTTGAAGGATAGAATTTGCGTGACTCATTTGTTTGAAGGATTTTCAGAAGGAGATTTAGATTGACTCTTTGATCTGACCTTAATAACCTTAGCTACTTTTACTGGTTAATATACTTACTTAAAAATTCGCTTGCAGCAGAGCGTTTTTGTAATATAAAACTGAGGTATCAAAAATCTTGCAGTCTGCTACTGTGGAAACTGCAGGCGATCCGCAGCCAAATTCAAATAAAGTAGACTACAGATGTGTTGTCACCTTGAAACTTGATAATAATATAGAAACTAGCCATGTACGCCAAATAGGAATATAGTATTAGAGTGTATGCGTAGTGTATCCGCAAGCACAGGTGCACACTACTGGCTCACTCTCATGGTCCGAAGAGACGGTAACCGACGCGACTGGATAGACATCAGGTGCAAGACCTACAGCAGCCTTATGTACTTTTTGAGGCACCGGGGTTACACACTGCCAACTTCTTGACTCCTAGCTGCTACTGAGAATTTCTTGATAGACAAACCCTATAATTGATTTTGACTTACCCCGGGGTTTGTATCCGGGACCTCATTTTTTTATAGAAGAGGGGGCAAACGATCATGCGGCTCATCTGATGGTAAGTGACTACGGCCGCCCATAAACAACCGCAACACCAGGGGAATTGCAGATGCGGTGCCGGCCTTTTAGAAAGGAATAAGCTCTTTTCTTGAAGGTTCCTAAGTCCTAAGTCGTATCGGTGCGGAAAATTCGCTGGAGGTAATTGATTCCAAAAAAATGTTGTGCGAGGGAAAAAACTTCTTCTAATTCGCACAGTGGTGGACCGCCAATCATCCAGATGGTATAGATGGTAACGCGAGTTTTGTCGCGACGTGCGATGGTGAAATTGAGCGGCTGGAATTAGTCATTGCTTACTTCTCTGTTGGGCAATGTCGGTCATTCTGGACTTTGTGCTTCCTCATACGGCCAGCAGTGAAGGACCACTGCTCAGTTCCATAGGTCATCACTGGCAACACACACTGCATGCACAGTTTCGTTTTCAAGTTTTGAGGTATACCTGACGAGAATATGTGCCGTAATTTCCCGAACGCTGCCCAGCCGACTAGAATCCGTCGATTGTCCTCTCGGTCGAAGTTAAACTTACTTAATAGTACTATTTGTCTCAAGTAAACTCTCCTTCAGCGATTTTGCCATAAGGACTATTCACCAAATTGAAGATGAGAGATGTATTTGCCGTTGATATTAATATCGTATCATTTTCAGCTCCATAGCATAAGTATTCTTACGAGATAACTATTCGGCAGGAGACTGTTAACTGCAGAATGCTATTGACAATATTTCATTAAATCCCTCGAAAGAATCCTTGATATTTAAATTGCATTTTGTCTGCAAAGTCAGCTTGAGTTTTAATATATATATATATATATATATATATATATATATATATATATATATAACTCATTTCGCGAGTGCTATGGATCATTGAATTTTCATTGTCCCTTAACTGCTTTTTGATGCCAAAATGACAGAGCGTCGTTAATGGGAATTTAATTTGGGACCATGCCCGTAAATTGGAAAGTTCGAATAATTTATCTGCAGAGAAAATTGTCATGAAAATTACTATGTGCTGATAATTTTATTGGTTTTGACTTGGTGTACACTGTGCAATTGAAAATTTTTGTGAAGTGATCATTTTTCATAATTACTACAGCCCATCACAGTGCATTACAGAATTCAGAGATTGCCTCATACGAACGATATTTACCTTTATTGCCATTTTTATTTTATGTTACTTTTATTTTTTTAAATTGATTAAAATTGTTTAATGGTGTATTTTTAATATGTGTCGAAGTTTAAAGATCATTTATACTTATCTTTTAATTATGGACGTATTTGCAAAGTAATATATAGTCTAAATACAGTCATAATATAAAATATGTTATTTATTTGCTTTTTCTTATAAGATACATATGATGTCTTTTACTTATTTATTAACTTATGGAGTGGTGTTGCACCTACCACAGCTTCTCAAATCATCCAGGGTTGACTGGTAGAGAATGCCACAAGGCATTAAGTCCGCCCTTTATATCCCTTATTATAAGGTAGATGTAAAGAAGAATAAATAAATAATTAGTGTGTTTAATATGAGATGTGATTGTATTTGTGAACGATAAATGATCAAGGCTATCATATACCCGACTCGACTCATATATGAATATCGTGTGCATCACATACGGGCGTAAAATTAAACGCGTAGTCAACTCAACAAAGTGGCAGATTGTTTTAACTCTCACATATATAATATATATTTGTGTTTCATATTGCAGAATAAATACGATTTCTCAGGCTTTCCATCTTAGTCCTCAGAAGTAATAACGTGTCTGAAGCCTAAACTATACTGCAGCCCATATACACCTGCAACAAACTTCAAACAGAATCGACTATAGATACGTTGTCACCTCTGAAGACTAAGACGGAATGCTTCACAGCAAATAATTATATTACCTCCTATAATTAGATATCGTTTTTTTTCCTTTTTTCGCCATCAGGTAGTCCCTGTGGCGGCACTGTCGTCGCGCCACAAGCGAAACACATCAAAGCCTAAAAAGCGCTAAGTTCCGAAGTTAAAACAGTATATATAGAATAGCTCCGAACTACCACTCGGAGCGTTGGCCGCCCCCCGGGCAGAACACCTTGGCCAGCGGGAGATTTCTTCTTTTCCTTCCACCGGCTACAGTCCCTTAAACCTTCTTTGCTAATTACGAATGTCTACTTCGTGTAGTTGAATTCGAAATGAAAAGTATATAATGTGGGGTGGTGTAGACCATCTATTTCATCCTGGAAGTACTATTACTATGCGACTATGGGAAATCAAAAAATTATCTCATGGCTCTATGCATGGTGATATAACCATCCTATTTACGCAAGACGTAAAATACTGAGACTTATTGAGCCCAGTATCAAAGGTGCAAAGCGTCCTACAGCAATCGCCAATGATCCTGCCAAGCGTAGTGATTGAAGTCAACCGTCTAGTCAACAGGAGAAGACTTTATCCAGCATTGGAATTTCACGGTTTGGTTATAATGATGATAAAGGTTACAAATGAGGATACAGTATACAGATAAGATGTCACGTATACGGTTGAGCGTGTGAGTCTCACACTACAGGCAGTCTCCGGGTAGATGGTTGTAGGGCGATGCCAATCTCGTGAGATTTAACGCCTCCAAAACACAACGTTGTCTTTTCACCGCTAAAAGGAGCCCGCTCACTGACCACCTTCAGTTGTTAGAGGTTGAATTTTCTCCGAACCTCAAGTATGGGCGTTTCATTGAGTCCAGAACTAAAGCAGCCGAAAGGAAATTTGGTGTCCTGGCAAGGGTGAGGCGGTACTTCACGCCGGGGCAGCTTCTTACTTTATATAACGCGCAAGTCCGGTCTGCATGGAGTACTGCTGTCACGTATGGGCTGGTGCTGCAAAATGCCACCTGGCAGCTTTGGACTCAGTGGAAACACGTGCTGAGAGGCTTATTGGTGACCTTTATTTGGTTGAACCCAATCTTATCAGCCTCGAGCATAGGCGCAGAGTAGCCAGTATCTCGGTATTCTATAGGATGCATTTGGTGAGTGTTCGCAAGAATTACACGTTTTAATTCCTCCCTCTACTTTTCACCATCGGACAACCAGGCGGTCGGCGGGTCTTCATCCCTTTGTTGTCTTTTGCTTCCTCTATTATAATACGTACAGCAGAGGAGTGGAATAATTAGCCGGCGTCTACCTTTCCGTCCGAATACAATCTGGGCGTCTTCAAGGCAAGAGTGAATAGGCTTTTGTTATGCCGCCTCTACACGTTGGCCAACACGCTGGCGAATGTGTTGGCCAACAACGATGGCCATCGTGTGGAGCGGGTGTTTAAGCTACGTTGGTACGTATTGGGACGATGGCCCACAAGTTGGCGCGAGATCCGTCTGGTGTCGGTTTTTTACAAAAGATCAAAGGGTTGTGGCAGAGTATTGGCCGCCGCGTCCACACGTTGGGCGCACGTTTAGTTTGCTACGAGCTCTCAGAGTGATCGCACGCACGCACGCTTAAATTTTATATGCACGCATCGTAACTAGTGTCTACATAACGGCAGTAACAATGACCAATGAATAAACTTTTCGCTTTATAGAGCCCTACCAAGCTGAAAATTGTTTGTAAAACACAAGTCTTTTTAAAAAAAAATGTTATTATACACAGGATTTTCTCCTGTATCGTGGAGGCAGTTTAGAAACATAAATTGCATAAGGACAAACATTCAGACCCGGAGAAATTATGTGCAGGCTATACAAATACTTGTTCCGTGCGGGATTTGAACCCGCGGCCCCCAGGGCAGCAACTCATTGCTAAGCCACTACGCCACGGAGCCGTCAAGAAATAAAATTTCTTTTTTCCATTTCTTTTTGATCACCCTTATCTTATACACATTCACGTTGTAGTGATTGATGTATTCATTTATTTATTGATGTATTAATGCTATATTATAGGTAGCATACTAAAATCAAATTAAAAAGTAGGATACTAAAATCATGTTTGTACTGTCTTTATTATTCCCTATTAGTTTCTTTATTTCGTTAATAATACTTTAATTTTTAGCTATGGAAGAGCGAAGCCACCTGTTACAGGCATTATTTTGCTTACTAGGTGACCTCGATCACTGATCGTATAATGTAACTTTAATGTTTGACAAAATAAATTATTTATTATTATTATTATTTAATTTTATTCTATAATTATATAATAAGAATAACCCTTTTTAAAAAGGCTTTGTTTAATAAAATTTTACAACAGTTTTATAGATAGGCTTCGAATATTTTCCAGGCCTTAGTTGTAAAAGTGTTAATTATACCTATGCCTAGGTGTGTTAATGTTTATATAGTTTACTTATCTGTATAACGTTAGTGTATAATAAAGAAATATTAAAAATTTATATTAAAAATATTAAATATTAAAAATAGTGAAAATTAAATAAAAAAATAGTGGTATGCTGTGAAAAAATAAACCGCAGCAGCCGTTAGCGCTTCAATAATCATTTTAATAAATTCGTCCGCACATTGGCCTGAACCGAAGCAAACTGAACGACTTTCCAACGTGTGGACGCGATCACAATTTCTTGGCCAATATCTCTGCCAACACATTCGCCAGCGTGTTGGCCAACGTGTAGAGGCGGCATTACGCTAAGACAGTGCGATTTACCATCTAAGGCTGCATCATTACTAACACCAGGTAGGATTGATAAAGTACTGGCTTATAATAAGCAAAAAAAAACAGTTGAATGATCTCCTGTTCTGGTCACTCACCATGCGAGACAAACCATCACTGGGGCTGACGCACATTGTAATGACTCGACACCAACTGAAATAAATGTAACTAATTGAAATGTGAGCTGTATACCGAGCTTCGTTTAGGTATTTTTCTAAATTTAAATGAAGAGATCCGCGCGTCGTTTCTTAGCGTTACATTTTTATTGTTTTATTAAGAAAACCAAACTGTTTTGTACACAAAATAAAGTTCACATTTCTATGCCTTACTTTGAGTTGAGTTGATGTTGAGTTGTTTTTTTCTGCAGCAATCATAATGCTGTTATTTCATGCTGGTATTCTGAGTGTGGATTTTTTTTACGTGATGCTGCCATAATGTGCTGCAACGTGGCTCGACAACTAATTCAGTTATACGTGTCTAATCAATGTCATGTCAAAACCATCAATTCATATTGAAACATGATAGAACCATGCTGCAGCTACATTATGGTTGTAAATCGATTGGTTTGGCCTGATCAGGTAAGAGCCGGGCTCTCACAGAAAACCAGCATGAAATAGCAGCCTAATGCTGCTGTATTTCATTTGGTGATTATAGACAAATTTCTTCAACTCATCTTCATTAAAATTCTTCAGTTAGGATAGATGTTGATGTCTATGGATAACAGCAGCCAATTATCATTAGGTGGATTGTGTACTTGTTTGTCACCCTTATTCTATGTAAAATATATCATTTTCAACCAACGTCATTATTTATTCCACATTTCTTAGGGTCGACTGGTAGATAATATCACATTAAGTCCGCCATTTGTAATACCTAGTTGGAGGTGCGTTGCAATAAAGGATAAATTAATAAAGGAATAATTTATTTAATGAACATTTAATACAACATAATACGAGTTTATAAAAAGTCTTCATAAATTTTAATGAAGAGATAAAAAATTAATGATTTCCTATATTTACACGAACACTAAACATTGATAAAACTACTTTTACGGATTTTATTGCGTTTAATTATACTTACTTTATATTTGCTATTTCCGGTCCGTATTGGTTTACATAATAATTGACTGCCTCATTGGTATAGCGGTTGTAGAAGTACGACAGCTGATTATGAAGTCACAGGTTTGAATTCCGGGTCGGGCCAATAAAGTCAGTTATAGAGTTTTCCTTCAAGAAATTCTCAGTAACTGCCCGGAATCAAAAAGTTGGCGGTGTCTCACATTCATGTGTCGGAAAGCACGAAGCCGTTGGTTCGGCGCCTGATCTCTCTCGGGTCGTGTCGATTTATTGTCCCATCGGACTCTGAGAGTGAGGGACTAGAGAGTGCACCTGTGCTTGCGCATACACTCGGGCACTATAATCCTGTCCTGCGCCGATGGCTAGTCTCCGTTGAGGTTGGCCGCCGCGCCGTGACTGTATTTCGGTCTGGAGGACATTATTACATAATGATTTCTTATATATACGCGAACACTACACATTGAATAAAACTAATTTTACGAATTCAAGAAATCATAATGTACGGAATGGAAATAGCAGTTGAAAAAAAAATTATTTAAGTAAAAAGTGGTTTGATAATGTTCGTGCATTTCGCAAAAACGACACCAAATATGTCTTTCTTCTTTTATATATTTTTTATAAAGGATCAGGGTGAAAAACTAGCGAGCACACAGTCCACCTGGTGGTAAATCATTACTGTGGCCCATAGAAATCTACATCTATCCTCAGTTATGGATCCAAATGCAGATGTGTTGTCACCCCCGTGAGGGCTAATAATATGGAATGCCTCGTTTCCAGGAAAAAAGGGCGCCGGTTGTCTACACTCACCATACGAAACACAGCAGCTTTAAGCTGTTAATTTACGCTGGTATTCTATAAAAGCGTTGTCCTTCCCCGTTCGAGCTGACCAATTTGTGCTACAACTATACTACTTTGTATATAGCTGCAGCATGGCTCCACAACGTAAAAATGTACCACCTACTTAACTTTAAGATTCCATTTTTCGCCGTGCTCTAATATAACCTTCGTAACGACGACATTAAGCCTGATGAACGAACTTAACTCCCGAAGTTTCCGCAATAAGGCGACCTAATAGCTACTTATAACATTGCAAGTTAAACAGTATAAAATGTGATAAGTTTATCGAAATAAAAAAGTTTCCTTAAAATAACCTGGAACTTTGTGAGGTAAGAGTGTAACTTACGTATTTATGCCATCCCACCAAACCCTCTGGTCTGAGGCAGTCCGCCCTTGTTAGGTTTCTGCGACACCGTGTTTAAATAAATTTAAGTATTTGTCTTTGATTTATCTTACAAAATAAAACAATATAATAAAACAATACGTTTAAAGTTTTTTTTTTGTCAATTTATTGGGTAAACAAACAACATCACAATAACAAATGGTTATAATAGTGTTAACCTATACATTATTGACAATTGTGACATCCACACCGTTTACCACGAGCATTATGAACAAATTGTTTTTACAGGTTGAGAGTTTTATTCATCTGTACATTTTTCTCTGTTGTGTGTAGTATAATACAGTGTCATGCAGTTCCTTAATTACTTAGTTTCTGTAAACGCTTACACTATTTACAAATATATCTATATGACTGAAGTTGCGGTTATTAGAATTTAGTATACGACGAATAGGTGCACGCATGCCTGCGTTAGTACGTGATGTTCGTGTGGCAAATAGGTGTTTCGAACGACAGGCTCGCATGTACGATCTAGTAGGCACTCTATAGTTAATATTATTGACAATATCAGAGCAGTCGTACCTATTATGGCAAATGTCATACAAAAGCATGGCTTGCATTTGTATTCTCCTAGACTTCAAGTCTAAGAGTTTATATCTTTGCAATAGCTGGTGGTATGACTGATAGTTATGACAGCATTTATAGTGCATACAACGCAGAAATTTCTTTTGCACTCTTTCTAAGCTATCTGAGTATTTTATATACAAAGGATCCCAAATACAAACAGCATATTCTAATTGTGAACGGATTAAGGTCTTATAAATATGTAAATATGTATTCGGACGTACGAAATCATTACTGGTTCGGAGTACAAAACCAAACATTTTATAAGCCCTACTACATATGTTATCAACATGTGCATCAAGTGTTAACTTAGTATCCAATGTGACTCCAAGATCGCGAATAGTTTGTACTCTGGTAAGATTGTGGCCGCCTATGGAATAATTATGTATACTCCAGGCTCGTTTTCTAGTAAATGTAATAACTTTACATTTATCGAGACTTAGTTGAAGTTTGTTAATGTTACAGTAACTGTTAAATCTATTCAGGTCCTCCTGGAACTCGAGGTGATCATTAGAATTATGTATAGTTCGATAAATTTTTAGGTCATCTGCATATAATAAGAAATTACAATGCTGAAAGCAATTATTTATATCGCTAATAAACAAAATGAATAATAGGGGGCCAAGGATAGATCCTTGTGGCACACCAGACGTTATAACAACCGTACTTGATTTATAACCATTGATGACCACTTTTTGTGTTCTGTTAGTTATATACGACTTAAACCACCAGCCTCTCCATAAGTTTAGATAAAGTGGGAAGGATTGAAATTGGACGATAATTGACTACATCTCTTTTTATGCCTCCTTTATATATTGGTGTTATCCTGGCTGATTTCCAGATAGTTGGAAATATACCCTCTGTAAGACTTTTATTATATAATATAACCAACGGTTTACATATGGTTACGGCAGTATTTTTAATGAAAATAGGGGGAATGTTATCAAGGCCTGCGCCTTTAGTAATATCTAGTGCCTTTAGTTCCTTTAAGACATCTGCTTCTGATAGGTGTATATCACTAATAATGGTGTCATTGAGCATACCATTGTCTATATTATCTATATGGTCAATACAGAAGGAGTCAGATACATTAGTAGGCTGGAAAACTGAATGAAAGAAGGAAGAAAACAGGTTACAAATGCCTTCAGGACTATCCGCCTCTGTTCCGTCATAGTGAACACTATTTGGAATATCTGATTGATTTTGAAGATTTTTTATGTAAATCCAAAAGTATTTAATATTTTTAGGAATACTGTCTTCTACTGATTTCATATATTTGTTATAACAAATCAATGATTCTTTCCTAAACCTATCCCGATACATTGAAAATGTAGAATAATCAGATTTGTTTTTATATACTTTCCACTTAATCCAAGCTTTGTTTTTATTCCTAAATATGTGTATCAATGCAGGTGTAAACCATACTGGAAATTTTGAATTGAATCCCGTTTAGAAGGAATGTGTTTACGTATAAGATCAAATATATTTTCATAGAAAACGTTAACACTTTCTTCGGCAGTTTTATTTTGAAATAGTTCACGCCAATTAATTTCTAATATATCGTTACTGATTTGTTTATAATTAGCATTTTTGTAACAATATCTTAAACGTGGATTCGTTGGCATGGGTTTGGATAAGTTATTATCAATTGGTATTAAGAGGTAATAAGGAGGATGATGTACGTCAGGTGGGACTAGAGTGATAGGCGCAGAAAAGGTTTTACTGTTGTGTACGTTAGTTAGGCATAAATCGAGTAACTTATTCATATTATTTTTAAAAATATTCACTTGTATACAGTCCATGACGGACATAAAATTTACTAAGTGAGAATAAGGTGGCTTAATATTGCTTAAACCTAAAAGTTTTGCTTGAGTTCCATCTACATACCAGTCAAGACAAGGCAAATTGAAATCGCCAATTAAATAATAGTTATCATATCCATTTAACTGTATAATCTCTTGCAGTTTATTAAAATTAGTAAAATATATATCAGAATCTAGACCGGGTGGTATGTAATTCGCGCTTAATAAATAATGAGACTTACCGATGCGAAATTCTAATAGAATATGATCTATGATGGGTGGGATATCGAGGGGGGCAGCGGGGAGTGCGGGCACGCAGCGCACTGCACACAGCGAGCGCAGCACAGCCACCAACACACCGCCACCATCGTGACGCTTTGTTACAGTGCGATCTCGGTCGCAACGGAAAACGTTGTAGCGAGAATCTACAAATTCATTGTTTACAATGCAATCATGTAACCAAGTCTCGGTTAATATTATAATATCATAATTATGCGATAATATGTTCATGTAAATGCGTACCTGAATAGATATTAATGTTATGCTGTGAGTATTATGATTGAAAATAATAACAGTAAATAGAATTTTGGAAGAGTAATTAAGCAGATCAGATATGTAACAATTTAACCAAAGTGTATGTCTTTCATATAATACTAATAGGATGTTAATTAAATTTAAAAGAGTGCACTTTAAGTCTGAGACACGAAGGTACAAAAAAATTACACCACATGTATCTAGTCTATTGTAATAACAATATTCCCTCTAAAAGTGTGATTATTTATAATAATATAATATGTGGAACGTTGACTTAACCATCATCATCATCATCATTACAGCCCTTCACAAGTCCACTGCTGAACATAGGCCTCCCCCAAAGAATGCCACAAAGCACGGTCCTGAGCCACCTGCATCCATCGACTTCCTGCATGTCTTACCAGGTCGTCACTCCATCTTGTGGGGGGACGCCCTACACTTCGCCTACCGGTACGAGGCTGCCACTCGAGAACCTTTCTTCCCCACCGGTTGTTGGTTCTTCGAGCTATATGGCCGGCCCACTGCCACTTCAGCTTACTAATCCGTTGGGCTATGTCGGTTACTTTGGTTCTACTGCGGATATCCTCATTCCTAAGTTCATCACGCAGAGAAACTCCGAGCATAGCCCTCTCCATAGCTCGCTGAGCGACCTTGAGCTTCCACATACGGCCAGCAGTGAAGGACCACGTCTCAGTTCCGTAAGCCATCACTGGAAACACGCACTGGTTGTACAATTTTGTTTTAAGGTTTTGAGGTATTTCTGACGAGAAGATGTGTCGTAGCTTCCCGAACGCTGCCCAGCCGAGTTGAATCCGTCGATTGACCTCTCGGTAGAAGTTGGACTTACCTAGTCAGACTATTTGTCCCAGGTAAACATACTCGTCAACAACTTCGAGCTTAGTGCTCCCAACAACTACCGGCATAGGTGTGACATGGACATTAAACATAATCTTTGTTTTGTCCATGTTCATCTTAAGACCTATCCATTGGGAGACACTATTGAGGTCATTGAGCATAGTGCTTAATTCCTCCAGCGATTCTGCCATGAGGACTATATCGTCGGCAAATCGAAGGTGAGTGATGTACTCGCCATTGATGTTAATTCCGTATCCTTTCCAGTCCAGAAGCTTGAAAACGTCTTCCAATGCAGCGGTGAAGAGTTTCGGGGATATAACGTCACCCTGTCTTACACCTCTCTGCAATTGGATAGGTTTCGTACTCTGGTTCTGTACTCGGATAGCCATCGTAGCTCTACTGTACAAAGACTTCAGAATTTCGATATACCGAAGCTATATCTAAGTGCTAAGAATCTCCGGTGGAGGTTCGGTTGCCACCTTAGACGACTCGACCTGGCAACGTACAACGCACGCACCCTGAGGACTGACGAGAAGATCGTGGAGCTGGAAGAAGAGATAGACAAGTTGCTCTGGCATATTATAGGATTATCCGAAGTCCGAAGAGAGGGGGAGGACACGGTAATCCTTGAATCCGGCAACTTGCTCTATCACCGGGAGGGCGACCATCTGTTCCAAGGAGGTGTCGGATTTATCGTCCACAAGTCTCTCGTTAACAACATTGTAAAGATCGGGAGTGTGTTGACGAGGGTTGCGTACCTTATACTCAGAATCACCAAACGGTTTTCGCTGAAGGTCATACAGGTTTACGCACCAACCTCGGCACACCCCGATGAGGAGGTGGAGGAAATGTATGAGGATATCTCTAGAGCCATGCATTCCTCCAAAACCCAATATACGGTGTTAATGGGAGACTTCAATACAAAACTAGGCACAAGAGAGAACGGTGAGCTGAAAGTAGTGAAATTTGGAATAGGGCAACGGAACCCAAGGGGCCAGCAGCTGGCCGACTTCATGGAGAAAGAGGGACTCTTTATGATGAACTCTTTTTTCCAGAAGCGGCCCCACAGGAAGTGGACCTGGCCCCGACGGTTCGACAAAAAATGAGATTGACTTCATTATGACGACCAGACGACAACTGTTCAGTGATGTCTCAGTGATCGCGAGGGTGAAAACCGGCAGCGATCACCGAATGGTTAGAGGCACACTGAACCTAAATGTTAAGTTGGAGAGGTCTCGTCTGATGAAGTCAACGCTCCTTCCCCCTCGTGCTCTAATCCAAAGTCCCGAAACCTTTCAGCTCGAGTTACGAAACCGTTTTCAGTGCCTAGAAGACTGCAATGAAGTGGACAATATGAATGACAAGCTCGTGGAAACTGTCCATGCGGTCGGAGCTAAGTTTTGCAAGACCCGCCGCAGAAGAACACAAAAACTCTCCGATCACACTCTTAATCTCATGGCTGTTAGACGGGAGATGAGGCTACATTCTTCAACAGATTTGACAGCATACAGGCAACTGAACAGACAGATCTCTAAATTCATGCGGCGAGACTTACGCAACTTCAATACAGCTCGTATTGAAGAAGCGATAACGAGCGAACCAAGGCTCCAAAGTCTTTGCCAGAGATTTGTCTGCCAGAAAGAGCCAGCTATCAAAGCTGAAGACCGAATGTGGCAGCATCGTTTCCGGGGCACCTGAAATTTTGAGTGAGATTGAGAGGTTCTATGGGCAGCTATACACATCATCGTTGGAGCCACACGCAAGTGTGAGTAACGATCCAAGAGCGAGTCTTATCCGACACTATTCCGAAGATATCCCGGACGTCAGTCTGAGCGAGATTAGAATGGCTCTCCAACACCTTAAAAACGGCAAGGCCCCAGGCGAGGATGAAATTACAGCGGAGCTTCTGAAAGCGGGTGGAAGACCGGTACTTGAAGTCCTTCAGAACCTCTTTAATTCCATCCTCCATGGTGGCATTACACCGGAGGCGTGGAGCAGAAGTGCGGTGGTCTTGTTCTTCAAGAAAGGTGACAACGCTCTCTTGAAGAACTACAGACCGATTTCCCTTCTGAGCCGCGTCTACGTGCTGTTTTCGAGAGTCATTACGAATCGTCTCGCGCGCATACTTGACGACATCCAGCCTCCCGAACAAGCCGGTTTCCGAAAGGGCTTTAGCACCATAGACCACATACATACCCTACGGCAAATTGTACAGAAGTCCGAAGAGTACAATTTGCCACTATGTCTGGCGTATGTGGACTATGAGAAAGCCTTTGATTCCGTCGAAGTTTGGGCGGGTGCTGCAGTCCCTTCAGCGGTGCTAAGATGACTTAACCATTTGAGAATAAATATTTTCTTGTGTTACATAATATAATGATAAAATTTGGTTAGGTTTACATATGTAGGCGTAAATAATTTATTTTTAAACCTGTTTATGACGTTGCAATGCTGCCTGTTATCATCCGGGTGTTGTTCATTTGATTCGTGCGATGTCCTGGAGGGATCTGATTGCGATAGCGGGTCAAGTATCCGTCTTGTGAGCCAGAACAGTGCCATGTTTAACCCATACATATTTATATTCGTTTTTCTTAGCAGCCTCCCGGCACTGACGAAACAATAATTTGTTATTCAACGTTAAATGCTCGTTAACGTAAATGATGGCAGGCTGGCCAGGTACGGATAATGATGTTGAATTTAACCCTTTTGTAGCACGGCAGGCGGCAATCACATTGTCGCGCAGTGTCCTGTTTGCGAACTTTACTATAACATTCTTCGGACGTCGATCATTTTTGTCAGCATGAGGTACACGATGAACGGCTATTATGTCGGATGATTGTATAGGATGCTTAATAGCATCGCCCAAACACTCCATTGTGCTGATTAGATTCTCACCACGCCTATCCGGGATATTAGCTATTTCGACATTGCACTGTCTTGCTTGCTGTTCCATGGTATGCATTTTGTTCTCACGTAGTTGTATTTGAGTTTTAAAGCCATTATATTGTAATATATTCTGTTCTACAGTTTTCAGTCGACTGTCAAATAAGTCCTGTCGTTCATTCGAGAAGCTAAGTAATTTCTCTATTTCGCACAGTCGGGTGTTAATTTCGTGTAATGATTTATTAAGGTTGATAGTATCTATGTTAAGTTTCAACACATTATCATTAAGTTCTGATAACGCAGAGGTAATCTTTGATAGCTCGCCCTTTAGGGCTGTATTTACCGCGGTGGCAATGCTGTTTGCGATGCAATCGCTAATGGTTTTATTTCATATTTGCATTTGATTATCAATTTTTTCTTCAAATTTAATCATATTTGTATCAGTTTTATCGTTTTAGCGTACTGTAGAAATGGCATGTGTTGAGCTTGAGCACCTTATTGTTGTTAGTGTTTACAGACCCCCATGTTCAAATTATGATACCTTTGAAAAATTATGGAAGAAGTTTTAGTTAAGCTTAATAAACAGAATAAATCTCTTGTAGTGTGTGGAGACTTCAATATAAATCTCTTGGAAACTTCTTCCATCAGTATTAAATTTTGCTCTTTGTTCAAATCCTATAATCTTGATAATTTATTCTTTGAAGTTACACGAATTGCAGAGTGTAGTGCAACTTGTATTGATAATATTTTTACAGGTGTTGTACCAATCAACAAATCAATAATTCAAAAACTTAGTTCAGATCACTGTGGACAACAGGTTTCATTACCTTATATGCACAAAAAACAGGAAATTGAGAAAATTGTGTTTGTTCCTATTAATGCAAAACGCCTGGAGAGATTTAGAAGTAATATGGTAAAAAACCTTCCATCGCTTTCTTATAAGAACAATGCAGACTTTTTATATGGAGAATTATTTACCCTTATAAGCAATGAATTTAAAAAAACATTTACTTCTAAAACATTCTCCGGAAACAGTCGCAAGGTATTTAATGAGTGGGCGACAGTGGGAATTCATAAAAGCAGACGAAGGTTATATGACCTTTACCATGAAAGATCATATAATCCTCCTGATGCTTTTAAAGAATATGTCAAAAATTATTCTAAAATGTTTAAAAAAGTTTGCTCCACAGCCAAATCGTTACATATTAGCAACAAAATTAAGATGGCTAAGAATAAAATTAAAATGACGTGGAGTATAATTAACAGCGAAACCGGTAATGAAAAACCTCGTAACGCAAACTATCAATTAAAAATTAACAATGAATTGACTAAATCAAATCAAGAAGTCGCAGCGGTGTTTGAGAAACATTTCACTGATATTCCTATTTTGACAACAGAGTCTTTGAATTCTTCTCCAACTGTCGCCGAGTCATTACTCAAACAGAATGTTAATATCTGTTTAAAAGAATTTATATTTGAAAAAGTATTACCGCAAGATATTGTTAAATACTTCAAAACCATTGATGTAAAGAAAACCGCAGATTTGTGGGGGATTTCCGTGACAGTTATTGCGTCCATAATAGATTTAATTGCACTTCATCTTGCTATTATTTTTAATACTTGTATCGATTCTGGTGTGTTTCCTGATTTAATAAAGTGTAGTAAAGTAATGCCTTTATTTAAATCTGGTAGTACATTGGACCCCGCTAATTTTAGACCTATTTCTGTACTACCAACTCTTAGTAAAATTTTTGAAAAAATTATTTTGTATCAATTGTTAATTTTTTTAATACAAATAAATTACTTCATAAAAACCAATTTGGATTTACAAGGGGTCGCTCGACGTCTGACGCCGGCGTTGAGCTTATGAAATATATTTTTAATGCCTGGGAGAATTCACAGGATGCCTTAGGTGTTTTCTGTGATCTTTCCAAGGCTTTCGATTGTGTTCATCATGAAACATTAATCAGGAAACTACAATATTACGGTGTAAAAAATTTGGCGCTTAGACTTATTACTTCATATTTAAGTAACAGAACTCAAAAAGTCGTGATAAATGGTAAAGGTTCCTCCGGATCGGTAGTATCAATGGGCGTTCCTCAGGGCTCGATTCTTGGCCCATTCCTGTTTTTAATCTATATTAATGACTTACCTTATCTTGTAGGGGACAATCACGATATAGTATTATTTGCTGACGATACCTCTTTAATTTTCAAACTCAAACGGCAGTTAATTAATTATGACGATGTAAATAATGCTCTATCGAAATTAGTACATTGGTTTAACGCCAACAATATGCTCGTGAACGGCAATAAGACAAAGTGTATTAAATTTACAATACCTAATGTAAAACATTCGAATACCAATGTGCTATTAAATGGGGAGGAGTTGAGGCTTGTGGATACCACTGTTTTTCTCGGTATTACTATTGACGCGAAACTTCAATGAGGCCCCCATATATCTAAATTAGCAAGCAGACTTAGTTCTGCAGCATATGCTGTAAGAAAGATTAGAAGTCTCACAGATGTTGAGACAGCTAGATTAGTGTATTTTAGTTACTTTCATAGCGTAATGTCTTATGGAATTTTGCTATGGGGTAATGCGACTGATATTGAAGCTATATTTGTTTTGCAAAAGAGAGCCGTTCGGGCGATTTATAACCTAAATTGTAAAGAGTCCCTCAGACAAAAATTTAAAGAAATAAACATATTAACTTTGGCATCGCAATATATTTATGAAAATCTAATGTATGTACATAAAAACATAAATAGCTTTAATAAGAATAAAGATGTGCATTCTCTAAACACTAGGAACAAACATAAGCTTGTAATACCAGTTACTAGACTCCACAGAATCAGTAATTCATTTATGGGGCAATGTTTACGCTTTTACAACAAAATCCCAGAACATATTCAAAGTTTATCAATGAATAAGTTTAAAAGTTTTATTAAAGAAAAACTGTACAAAAAGGGTTATTATAATATCAAGGAATACATGAATGAAAATAACCCCTGGGAATAAGGTAATCGCCACCATGCTGGTTCTATTAAAAATCATTTAAAAATTGTATAAATGAAATTATTGTTAAGTGAAATATGTTTGAAAAAAAAAGTCCCGCTGGGTTTCTTGCTGGTTCTTCCCAGGACAGAGGTATTTTCCGAACCAGTGGTAAATAAAAAATGACTTTCAATAAGAATTATGTAATAATCAATATTGAATAAAAAATTATTCTATTCTATTCTATTCTATTCTATTCTATTCTATTCTATTCTATTCTATTCTATTCTATTCTATTCTATTCTATTCCATTTGATTACGTTTACGGGTAGTTATATAACTTTCGCCGCTAATCTTCTTTACCGATGCAGGAATATCACCGTCCGATGAAAACACATTAGGTGGTGTGCGTTGCAAAGACATCGTAGTGTGCAGGTATATCTGTAGTTACACAGGTGTGAGAGAGTTAAAAAATATAGCGCTGTCCTTACGCCTGCCGGTGAGGAAGTGAGGTCCCCGCACTGCCACAGTCCGACGATGCTATGTGAGAACGAGACGGCAATTGCTGATTTATTTTTTTTCACTCAATCCACTAGAACGAACTACAATCTTATTACAGTAATCACGACACTAATAAATATCGCACTATGATCGATTTTTGTGTACATACAATTAGATGATAAAGGAAGTCGTTAATACAGGGTACCACTCTCAATGCTTGTTGCGGACGGAATGGAAAGTTTCTTTCTTTGTAGTTGATTGCATACGGTGATCAGTCCGTATGTACTCAAACCTTGAAAAAAAGTCATTTTGCAATAAAGGCGAAGGAATTTAACTTCTTCGTAGTGGTCGTTAGATGTTGAATTAATTTACTCTTTTTACAGTTGGAATCTCACCATGCAGTGAAAGAATATCCACTACCAAATATAATCCCGTGGATGTCATTAGAGGCGAAAGAAAGAAACAAAACCTCCACTTTGATTCGACCGCCTACGTCCATCAGTGTGTAAGGTAAGCAAGAAGATGATCACCTAATGATCTGATCATCCTCAAAGTATCTCATGAGCTGGTAGTTTATAATTATTTCGATTATGATGAAGAACAAAGTGGTGATAGCGATAGGCCTGTTGTTGTACGGATACTAAGAGGTCGACTTTTTTAGGGATCGGGTGCACCAAAGCTGTCTTTGATGAGTTCGGGACTACGCCTAGGGAGTAAAAGTAGCTGAAAAAATGTGGGTAGAACCAGTGCCAACGTTAGAGCACACGTCCTTAGCACAATTGGGGGATTCCGTCGTACCATCTTTATCATCATCTTGTGGATATCCAGGCAGAGGAGGGCTTTGTGTACTGAGAACTGTGTGAATCGCACATCAGGCATAGATCACTCACACTGCAGGATGGTCGGTGGTGTATTCACCCCGTTATCGAGAGTCGAGTTGGATGCAAAAATGCCTACGTCTTGAATATAAATTAAGTTAATATTTGCGATAAAATCCGTAAAATTAGTTTTATTTGAATGTGTAGTGTTCGCATAAATATAAGAAAACATTAACTTCATTTTTATCGAGTTCCCATATTACTTTGAGTTTGCTATAAAATGGTTAATACCCAAAAAGATTTAATTTTCAATTCAATTCAATAGTAAAATCTGCATTAAGTACTGAATTACACAAACCAATATCGGTGGATATATAAAAAAAAATTAAACCTCTTTGAAAGCTAATAGCTTAAAACATTTTTGAAAAGTATTTTCGTTTCCTCTTCTAATATCCCAAACAAAGGGATTTTCGAGTGTATGTGTACTGTAAAATTTACGGCTATTGCTTAGCTACTAAGCTTTAACAATTTATTATGATTTTTCATAGATCTAATCCTGTTAATAAACCGATATCTTCAAATAATGATAATATTAATATTCACATAAAGTTAGGTTTTACTGGCAAAACTGCTTTATTAATTTCCACTCTACACAGTTGCTTAATATATATATATATATCATACGCATACATGATTGACAAAATACCAGGTTATATCTTATACATTTGCGAACAATTATAATCAATTCTTAAGATATCTTTGTCATTTAGCAATTAGGTCACTTTGTCCTGGCAGGGTTACCATGTATTTATTGTAGGAGGTGTAAACACTGCTTTTTGAAGGAATAGAAGGCATACGAGCATACGGCTCACCTAATATTAAGTGATCACCGTCGCCCATGAACATCTGCAACACCAGGAAAATTGTAGGTGCATTGCCGTCCTTTTGAAAAAGGGTATGTTTTTTTAAGGTATAACTATTATTGCTCTTTCTTTATCTTTAATCAAACTTCTCTTATAAATAAGTTTTAGCGAATTTTCATTTGGGAGTTTATTCCTTCTTTACATGACGACGTAATAGAACGGGAAGAAAAAGGCATCACTCCTTTTCTTCCCGTGTCTTTTGGAAGTAGAGACTATGGAAAATACCAAAACATCTATTGGTTTCCGATAGATGGCGCTGCAAGTATCTCGTTTGCGACAGTCCTAAAATACTCGGGCCAGCGACAGGTAGCAGCGACAAAACTCCAATATCTGTGCGACCGTAGTGTAAAGTAGCCTATTTATTACATCATTACAGCTCTTCACAAATCCACTGCTGAACATAAGCCTCCTCCAAGGGATGCCACAAAGCAAGGTCCTAGGCCATCTGCATCTATCGACTTCTTGTATTTCTTATCAGGTCGTCACTAAATCTAGCGGCGGGGGGGGGGGCACTTCTTTTATCGGAAAGAAGTTGCCACGCGAGAACCCTTCTTCCACATTGGTTGTCGGTTTTTTAGCCAACCCGTTGCCCTTTCAGCTCACTGAACCATATTTATTTTATTTTTATCTCGTTATAATCGTAAAACTTCTTAGCTCGTTTATGTAATTTACTGTGTAATGGCTACCGAGCTTCAGCACGTTAAGCAAGTATTGCAAGACAACAAGCTACGAGTCCCGCGCCTATGTTACAGTGACCGAGTGGAGCCGGCCACGGTTGAGCGTCAGCCTGCTGTACTAGCATACGTCAGAAGAGTCACACACAAAATTGGCTACATCTTTAAGTAAGCTTCCATTTAAACCTACTACAAGCCGCCGAAGAATATAAGTCAATTTTTACCATCCGTCAAGTGTAATATCCCTCTACAAGATGCAGGATTGTACAAGATGGATTAAGAATGTGGTGTCTCTTACCTAGGACAAACAAAAATATCTATATAAACCTGCGTAAATGAACATATAGCTGACTTTATGAGTTATTTTAGACTTGATAGATCACAAATCCTCGCAAAAGAACACCAATTCCTACTAAGGATGATTCGCGAGGCTGTTGAAATTTAAAAAAAAGTCCTAATTTCAACAAAGAAGACGTATGGGTGCTGCCATCTGCTTGGGATCCTTTAATTAATAAAATTAAAACCAATTCCAAGCATAACACCTCTAAGAATTCAATATACTGTATGCTCATTCTGCGTAGATCGGAACAAAATTAAATTTCAAACCTGAAGCTAGCCGAGCTAACTATGGCATTGAGACGTCAAACATCTTAGTCCCCCATGACCATGGATGCTTTAAAGCACCTGAAACATCGGGAATTAAAAAGTGAAATTAAACGCAATAAAATAAGTAAACTTAGCTTAATTTAATACCTCATTTATGTCAGTGAAAGTATCAATGACGGACCATGACGCAATGTATAATATAATTGATAGAATCAGGCGTTACTTTGCGGAAATCCATTATAATGGGGTTGTTATAAATTAATTTGCTTAATTCCGCGTAAAGAAAGAAAATGATGTGTCCTGCCCAGCTTTAAGGGGGATCTCCCACCCTCCCTCAATGGTGTGTCCTGCCTAGTGTGGTGGTGCTGAGGATGGTAGTGCTGGGATTGACGGCGACGTGTATAGTGCGCGCGATTGAGGGAGGGTGGGAGGTCCCCCTTAAAGCTGGGCAGGACACATCGTTTTCTTTCTTTACGCGGAATTAAAAAAATTAATTTATAACAACTCCATTGCAATGTATAATCTTGCGTTAGTTGTTTAAGCTGGTATCCGAGTTGCGTTGGGCAGTCCTTGTTCAAGAAAAACAGTCTTGAAAATAACAAAAACAGGTTTAAGAAAGTTTAGTCATCTCGCAAAAATGGATTCACCCGTCACACAATCCGTAAAGTCTACAGAAAATGTTGAATGTACGTCATTGAAAACGACGTTCGTTTTTTCTTTTTTTTTAATAAAATTTAATTTACACTAGGATTGTCTCGTGTATCGTAGGGGCAGTTTACATTTATATTTCACAAGAACAATTTTTCGAAGGCCATACAAACACTTGTCATTGCTAAGCCACTGCGATACTGATAATGATTTATCTCTGCAACGCAATAATAATTTCGTTGAAAATCTATTTTAAAATGTATTACAGTTAAATTAAATAACTTTTCTCAAATTGAAACAAAATGTCCTCTAAAATTGAATAATATTATGTTCATTTATCGTAAGCACCGTATATATCACATTCCCCTGTTCTCAAAGTGGACAAATGATATTTCAACCCTTTTATGACAAGGGTATTCTAATGTTCACTGTAAATTTGACTCTACTTTGTTTAAATGAAAGTCATTTTAAAAGTTGCACTTAAACTTTTTTTTGTAAGTGGTTGCTGTGACCCATACACATTTACATTAATCCTCAATAAAGAATCAAAATGCAGATGCGTTGTCACCCGTGGGTACTAAGATGAAATGCCTCTTTTCCAGTAAATAGGGTCTCCGGTTCTCTACACTCACCATACCAAACACATCAGTAACAAGCTGTCATTTTACGCTGGTATTCTGTGAGAGCGTGGTACTTCCCCGGTCGAGCCGACCCATTCGTGTAGAACTATACTACTAATATAGCTGCAGCATGGCTCTACCACGTATACTTAGTTTTAGTTGTGTAAATTATTTTTACAGTTCTTTGTTAAAACAGTTCGTTAACATTTATCACGCGCCAAACTATGGGTCTTATTCCGTATCATCAATTACCAATACAGCCCATCAATAGTCTACTGCTAAAGATAGGCCTTCCCCAAGGAATGCCACAAAGCACGGTCCTGAGCCACCTGCATCCATCGACTTCCTGCATGTCTTGACAGGTCGTCACTCTATCTAGTGAGGAGCTGCCCCCCACTTTACTCTCCGGTACGAGGTTCATAACTTTGTATACCAGATGTAAGAAATTCAGATCGGCGACGGTGGGGAGCGTCAAAGCTGTGAATCGTCTGATATTGTGACCTGTTGTATTCTGACACAGGTGGATGTTCACTAGGAGACTAGTGGAGGTAATCTCTTTAGTAAAGTTTGCTGTAAGTTTGAGTGTGAAATACTGTTTTTTTAAAAACAAATGATAATTTTTTTTTGAAAGATGTAAATTTATATTAAAAATATTGGGCTATATGACCCATTTATGCCTCAATAATAATCATGACAACATTTTGTAACCTAAAATAAAATCATCATCATCATCAAATTCTATCGATAGTTCACTTTTTAAACATAGGCTTCCCACATAGATTATTTTATATGTTGTTTTTTATCATATAAAGTCGTTATCAATAAGATGCATCTGCCCATCAATTGCTGTTTCCTTTTATTTCCTCTTACGACACCCATGAAATGATATGGGGTAACAGAATTTTTTACACCATCACTACAATGTTAGATATAAAGGAGCAGCATTTTTGTAGGTAGTGTAATCATGCTGCAGCTGTATTACGGTTGTAATACGAGCGGGTGGGCTTGACCAGAGAAGAACAACGCTCTCACAGAGCACAAGCGTAAAATAGCAACTTAAGACTCCTGTGTTTCGTATGATGAGTGAGGAGAACCATTTTTACAAGAAACTAGGCATCCATCTTATTCCTTAGAAAATAAGATTTTCATACGAAGTTGATTAAATAAATAAAAATACTTATACATTTAAATTTATATTGACACAGTACAACGAAACCAAAAGCCAATCGTCGAATTTAAACAAACTTGAATACGCACACTGAAGTTAGTTTTGGATACAGGCCGTCCCTCTGTTTAAGACTAAAATATTAAAGTATATAATATTATATTCTAGCCGTGTAGTGGCTGTCAAGAATATCCACTACAACATATCCTCCCGTGGGTGTCGTAAAAGGCGACAAAGGGAAACAGGCAGAAGATGGGCAGCAGCATCTTCCTGATAATAGCCAAAATTACAATAAACAAAACTGCGGTTGCCAACCCGCTCGCCAAGCGTGGCAACTTTGGCAAATATCCCCCAATTATTAGAGCAACAAACAGATGGCCCCCAGTCCCCGGCGGCCCCGCTATTCCTGGCTACGGTGGCTACCATGGTAACGGCGGGGCAGGGGGGTGCTAAGAATATCCGGTGGAAGTTCGGTTGCCACCTTAGACGATTCGACCTGGCAACGTACAACGCACGCAACCTGAGGACTGACGGGAAGATCGTGGAGCTGGAAGAAGATATAGACAAGTTACGCTGGCATATTATAGGATTATCCGAAGTCCGAAGAGAGGGGGAGGACACGGTAATCCTCGAATCCGGCAACTTGCTCTAACACCGGGAGGGCGACCATCTGTCCCAAGGAGGTGTTGGATTTATCGTCCACAAGTCTCTTGTTAACAACGTTTTAAAGATCGAGAGTGTGTCGACGAGGGTTGCGTACCTTATACACAGAATCACAAAACGGTATTCGCTGAAGGTCATACAGGTTTACGCACCAACCTCGGCACACCCCGATGAGGAGGCGGAGGAAATGTATAAGGATTTCACTAGAGCCATGCATTCCTACAAAACCCACTATACGGTTTTAATGTGAGACTAATAATGGGAGACTTCAATGCAAAACTAGGCCCTTGAGAGAACGGTGAGCTGAAAGTAGGGAAATTTGGAATTGGGCAACGGAACCCAAGGGGCCAGCAGCTGGCCGAATTCATGGAGAAAGAGGGACTCTTTACGATGAACTCTTTCTTCCAGAAGCGGCCCCACAGGAAGCGAACCTGGTCGAGCCCCGACGGTTCGACAAAAAATGAGATTGACTTCATTATGACGACCAGACGACAACTGTTCAGTGATGTCCCCGTGATCGCGAGGGTGAAAACTGGTAGCGATCACCAAATGGTTAGAGGCACACTGATTTTAAACGTTAAGTTGGAGAGGTCTCGTCTAATAAAGTCAACGCTCCGTCCCCCTTGTGCTCTGTTCCAAAATCCCCAAAACCTTTCAGCTCGAGTTTCAATACCGTTTTTAGTGCCTAGAAAACTGCAATGAAGTAGACGATATAAATGACAAGCTCGTGGAAACTGTCCATGAGGTCAAAGTTAAGTTCTGCAAGACCCGCCGCAGAGGAACACAAAAACTCTCCAATCACACTCTTAATCTCATAGCTGTAAGACGGGAAATTAAGCAACATTCTTCAACAAATTTGACAGCATACAGGCAACTGTACAGACAGGTCGCCAAATGCATGCGGCGGGACTTACGTAACTTCAATACAGCTTGTATTGAAAAAGCGATCGAGCAGAACAAAGGCTCCAAAGTCTTTGCCAGAGATCTGTCTGCCAGAAAGAGCCAACTGTCAAAGCTGAAGACAGATTGTAGCAGCATCGTTTACGCGGCACCTGGGATTTTGAATGAGATTGAAAGTTTCTATGGGCAGCTGTACACGTCATCGTTGGAGCCACACGCAAGTGTGAGTGACGATCTAAGAGTGAGTCTTATCCGACACTATTACGAAGATATCCCGGACGTCAGTATGAGCGAGATTAGAATGGCTCTCCAGCACCTTAAAAACGGCAAGGCCCCAGGCGAGGATGGAATTACAGCGGAGCTTCTGAAAGCGGGTGGAAAACTAGTACTGGAAGTCCTTCAGAGGCTCTTTAATTCCGTCCTCCATGATGGCATTACACCGGAGGCGTAGAGCAGAAGTGCGGTGATCTTGTTCCTCAAGAAAGGCGACAATGCTCTCTTGAAGAGCTACAGACCGATTTCCCTTCTCAGCCGCGTCTACGTGCTGTTTTCGAGAGTCATTGACTTGACGACTTCCAGCCTCCCGAACAAGCCGATTTCCGAAAGGGCTTTAGCACCATAGACCACATACATACCCTTCGGCAAGTTGTACAGAAGTCCGAGGAGTACAATTTGCCACTATGCCTGGCGTATGTGAACTATGAGAAAGCCTTTGTTTCCTTCGAAATTTGGGCGGTGCTGCAGTCCCTTCAGCGGTGCCAAGTTGACTGTCGGTATATCGAAGTGCTGAAGTGCTTGTACAGTAGGGCTACGATGGCTATCCGAGTATAGAACCAGAGTACGAAACCTATCCAATTGCAGAGAGGTGTAAGGCAGGGTGACGTCATATCCCTGAAACTCTTCACCGATGCATTGGAAGACGTTTTCAAGCTTCTGGACTAGAAAGGATACGGTATCAACATCAATGGCGAGTACATCACTCACCTTCGATTTTCCGACGATATAGTCCTTATGGCAGTATCGCTGGAGGATCTAAGCACTATGCTCAATGACCTCAGTGGTGCTTTCCAACGGATAGGTCATAAGATGAACATGGACAAAACAAAGATCATGTTTAATGTCCATGTCACACCTATGCCGGTAGTTGTTGGGAGCACTAAGCTCGAAGTTGTTGACGAGTATGTTTACCTGGGACAAATTGTCCTACTAGGTAAGTTCAACTTCGACCGACGGGTTAATCGACGGATTCAACTCGGCTTGGCAGCGTTCGGGAAACTACGACACATCTTCTCGTCAGACAAACCTCAAATCCTTAAAACGAAATTGTACAACCAGTTCGTGTTGCCAGTAGTGACTTACGGATCTGAGACGTGGTCCTTCACTGCTGGCCGTATGAAAAACTCAATGTCGCTCAGCGAGCTTTGGAGAGGGCTATGCTCGGAGTTTCTCTGCGTGATAAATTTAGGAATGAATATATCCCCAGTAGAACCAGAGTAACCGACAAAACCCAACGGATTAGTAAGCTGAAGTGGCAGTGGGCCGGCCATATAGCTCGAAGAACCGACAACCGATGGAGAAGAAAGGTTCTTGAGTGGCCGCCTCGTACCGGTAGGCGAAGTGTAGGGCGACCCCCACGAGATGGAGTGACGAACTGGTAAGGCATGCAGGAAGTCGATGGATGCAGTTGGCTCAGGACCGTGCTTTGTGGCATTCCTTGTGGGAGGCCTATGTTCAGCAGTGGACTTATGAAAAGCTGTAATGATAAAGATGATGATGATAATATTGTATTATGTAGACTGTACAGAGATGGTTTAAGAATGTTCTCTACCCCATATCCCGTAGGTGTAGTGAGAAGCTACAGACGGAAACTCAAACAGAAGGTGGGCAGCATCTTCCTGATAACTATTCAAAATAAAATAAAAAACTACGGTTGCCAACCAAGAGTAAAAATATAGCAATGTCTGTCTAAGTCCATCTAGGGGGTCATGTTTTCATCAGTGGATTTTTTAGACTAAGGCTAACTAATAAAAATAATACATCAGAATTTTTATATAAGTTCTTAGTACGTAGTTGCTGAGTCTAATGTCTGCGTATGGACAATTTCTCGGAATTAATTCTATTATTAAAGCTAACTCCTAATCAATGAGACGTATTATCCAAATTGCATTTTTAGTTTTTAAAACCCCTTTTCGACGCCCCAGAAATTTAACTGTTTAGAAAATGCATTGTAAATAACAGCGCAATGGTGAATAATCACATCAGATTGATATGTTAATTAGTCTAGCCAATTTGATTTATTTTACGAACATCCTTTTTCTTTGCCTAACACACAGGTAACTAGCAAAAAGGCTTTCCTTTTTTGATAGTTTGCTGTGCATACTGAGTGCGGCATATGTACAACGTAGGATCCTACATTGTTATCTAAATCTATACGTATATCGAACTAAGTTGTCAGCCTTGTTAATCTATTTGGGCCTGGATCGAGCTAAATTCAGTTACTGGGTTTTTTTTCTATCAAGAGTTACTCAGTAAAAGCCCGGATTCAAAAAATAAAGATATAAAGTAATAAATACTGACGTGTTTATTTGTACTACAGCAGTAGAACGTACGCAAACATGCTTAAGTTTTTTTTTAATAAATTCAGCGTGTTTTAACTGTAATTGAAAATTTTCGAATGTTTTTTTTTTAATATAGGATAAGGGTGACAAACGAGCACACAGTCCACCTGATGGTAAGAGGTTGCTGCGGCCCATAGACATCTACATCTATCCTCGTTTGCGGATCAAAACGCAGATGCGTTAGATGCGTTGTATACACTAAAATAGGAATTTCTCAATTTCGAGTTTTATTTATACACAGTATTTAAAAATGTAATATCTTAAAACGCATAATATAACTACAAAGATGCCTTCTTCCGACAATCACGTAAATTGCGGCGACCGCCTTGCGCTACCGGCATCGCCTCACGGCTCCTACAATTTCGTAGCTGTAGAAAATCATTGCGAATTTCTCAAATTGTTTTCCGATTGCTTGATATTTCAAAAACTTTTAAGTAGAAATTTGAAGGGACGTATGCGTTATTTAAATTGTTAGGAATGAGGGTAGACAAAAATATTTACTTATAATACGAGCCGCGTCATCATAGTGTTCTAAGTATGTATAATATTTATGTAGATGCATTTTTAACTTACGTGGCATTTATTTTGTCTAGCGTGTAGGTATGTTGATTTGTTTTGACACAGTAATAACTTACATCTAAGGTTTATATTGCTTAAAAATAAATCTTTACTTTTTTCAGTAGCTTATTGTTACGTTTACATACGTAGTAATCGTAATAGCCAGCGGCGGTTCAAGTAAATTATTCAATTTACCTTTACCTTTGCAAATCTTAGCACGCCTTATTAAATGTTTTTATGAGAACTGTATACTTGTTAAACAGTAAATTAAACTAGATTGCTGATACCTACATCTTCGGAGTTGAATTTATTTGTACCATATTGTACATTCATTCAGCTTTTTTTAATAGAATAACGGTGGCGAACGAGCACACATTCCATTTAGTGGTAAGTGGTTGCTGTGGCCTATAGACATCTACATCTATACTCGTCTGCGAATCAAAACACAGATGCGCTGTCAGTCGTGAGGACCAATATGGAATACCTCTTTTTCAGTAAAAAAGGTCTCCGGTTCTATAGGATTATGATGGACAGTTGGTATATCGAAGTACTGAAGAGTTTGTAGAGTAGGGGTTATGATGGCTATCCGAGTACAGAACCAGAGTACGAGATCTATCCAACTACAGAGAGGTAGCTCTTTCTTAGAGTGTCGTCATATCCCCGAAACTCTTCACTACTGCATCTGAAGACGTTTTCAAGCTACTGGACTCTAAATGATACGGTATTAACATCAACGGCGAGTACATTAGTCACCTTCGATTTGCCGACGATATAGTCCTTATGGCAGAATCGCTGGAGGAGCTGGGGCAAGTAGTCCATCTAGGTAAGTCCAACTTCGATCGAGAGGTTAATCGACAGATTCTACTCGGCTGGGCAGCGTTCGGTAAATTACGATACATCTTCTTGTCAGGTATACCTCAAAACTTGAAAACGAGACTCTCAACCATTGCCTGTTGCCAGTAATGAGTTATGGAATTGAGATATGGTACTTCACTGCTGGCCGCATGAGAAAGCTCAAGGTCGCTCAGCGAGCTATAGAGAGGGCTATGCTCAGGGTTCCTCTGCGTGATCAACTTAGAAATGAGGATATCCGCTGTAGAACCAGACTGACATAACCCAACGGATTAGTAAGTTGAAGTGGCAATGGGCCGGCCATTTAGCTCGAAGAACCGACAACCGATGGGAAAAAAGGTGCTCGAGTTACAGCCTTGTACCGGCAGGCGAAGTGTAGGGCGTCCCCCCACTAGATGGAGTGACGTGGTAAGTGAAGTGGTAAGATATGCAGGAAGTCGATGGATGCAGGTGGCTCAGTACCGTGCTTTGTGGCATTCTTTGGGGAGGCCTATGTTCAGCAGTGGACTTGTGAAGGGCTGTAATGATGATGATGATGATGATGACAGGTAGGTAAAGTGTAGGGCGACCCCTCACTGGATAGAGTGACGACCTGGAAAGACTTTCAAGAAATCGATGGATGCAGGTGGCTCAGGACCGAACTTTGTGGCAGTCCTTGGGGGAGGCCTATATTCAGCAGTCGACTTGTGAAGGGCTGTAATGATGACGAGGATGACCTATTAGAGATTTTTCAAGTAGATATATATCCATTCACTTAATAGGATAATTTAACATTTATATTTCATAAACCTACATATAATTTCAATCATGTTTGTGAAATCTTCTCTAGTATTAATAAAAATCGAATACCGAAGTCATTCCAAAAGCTTTCTGTTTTGTTTCACACTTTGAACGCGAAGCAGAGAGGTTGGGCTTCATTTTAGAGTCTTAACGTTGGAAAATATTGCAATTATGGTCCCGTTTTACAAAACTATTGTCAACGTATAATAATCTCCTACTAATTATCTCCCCGAGGTGACAGAGGGAAATAAATCAAAAGATTGGCAGCAGCAACATCCTCATATCTCATAGCATAATGAAAAAAAAAACTGCGGTTGCCAACCTGTCTGCCAATCAGAGATACTTGTCAATGATAATGAGGGAGAAATAAATTCGGCGGTGAACTTTTGATGGGATAATAAAACTTTATTTTGTTAACTTGTCAGCCGTGTCTGAAATGTGTGAAATAAAAAAAAATCACTTTTTAAAAAAGAAAGTGTCATTTAAAAAAGAAACGCCAACAAAAAGTAAAAAGAAAAATCATTTCACATTTTGAAGTCGGTGCTGATCGTACTAAATTATATATTAAGTTTAAAAATAATCCCGCTAAGTTTCTTGCTGTTTCTTCCCAGGACAGATGGTAAACAAAAAATGACTTTCAATAGTGTTAAGTAATAATGTTATAGGTCGGGGAAAAATTTTCTTCGTATTTTGTTTGTTTCAAATTGAAGAAAGTTCTCTTTGATTGCACTGTTGGTATCTGGCTAGTTTTTGTATTAAATACTTATAAGAAATTTAGAAAAGAAAAATAAGTACAAAACACGTTTTTTTGTTTTCCTACCTGCCAAAATTAGTGAATCTAACGAAAAAGAAATTCGATACATTCTGAAGTTTCGTTACAAAAAGTGAAAAATTCGACTCAAGCAGCGAAAACAAAATTGAGATGTTTATGGACCTAATCCAGTGTTAGTAAGAGTAGCACGAAGTTGCTTCAAGCGTTTTCAGTCCGGTAATTTTGATAATAAGACGCAGCTTACTCTGGTCGTCTACAAACGTCTAAAGTTGATGCCATTTTTGAAAAAAGTGAAGCAAGATCGGCATATTAGTAGTAACGACATAGCTGGAAAACTGAAAATTGATCACAAAACAGATTTGACCCATTTGTAATAGTCTGGTTATACAAAAAGCTCCATATTTGGCTACAACACAAGCTCGCTGACAGAAAAGAAAAATAATCGTGTACTCAATTTAAATTCTTAAGTGAAACGGAATGAAACTGAACCATTTTTGATGACTGGTCATTACCATATAGAACAGTAGATCACCTACGACTAGAACGTGTGAAAAAGATAATGGTCAAAGGGTAGTCAAGCTCCACAGACTGTATCGAAACCCGGATTAACACACAATAAGGTGATGCTGTGTGTATTGTGGGATTGAAAGGGCGTCGTTTATTATGAGCATTTACCGATGGGTAAAACCATCGATTTGAATCTCTTCTGCCAACAACTAATGAGACTTAAGCAAGAAATTGAGAAAAAACGGCCGGAATTGATCAATAAAAAAGGAGTGGTCTTTGATCATGATAACGCCAGACCACACACACATTTTTGCCACTCAGCAAAAATTGAGAGAGCTTGGTTGGGAAGTGTTTACGTATCCACCATATATTTCTGACCTTGCGTCCTCAGATTTTCACCTGTTACGGTCTCTTCAGAATTCTTTGGGTAGTATTAGGTTAACATCAAGAGAGGATTGTCAAAACTACTTATCTCATTTTTTGTTCAAAAATGCCATTATTTATACAACAACAGGGTTATGCTACCTACAATATGGCAAAAAGTTATCGAACCTGTCTGCCAATCAGAGATACTTGTCAATGATAATGAGGGAGGATTAAATTCGGCGGTGAACTTTTGATAGGATAATAAAACTTTATTTTGTTAACTTGTCAGCCGTGTCTGAAATGTGTGAAATAAAAAAAATCACTTTTTAAAAAAGAAAGTGTCATTTAAAAAAGAAACGCCAACAAAAAATAAAAAGAAAAATCATTTCACATTTTGAAGTCGGTGCTGATCGTACTAAATTATATATTATGTTTAAAAATAATCCCGCTAAGTTTCTTGCTGTTTCTTCCCAGGACAGATGGTAAACAAAAAATGACTTTCAATAGTGTTAAGTAATAATGTTATAGGTCGGGGAAAAATTTTCTCGCGATCGCGAACGCGTAGTAAACATTCTCTGTGTGCTCCGCATAATTTAAATCATTAAATATTTGTTTCATAGTTATTTCCATCCCTAGAAGTTAAATATCAATTCTTAATATTCTGATTATCAAGTAATAGTGATTTCTAAAAGTGTATTTATCTTAATCATAACTTTTTAAATCGGCATAAAAAAGTCAGTGTAAACATAAAACACCCACAAAATTATTCAATAACAGTTTATAAACCAAGTTAGCTTAATTGTGTTGTGTTGAACTTGAATATTGAAACAAAAAAAGTGATACAAAATAAGTGAAATGAAAAATTGTTGGTAAAAAATCAGTTAGCGTTTGAATATCTAAAACTTTCCATGATCGATATCACTGCACGCACCAATCAGCTGAGCGCTAATCATAAATTTAAAATATAGTAATGACATTTTTGAACCGCTACTAGTACCAATAAATTAGTCTAATGGTCTAATGCGCTTGCACGAACGCCGTATGTCGTGAGATCGATTCTAATCCGACTGTGACAATAACGTTTTTTCTAAGAATAAATAAGAATAAATAAATTTTGGTTTTACAACAAAAGTTAAAACATTTACAATTTATAATATACACCTGAATCTGAGTATACCTACTATTAGAACAAAAAATAGTATTTGTGTGGATTATAACAGGTACAACTAAAGGCACGACAAAACGACTTTATAAACAGTCTGAACTTTTAAATAACTCTTCAAATCGCACTAACAAATGTCATAGATAATGATTATACGACGCATGACAAAAAAAAAACTATACGATAAGGCCCTCTACATAATATGATTTATTTTGTGATTATTTAAGATATATGAGATTCAGGATTAGTTATAACTATTTCAAAAATGAATACCGGAAATTCATTACAACATGAAAATGTGACAGTTAAAAGACCGGCTAAGTGTAATTCGGAAAATGACTTGACGAGACTAGAAATCGATATGACATCATCGTCGTCAATGTTATTTGACAATACCATGGACAGTTTACCGAATTTATCTACAATTGAGAACCCTAAAGTAGTTGAGTTAAAAATAAATAATGATAATTTAGCCTTAAAATTGCAGTCAGCGCATAACGAAATTGAAAATCTAATAACCGAAAATTTTAAACTTAAACGTGAGTTGGAAAATTGTCAAATGGTAATTAAAACATTAAAACAATTAAATTCAACTCAAAATAACGAAGCACGATCTACAAACTCGACACCAAGAAGAAAGGGAACTAAACAATATAAACTTAAACCACTACAAAAGATCCTGTCACCATTACTTATTAATATAAAATCTACAAATCAAGATTCTACGGCTGATAGTAGTATAGATACAGTTACTAATGATATATTAACTAAAGACAGTAAAAATGAAATTGCAACAGACACTTACACACACTCTGACAGTAATATGCACAAAAAAGACAACAGTAATATGCGGATCACTAAAAGAAATAATAGTTTTAGCAACAAATCTGAAACAGCGTTAAATCAACAGCAAGATGCTGTAAATAAAGTTATAGACAAAGACAGCATATCTACTAATATTACTAATAAACAGTCAATATTAGGGGATCGTATAACTGCAAAAAAGAAAATCATAATTATTGCTGATCAGTATGGGAAAAATGTCATTGGGACAACTTCTGGGTCCCGAATATCAAGTTTACTGCTTTATTAAGCCTGGTGCCGAGTCAAGCGAAGTGTTAAGGGTTTGGAAACAGGAAATATCTTCATTAACTTTAAATGATTGTGTGATTGTACTCACAGGATCTAATGATCGTAATCCTTTTAAATTAAAATGTAACTTGATGAGTTGGGTCACTTCATGCCAAAATACAAATGTAATAATATCGGAGGTTCCACAAAACAATTACCTAAACTTATTTAAGCTAAATTACGAACTAAAGTTCTTATGTAGCAACTTTAAGCGAACGATGTTTTTGGATATGGACTATTGCAAATCTATTCCGCGAAGAAATCAGTTTGCTTTGAACTTATCGAGGTCATTACTGAAAGAAATTTTAAATATTGGTTACCGACAAAATTATTTAAATTATATAAAGAACGCTGCTTGTGTAACAGGAAACTCAAAATTTTATTCAAAATGTGATAAAGCATGTCAAACAGAAATTTGTAATGTAGCGATGGAAGGATCAGTGGTTAACGAACCCGATGATTCTTCAAAGTTTTTTCGTAGTCCAAAATAATCAGTATCTCTTGCATCAAAACATAAACGGAATTATTAACAAATCCGACTTACTTGCTGTGTGTTTAGCGGAATTAAAAGATGAAAATAAAATGATTGGGATTATTTGTATAACCGAGCACAATATGGTTGAAGATGACATTAAACATCTATCTATACCAAATTTCAAATTAGCCTCAAGTTATTTGCGAAGAAATAGAAACGGTGGAGCTTGTATTTTAGTAGATTGTAATATTAAGTATAACACAATTTACGATATTCAAGCTCTTTCCATTAGTAATGAAGTTGAATGTTGTGCAATTGAGCTTGTTGAATTTGGAATAATCATAATATGTATGTACAGAGTGCCTAAAAATGCTGCTAGGGATATTGATACATTTTTTAAATATATTGCAAAATATCTTACACAAGTACTGTTTAAAATCAAAAAAAATTGTTATTGTTGGTGATTTCAATGTTGACATGTTAAAGCCAAATATTTTGACAAATATCATAACACAAATTTTGAGTAGTTACAATTTAAAAATTGAATTTAATGAACCAACAAGGTTATGTAGTGGTACCTGCATAGATAATGCATTCCATAATTTCACAAACCTAAATAGCGAAATACGAGATTTTGCACTCTCAGATCACACAGCCCAACTGCTGAAAATTCCAGTAATGAAGCATCATGCAATGACATATTGGTATGTTTTCAAACGCGATTTTAGCCAAAAAAATTTTAAAAAAGTTTGTAGATTGCCTAAACTCTTTCACATTCATTGAACTATTTTCTTTAGATAATCCTAATGACGCCTTTGATTATTTCTTTGACATTTATAAATTATATTATGATTTATGCTTTCCGACAATAAAAATAAGAATGTCTTTAAAAATAAAACCGAAATGGATTACAAAAAGAATTAAGTTGTGTAGCCGCAATAAAAGGAATCAGTTATGGAAATTTCGCCTTAATCCTAATAAAGACTCAAAAGATAAATTTAAATGGTACACTAAAAAATTAAAGAAAATTATCGAACTCACAAAACGATCACAGAATAACTATTACATATCAAATGCAAAAAATAAATGTTTAGCTACATGGAAGGTTATTAAGAATACCAGAACAAATGCCCCTATAAAACAAATTGACAAAATTATATGTAATAATCGAATAATAACAAACCCGAAAGAAATAGCTCAAACTTTTAACGATCACTTTATAAATATGGAGCATAAAACACAGGTTAATAAAGAAAACGCAGTTAACTATTGTTTACAATTTAATAAATCTTCCTCAATGTTTATGGCCCCTGTCACTCCTGTTGAAATATATGAAACTATAAAATCACTTAAAAATACCCAAAGCACAGGGTATGACGGAATAACTACTAAAGTAGTCAAAAAGACAGCATTATTGATTGCGGGTATTTTATGTCATATAATAAACCTATGTATAGAGCAAGGCGAATTCCCTAAGTCTCTAAAACTATCGATAGTAAATCCATTATTTAAAAAAGCCGACAGATATGATGTTGGATGTTATCGCCCTGTAGCTTTGATTACCATATTTGCGAAAGTTTTTGAAAAAGTCTTATATAAACGTTTAAATAAATATCTGGAAGATAATAAAATACTCGTAAATGAGCAAAAAGGATTTCGTAAAAATAAATCTGTAAACACGGCAATTTATGACGTGCTCAACAAAATTATGACTTGTATAGACAAAAAAATACCCGTGGCCGCCCTATACATGGACATGACTAAGGCTTTTGACTTTGTGGATCACAAAATATTAATAAGAAAATTACACCAATATGGATTGCGAGGGACAGTTTTAGATCTTTTTGAGTCATATATTACAGACAGAACGCAAATTACAGAAATAAGGAGAATATGTCCTATAAAGTTGACAGAGAAGGTTTATCGATCGACACCACGAGCTGTGTACTACGGCGTTCCACAAGGAAGCGTTTTGGGGCCACTCCTATTTCTTTTGTACATTAATGACCTTCCATCGGTGATTCAACAATCTATGGTCCTATTTGCGGATGACTGTACGGTCGTTTATGAAGGAAATAATACCCAAAGCTACGAAATTAAGATTAACAGTTCCATTGGTCTTATAATTTACTGGCTCGTAAAAAATAACTTAAATATAAATTTAGAGAAAACTAAAATTATGAAATTTAATTGGCAAAAAGATAGTTTATCAAGTATTAATATTCATTATAAAGGTTCAGCAATTTATGAAACGAGAGAAACTAAATTTTTAGGAATTATCATTGATGACCAGTTGAACTGGAAGGCACAGGTCGATAGTGTTTGCAGTAAATTATATAAATTTTCATATGCCTTATATAAGTTAAATAAAAGAGCAAATACGCAAACACTTCGTATAGCATATTTTGGATACGTCGAATCAACACTAAGGTACGGTGTTATGTTTTGGGGAAACTCAGTGGATCGGGAAAAGGTATTCAAAGCTCAAAAAAAGTGCATTCGAGCAATCAAAAATCTACACTGGACAGACAGCTGTAAACCACATTTTAAAGAGCTGCAAATTCTAACTTTTCCCTGTCTTTTTATCTATGAGACGGCTGTGTTTGTCTATAGAAACCTATCATTGTTTGAAAATTTAAATAATAGAAGGTATCACCTAAGATTAAAAGTTCAACAATCAAAATCATTAAAAATGCGAAAAAGTATATTTTGCCTATCCATACCCATCTATAATAAAATACCAAATGATATAAAGGAAATAAATAATATACAAACCTTCAAAAAATCATTAAAAACATTATTAATAAATAAATCTTACTATTCTATTAATGAATATGTTAATGACATAGAAATTACATAAATAAAATATTTGTATTTGATTTGAAATACCATGTATTATATATTTGACATATTATATATTATGATATGAAAACCCGATGACATCGACATTTTTAATTTGTATTTTTTTATATATATATATAGTTTATTTCGTGACATTAGCTTAAGATGCAGTATTTATTTTTGACTCGTGTATTTAACAATAGTAATAATAATTTGAAAAGATGACATTTTTATTTACTTCAGTTTCTTTTTTTTTCTCAATATAGACGTAAAGGCGCCATTACGAAATGTGTTATTTGTCATGGGTATCATTGCACGATGCTTTTCACTTTTGAATATTTAATACTACCTACACATATGATTATGGTATTTTTATAATGTGCAATCAATTTTAAAAGTATTAATTTTGCTTATATTGACAATATCGTAATGAATATTTGTACACCACACTGTGGTAGAATACACGATACCTAATGTAAATTTTACGAACACCTAACTTACTGTATTCACAAATAAATAAATGAATTTGAATGAATGAAATGAATTTGAATTTGAATTTGAATAGTGTTAAGTAATAATGTTATGGGTCGGGGAAAATTTTCTTCGTCTTTTGTTTGTTTCAAATTGAAGAAAGTTCTCTTTGATTGCACTGTTGGTATCTGGCTAGTTTTTGTATTAAATACTTATAAGAAATTTAGAAAAGAAAAATAAGTACAAAACACGTTTTTTTGTTTTCCTACCTGCCAAAATTAGTGAATCTAACGAAAAAGAAATTCGATACATTCTGAAGTTTCGTTACAAAAACTGAAAAATTCGACTCAAGCAGCGAAAACAAAATTGAGATGTTTAATGACCTAATGCAGTGTTAGTAAGAGTAGCACAAAGTTGCTTCAAGCGTTTTCAGTCCGGTAATTTTGATATTAAAGACGCAGCTCACTCTGGTCGTCTACAAACGTCTAAAGTTGATGCCATTTTTGAAAAAAGTGAAGCAAGATCGGCATATTAGTAGTAACGACATAGCTGGAAAACTGAAAATTGATCACAAAACAGATTTGACCCATTTGTAATAGTCTGGTTATACAAAAAGCTCCATATTTGGCTACAACACAAGCTCGCTGACAGAAAAGAAAGAGAATCGTGTACTCAATTTAAATTCTTAAGTGAAACGGAATGAAACTGAACCATTTTTCATGACTGGTCATTACCATATAGAATAGTAGATCACCTACGACTAGAACGTGTGAAAAAGATAATGGTCAAAGGGTAGTCAAGCTCCACAGACTGTATCGAAACCCGGATTAACACACAATAAGGTGATGCTGTGTGTATTGTGGGATTGAAATGGCGTCGTTTATTATGAGCATTTACCGATGGGTAAAACCATCGATTTGAATCTCTACTGCCAACAACTAATGAGACTTAAGCAAGAAATTGAGAAAAAACGGCCGGAATTGATCAATAAAAAAGGAGTGGTCTTTGATCATGATAACGCCAGACCACACACACATTTTTGCCACTCAGCAAAAATTGAGAGAGCTTGGTTGGGAAGTGTTTACGTATCCACCATATATTTCTGACCTTGCGTCCTCAGATTTTCACCTGTTACGGTCTCTTCAGAATTCTTTGGGTAGTGTTAGGTTAACATCAAGAGAGGATTGTCAAAACTACTTATCTCATTTTTTGTTCAAAAATGCCATTATTTATACAACAACAGGGTTATGCTACCTACAATATGGCAAAAAGTTATCGAACCTGTCTGCCAATCAGAGATACTTGTCAATGATAATGAGGGAGGATTAAATTCGGCGGTGAACTTTTGATAGGATAATAAAACTTTATTTTGTTAACTTGTCAGCCGTGTCTGAAATGTGTGAAATAAAAAAAATCACTTTTTAAAAAAGAAAGTGTCATTTAAAAAAGAAACGCCAACAAAAAATAAAAAGAAAAATCATTTCACATTTTGAAGTCGGTGCTGATCGTACTAAATTATATATTATGTTTAAAAATAATCCCGCTAAGTTTCTTGCTGTTTCTTCCCAGGACAGATGGTAAACAAAAAATGACTTTCAATAGTGTTAAGTAATAATGTTATGGGTCGGGGAAAATTTTCTTCGTATTTTGTTTGTTTCAAATTGAAGAAAGTTCTCTTTGATTGCACTGTTGGTATCTGGCTAGTTTTTGTATTAAATACTTATAAGAAATTTAGAAAAGAAAAATAAGTACAAAACACGTTTTTTTGTTTTCCTACCTGCCAAAATTAGTGAATCTAACGAAAAAGAAATTCGATACATTCTGAAGTTTCGTTACAAAAAGTGAAAAATTCGACTCAAGCAGCGAAAACAAAATTGAGATGTTTATGGACCTAATCCAGTGTTAGTAAGAGTAGCACGAAGTTGCTTCAAGCGTTTTCAGTCCGGTAATTTTGATAATAAGACGCAGCTTACTCTGGTCGTCTACAAACGTCTAAAGTTGATGCCATTTTTGAAAAAAGTGAAGCAAGATCGGCATATTAGTAGTAACGACATAGCTGGAAAACTGAAAATTGATCACAAAACAGATTTGACCCATTTGTAATAGTCTGGTTATACAAAAAGCTCCATATTTGGCTACAACACAAGCTCGCTGACAGAAAAGAAAAATAATCGTGTACTCAATTTAAATTCTTAAGTGAAACGGAATGAAACTGAACCATTTTTGATGACTGGTCATTACCATATAGAACAGTAGATCACCTACGACTAGAACGTGTGAAAAAGATAATGGTCAAAGGGTAGTCAAGCTCCACAGACTGTATCGAAACCCGGATTAACACACAATAAGGTGATGCTGTGTGTATTGTGGGATTGAAAGGGCGTCGTTTATTATGAGCATTTACCGATGGGTAAAACCATCGATTTGAATCTCTTCTGCCAACAACTAATGAGACTTAAGCAAGAAATTGAGAAAAAACGGCCGGAATTGATCAATAAAAAAGGAGTGGTCTTTGATCATGATAACGCCAGACCACACACACATTTTTGCCACTCAGCAAAAATTGAGAGAGCTTGGTTGGGAAGTGTTTACGTATCCACCATATATTTCTGACCTTGCGTCCTCAGATTTTCACCTGTTACGGTCTCTTCAGAATTCTTTGGGTAGTATTAGGTTAACATCAAGAGAGGATTGTCAAAACTACTTATCTCATTTTTTGTTCAAAAATGTCATTATTTTTACAACGACAGGGTTATGCTACCTACAAGATGGCAAAAAGTTATCGAACAAAATGGCACATAATATATATAATAATTAAATGTTGAAAAACATGTCTTTAATTTGTATACAAAATACGAAGAAAATTTTTTGACCAATATATTGATTAAAAATATTTATGTAAACCCAAAAAATAAAACTCAGTTGAGTTAAAAGATCTTAGGCCCATCAGCATTCCTTGCTAAACTGCTGGAGAAAGCTATTTGCGAACAGTTAACTAAATTTGTTGAAGCGACTAACATCTTGCCTCATTTACAATCTGGGTTTCGCAAAGGACGTGGCACAGCGATTCCTTTACTCGATATAACAGACAACACAGTAGCTGAACAGGATTCCGGTCACAGTACGATTCTAACGCTATTAGACTATTCCTACGCTTTCGACTGCCTAAATATTCCCTTGCTGCTTGCTAAACTGTCATATTATGGTTTCACAAAAATTCAGTCAAGTGGTTCAGTAGTTATTTGATTAATCGGTGCCAGTCTGTAAAATTGATAAAGAGTGATGGGTCCAATGTACGTTTTCACCCTAGGCTTATTAACCGTGGTGTTTCTCAGGGTTAAATACTTGATCTACTTCTTTTTATAATTTACTGTGCTGACCTTATTAAAGTTATAATATATTCTATGCACTACAGCTACGCTGACGATGTGCAAGTATACGTATCAGCCTCACCATATAAATTACCACAAGCTGTGACACAGCTTAATGACGATCTGGACAGGATTGCTGACTGATTAATGCGAAATGCTCGTGTTTTAAACCCCTCAAAGACAAAATATGTGGTCACGGGTACAAAGGCCGCAAATAAGTAGAATTTGTGGTGACCTAGACGTTAAGATTCATGGTACACATATATTGCGCGTAGATGAAGCCAAAAACCTTGGTATAACCTTCGACAGTAATCTCAGATTTGAAAATAATGTCCTATATATGTTAGTTCAGCAAAACAAAGCGACTAATACAGCGTGTGCAAAATGCATGACATGTTATCGGGTCTGTTTTGATGCCCTAATCCCACCCCCCGAAGTCACATTACTCCTTTCTTGAACACTGCTTCCATGCTCAAGATGGACTCACGTAGAGAGCTACATTTAAGACGGCTTGTTTTTAATGTTATTAAGTTTAAAAAACCAGAGTACATCCATGTAAAGATAAAGTTTGCTAAGCAAAATTCTGAAAAACAATTGAGGTCCATAAGATCAGCACTCCTGTATCACAGCCATAAAACAGCGGCATTTACTGGTAGTTTCCGATATATTGCAACGAAGTATTGGAATAAAATCCCACCACCAATAAGACATCCTAACACCAATTACAATTTTAAAAATTATTTAAAACATATCTTTTAGATAAACTTAAACAAGGTATTCCCAAATACTTTGTTTGCCAGCTATAAACCACGGCATTTTTTTTGTTCCAACTAACTCATCATGGCTGTCTAAGCCTTTTAGGAACAATTTTTAATTTGTACGCAATCTTACACACTTACACGCCCCTTCAGTAATTTTACTAAATTAAACCCAAGATGCAAATCTTAGGGATGAAAGGACACAAAATTCAAATTTACATATTTGCACTGATTAACTATTGTGCTCATTTTCGTCTCGTCATTTTGAGGGTAATAGCTGAAAATCAGTGTTTGCTCTGTGAGCAATATCAATCGCTGAGCTAGAACCCATTTGTCAAACTGCAACACACAAGTACATTTAGATTTTAAGTTTTTGTAAATTATTTTTTTTCGTAATAATATGTTACTTTGTACTTAGTTTAGTCACTGTATTTACGTGTTACGTGATTGGAGAAACAAATAAATGCTTTATCTATCTATCTATGTTTTATTCTTAAACTATATATTTTTTTAAGAATGGAATTCTTCTATGAAATCAGAGTTTACTTCATAGCCGTTAGTTTATCGCATGTACCAGAAAGAGAAAGGGTCGACGCAAGACTGTCACGCTCCCGCCTGAGACATCGATGAATTCAGTGTTGCCGGTTATATAACCTGTTCACAATTATCACAGATATAGCCGCAATACGCTGCAACGTGGCTCCGCGTATGTATGACGTACAAATAATTGTTCTGGGTCAGTATATTCTCATCATCATCATTATCACAGCCTATCAAAAGTCACAGCTGAACAAAGGCCTCCCCCATTGAGTGTCATATTTCATAGGGAATATTTGTTATAGAGAGTTGCTGCTGCTCATCTCTCGTTTCATTTCACTCTGACGCCTCTTACAACACCCACGGCATGATATGAGGATCCTCTACGCCTACTACATGGTGGATATTAGTCTATGTGCGATTCATGGTTAAACGCCTACGTGATACAGGAGAAGAAGACTGTGTGGCGTTTCGTTTTCAAAGAGAAATTATTACGCCTGATACGTTTAATGATAATAATAATAAGTTTTATTGATAATCATGCAGTGATGTGATATGAAAAGTCTCTGATTGCTGAACTAGGAATTATACCTGTATCTCAGCAATCAGCGCCCTCTCCCAATGTTATGATCTAACAAATTAACAATAAAGGTTCAAAGTAACAAAAATGTTTTCAAACAGTACATAATTTACTACCGAATTTATGTACTGTGTGTACGTGCGTGCGTGCGTGCGGGTGCGCGTGCGCGTGCGCGTGCACGTGTGTTTGTGTTTGTGCGTGTGTGTATGTGTGGGTGTGTGTGAGTGCGCGTGTGCGTGTGTGTGTACGTGTGCGAGCGTGTGCATGCGTGTGCAATCGTGCGCGTGCGTGTGTGTGAGTGTGCGTGCGTATGTATGCGTGTGCGTGCGTGTGCGTGCATTGCGTGCGTGTGCGTGCGTGTGCGTGCTTGTGCGTACTTGTGCATGCGTGTGCGTCCGTGCATGCGTGCGTGTATGTATGTGTGTGCGTGTTTGTGTGTGTGTGTGCGGGCGTGTGTGTGTGTGTGTGTGTGTGTGTGTGTGTGTGTGTGTGTGTGCGTGCGTGTGTGTGTGTGTGTGTGTGTGTGTATGTGTGTGTGTGTATGCACGTATGCGTGTGTGTGTCAGCAAGTTGTCGTTACATCTGTTATAATTCATATTGGATATTATGTCAATTTATTAAAAAAACGTACTTATAGCGTAACTGAAGCTCTTCATATTTTCAATATTGAGAGTTTTAATATCGCTAAGACTCCGGAAATATCATAAATCCCGCTGTAAAGCGGCGTCCCCTCCAGCTGCTTCGGTACTTACATGTAATTTATCGTCGACCGTCCTGATATTGACACAACTTTCGGGACTTGTCGTAATCGGCATGCGTACCGCCTGCTTACATTTTCAACAAAGCATTTTAAAATCCTTAGGGACCTTGAAATTTAATACTTCAATCGAAACCTCCCGGGATTTTCAGACGTAGTTTAAGTTACAATGTTACATATATTCTAGATAGATAGGAACCTTCAAGAAAAGAGACAACGCGTCTGCTATTAACTGGTGTTGCAGTTGTTTATGGGCAGCGATAGTCACTTAGCATCACTTGAGCCGCATGCTTGTTTGAAAAATAAAAAGAAAATTCTTTATTATACTCAAAATTATTGGTTACTTACTTTATATTGAAAAGATATTCTCTGCCAGATAATATTTAGTAGCGTGGTGAAAGCTACGGCTATAACTGCAACAAAAAAAAAAAAAAGAACTGGCTATTATAAAATATTATTTAAAATATAATTATGTGTATGTGTATAATTGTGTATATATGAATGAACTCCTAAAAGGTTGGACCGAATTTGAAGAAAGTTTGTGCGTGTGATTAAGTTGATTCGTTAAGTTTAGATTCACAATTGGACCCGTTAGGTGGTCCTGTTCTTGATATCAAGAAATCACGCGTGCGAAGCTGGGTTGAATTGCTAGAAACAGAAACAGAAACAGAAACTTTTTTATTCAATATAGATTATATATTACTTATTGAAAGTCACTCTTTTGTTTAATTACCACTGGTTCGGAAATAACCTCTGTCCTGGGAAGAACCAGCAAGAAACCCAGCGGGACTTTTTTTTTATAAATAACAGCTTACAATCATGATGTTACACAAATTAACAACATAACAAATTAGAAATAGCTTGGTAGCGATCACTTTATTTCCAGGGGTTATTATCATCCACAAATTCCTTAATATTATAATAAACCTTTTTATACAAACTTAGTTTCATAAAGTTTTTGAACTTTGAGCAGGTCAAATTTTGTATATTTTCTGGAATTCTGTTGTAAAAGCGTATACATCGCCCCAAGAATGAATTACTGACTCGATGGAGTCGAGTAAGTGGTACTACTAGCTTGTGTCTGTTCCTAGTATTTACAGAATGAATATCACTTATTTTTGTAAAACTTCTTTTATTTTTGTGTACGTACATTACATTTTCATAAATGTATTGAGAGGCCAAAGTTAATATATTAATTTCCTTAAATTTTTGTCGCAGGGACTCTTTAGGCTTTAAATCATAAATTGATCTTATGGCCCTCTTCTGTAAAACAAATATAATTTCAGTGTCAGCTGCGTGTCCCCATAGCAAAATACCATAAGACATTATGCTATGGAAATAGGTAAAGTAAACTAGTCTAGCTGTTTCAACACTAGTTAGACTTCTAATCTTTTTTACAGCATATGCTGCAGAACTAAGTCTGCTTGCTAGTTTTGATATATGGGGGCTCCATTGAAGCTTCGCGTCTAGTGTGATTCCAAGAAAAATGGTGGTATCTACATGACTTAGTTTCTCCCCATTTAAAATTACATTAGTATTTAATTGTTTGACATTGGGAGTCATGAATTTCGTACATTTTGTTTTAGTACCATTTAAATGCAAATTATTAACTTTGAACCAATTAAATAATTTAGATATAGCATTATTTACTTCGTCATATTTCAGTAATTGTCGACTTAATTTGAAAATTAAAGAAGTGTCATCTGTAAATAATAATATATCATGGTTATCCTCTACTATGTAAGGTTAGTCATTAATGTACACAAGAAACAGAAAGGGGCCGAGAATCGAGCCTTCAGGCACGCCCATTTGTATCATCGACCCGGAAGAGCTCATATTGTTAATGACAACTTTTTGCGTTCTCTTACTTAAATATGAAATAATTAATTTAAGAGCATCACTTCTTACACCGTAGTGTTGAAGTTTCCTGATTAATGTTTCATGGTGAACACAATCTAAGGCCTTGGATATGTCATAAAATATACCCAAAGCATCCTGAGAATTCTCCCATGCATTAAATATATGTTTAATCAGCTCAACACCGGCATTAGTTGTCGAGCGACCCCTTGTAAAACCAAATTGATTTTTATGAAGTAAATTATTTATATTAAAGAAATTTAACATTTGATCAAGAATAATTTTTTCAAAAATCTTACTAAGTGTTGGTAGTACAGAAATCGGTCTAAAATTGGCGGAGTCTAATGTACTACCAGATTTAAATAAAGGTATTACTTTACTATGCTTCATTATATTAGGAAACACACCAGATTCGATACTAGTATTAAAAATAATAGCTAAATGAGGCGCGATTGTATCCCTATCCCTAGTCTTTATAAATATTTATAATTATTCTGTACGTGTATATGTGACTGAACTCCTCCTAAACGGCTAAACTGATTTTAATAAAATTTTGTAAGTGTGATTAAGTTGATTTGACAATGGTTTAGATTTACAATTGGACCTGTTACGTGGCGCTATAGTTGTGATTCAAAAATCACCGCACAATCACCGGTGTGAAGCTGGGGCAGATCGCTAGTATAATATAAATATGGTAGTTTAGACATATATACACTCACAATATGTACTAACACACACACATATATTTGCATATGTAGTCGTCATCATCATAATTATTATCATCACAGCCCTTCACAAGGCCACTGCTGAACATAGGTCTTTCCCCTGTAATGCCACAAAGCATGAGCCACACTTAAACAACAATTGTTGTTTCGGGTTTGGATGTTTGTCCTTGTGAAATTTATGTATGTAATCTGCCTCTACGATACAGGCGAAAATCCTAGTGTGGGGGTAAATTAAAAAACAAACAACTAGACTATTCCGAATAAATAATATAACTTTCTTACTTTTAATTTCATTTATGTTTTATTTTCGACATTGTTTCTTTTAATCATTAAAAGTTACGGCAGTCTGCAAAGTACTCAATTTATCATCATGAAAGTACCGGATTTATCCGTCCAGAAAAGATCCTGAAAAGAATCCGTTTCAACAAATAAATAACTTTGATATTTTTACTTCAGTCGTTAGTATTTATCTGTATTAGTATAATATTATTCGTATATACGATATTACACTAAAATACTATTTCTAAAGATTGTCCAGAACCAGTTGAAAAATGTTTACTTGCCTATAAAAGTTTGTTTTAGTCTATAGGAAACCGCTAAGCTTTTATTAAAAATATAAAGATAAAGTGACCGGCAATTCTATCAAAATCTAATCTGAACATACACCACAGCAACAGAAGCGTTTTAAAATCCTTAATTAAGAACTTCAACGTAAATCTAAAGAAGTTGAGGCGAGCCTTATAATTAAATACATAAATGGTATCCCAGAAATAGTAAAATCGTTACCAAAAATCTAAACTATAATTGGTAAATCCAATTGGACATGCCCTAAGCGCGTTAAAAAACTACGTTTATCATGATTATTAGGAATTTTTAAAAGTAGTTTAAATATGAGTACACACATGTTTTCACTAATAACCTTATTATACTTCCAATTTTCCGATAATTTTATGTCAAACTTCAATTTAAAAAAGTTTAAAGTATCCAAAAGTGCGTTACACATAATGCTCATATGAGAGTGAAAAATTTAAAAAAAATGTAATTTGTAGTTTTATTCCTCAAATATTTCCAGTGGCAGTGATCAAAGTATACTTTCAACTCACTATCTAATCCGGAGGTAAAATCTTATCATAACTAACAAAACAAGCCCAAACTCGGCATATCTAGTTCTCCTCATCAAGTACTTCCAGTAGCAGCCATCAAAGTACACTTTTAAGTCACTCTATCAAGTCCGGAGGTAAGGTCTTATCATAACTAACAAAACGAGCCCATACTCGGCACATTTAGTCCTTTTCGTTGAGGAGTTCCATTAGCAGTCATCAAAGTACACTTTCAAATCCACCTATCAAGTCCGAAGGTAAAGTTTCATCATAACTAACAAAACAAGCCCAAACTCGGCATGTCTAGTTCTCCTCATCGAGGAGTTCCAGTAGCAGTCAACAAAGTACACTTTCAAGTCCATCTATCAAGTCCGAAGGTAAAGTCTCATCATAACTATCACAACGAGCCTAAACTCGGTACATCTAGTTCTCCTCGTCGAGGGGTTCCATTATCATAAGTATAAATAACGAATTAGAATCAATTCTATGTCTACAAAATAGTACAGTTATAAAATTCAGGGCAGAATTACCTAAAAGTAATTGGGTAAGACAATATATCACACTTATATAGATAAAAGGAATAAATCATGGTATAAATTAAATAAAACACACCAAACACAAAACAAACAACCATCAAATGAAATAAAAATTAATTTATAACTGAAAGATATAAAATAACTGTTCAAATTCAAAACTATAAAAAAGAATACTACTTAAATAATGGTATAAATAAAAAAATTGCCAGGTAATAAAAAATCGAGTTGACAACAACCGAACTTATATTATAATCGGATATAAAATGATTTGCAGGCCAAAACAATGAGTGTTTTGATTGTTTTTATGTAAATAAAGGAAAATAAATATAATAAAAACCTACTGTAAATCACTTCATTGCACATTTTCATCATTAATGTCTGGTACATGGTGACACTTGTTACTACTAGTGCCTTCTAGTATCGAGTAGGATAACAAGGAGGGTCAAAATCCTTCTAGAAATTTCCATGGAAGAAATTTCGAGAACTATCGACACCTAGTCGGTCGGGACCGGTATGTAATCAAACATTCTATATGTTTCTACAGTAGAAGGTTCTGAAATTATCTGAGACCCTATATAAGGCCGGTAAAGACCGCGATCCAAGTCAGTGTTGAATAAACGATAATAGCGAATACTCCGAAGCATACTCTAGAGAACTGAAGTGATCAGTAGTACAATTGTGTTTTGTTATTAGTGAAGTTTTAAGTTGTAATTAGTGTTGTGTAATTAAAGTGTCAATTTTGGTAATTCACTCGGCAGTATTCAATTGCCCCGAACCCCAAACTCGTAACAATTGGTGTAAGAAGTGGGATCAAATCATGCCGATTTTACCTAAAGACGACACGGCGTGTATCCGTACCAGAGGTAAACGCCAGCAGGAGACGGATCAGAGACGATTTGGTAGTGCAACGCCGCAGATGTCGGCCGGCCAGTGCCGACCACGGAGGCCGACCCGTTAGCAGATACTGCATCTGCAGCACCTAAATTAGGTGCTCAGATGATGATGCTGCAGGAGCAGCCCCGTCGGCTGGAAGAGCAGCTGTAGCGCGGTAAGGAAGAGCAGATGCTCCTCATGAAGGACCATCACGCTACCTTTGGGAATTAGATAAGGGAGGTGAAGGCTAGGGTTGCTCAACATGACAACCGCCTATCGAAAGACGAAACCTGAATCGACAAAATGAAAAATCGGGTTGACTACTTGACGGCTGACGTAAAGAAAACGTTGGACGATCTCAAACTTGGAGATGGAATTACAGCTCCCGTGGTTGCTACAACACCTTCGCTACGTGGATTCAAAGTGCCAACGTTCAACGGGACTTCTTTTTGGTTGGCCTACAAAATCCAGTTCAAGGCTGTCATGAAGGCGAACGGCTGGAATAAAAGTCAGACCATACTCGTAACTGCTCTCACCCTAGGCCTGCGCGACCTTGGGGAAGTCTTTGATAGGCAATGGACTTGTGAAGGGCTGTAATGATGATGGTAATGATGATGACTTCCAGAAAGTCACTTTTGACGTCATCAACCAACAATCCATCCTCATTCTCACTACTATCAAAAAACATCATTTGTGTTGATATTATCTTCATCATCTAACAACGCACGAACTATGTCGTTATCTGTAATCGACCTTGCGGCTATTCTTTACAACCAACATTATTGCTTAAAAACCAGTAAAAATCAACACAAAGTACCGGTGAAAAAAGTTACACATAAGCTAACATTAACAACATTCGTCATTTTGACGAGTATGCAGTAGATGTCGCAATAATTTAAAATTTAATATATAATATAATATAATATACAATATTTTATTATATATAATATTAAAAACTATAATAAAAAACTAAAACTAGTAACTTAATTATCATATAGTCCCAGTCTCCGCGGTATAGTGCTAAGAAGGCTGCGTTTCCTCGATGAATGGCTATACTTAGACTTTGAGCGAGAAAACAACTAGCCTTGTTATCACTAGCAGCAACGAGCAACCTCGAATGGAGTTCCTTTAGGAACCTCACCGCACATGGACCCCACGGACCGATAGTATCTACAGCAAATGGCACAAATATTTAGTCATCTCTCAGAGCCCCACATTTGCGTCATTTACTCAGTGCAGCTGCTTCTGATGCCGCCCCGGGGTACCACTGAGTGAGGTGCTGTCAGATTGTATACGCAAGTAGCATCCCACACTAGGGCTTTACCTGTCTCCCAAGGGACTAATGTCATACAGTAGGGTCTCTTGCCATTGTTTCTAAATATTCCACAAAGCTCTAAAACCGAAGGAATATTTACAGAGACAAGAGCCCTTCGGATGGCATCGTTCGAAGAACTATGCCGTGAAAACCTACCAGCAATTTTCTTACATGAAAATACGTGGAGCCCAAACTTCTCGACGCTGCTAAAATTAAAAATTTTGCACAATCGACTTCATTATAATATATAAAGTATAATTCAAAATGTATTTGTCATAACTTGATCAAATTTAAACTGGACCACATGAGAAGCACCAGCTATCAAAAAAGAAAGAATCATTGTAATCAGTTTTCCCAGAAAAAAGTTGTGAGGTAACACACAAACAAAAATTGAGTACCTTCTCTTTTTTGAAGTCGTTAGAAAACAAAATTATTTCCCAACTAAACTTTACCAACAAGCGACGCAATCTACCAGTGATTATATATGATATATGAATGACAAGCTAGCGGAACCTGTCCATGCGGTCGGAGCTAAGTTCTGCACGACTCGCCTCTAAAAACTACATAAACTTTCCGATAACAATCATAATCACATGGCTGTTAGACTTGAAATGAAGCTGCAGTCTTCAGCAGATTTTAAAGCATACTGACATCTGAACAGAAAGATCTCCAAATGAATGTGGCGAGACATACACATTTTTAATACAGCTTGCATTGAAGAAACGATCGAGCAAACTTGGGGCTCTAAAGTCTTAGTCAGTGATATGTCTGCCAGAAACAGCCAACTGTCGAAGCTGAAGACTGAGTGTGTTATTGTTTCCAGGATACCTGAGATTTTTAGTGAGATTGGGAGTCTCTAAGGGCAGCTGTAAACATTTCCTTTGGATTCACACGCAAGTGTGTGTAATAATTCAAGAGCAAGTTTTATCCGACACAATTACGTCGATATCACGAACTTCAATCTGTGTGAGATTTAAATGGCTCTCCAGCACCTTAAAAATGGCAAGGTTCCAAGCGATGATGGAATTACAACGGAGCTTGGGAAAGCGGGTGGAAAACCGGTACTTAAAGTTATAAATCGTGGGACTACTCCGGTGGCGTGGAGCAGAAGTGCGGTGGTCTTGTTTGTCAAGAAAGGCGACAACGCTCTTTTAAACAACCAACAATGTTGTTCTATGGAATAAACTACTATGACTATGACTATGATACAACCGATTTCCCTACTGAGCCGCGTCTACGTGCTGTTTACGAGAGTCATAACGAATCGCCTCGCACGCAGACGCGCTTCTAGCCTCCCGAACAAGCCGGTTTCCGAAAAGGCTTTAGTACCATAGACCACATAGAGTTCGGCAAATTTTACATAACCTCTCAACTGCGAGGACTAAACCCTACTCCGTTGACTGCGGAGCTGTTTAATAAAATGGACCGCTGATTGGGCGCAGTCCGCCTTAACGCAAATTTCTTGATTCTGGTATATCAAATACCATAACATGTATACATTTCTTAATTCTCTATAAAATTTCCTACAAATGGGTATATAAATTTAATAAGTTTCTAAAGTAATTAATGTAAGTAAATGTTGAGTAAAGTCAAAATTGCCATACTACTCAATGAATTAAAGTTTTTTAATAGTTCACTTTTGTTTTATTTTAACTTTAAATCTATTATTTACAATATTTTTTGTGCACATTCATAGGCTACAATACAATTTTTTATCATAAAACGCATTACAAATAAACTTACACGTACCCAACAATCAACTTACACGGATTAAGACTGTAGTTCTGACTGGATGCGGCATTAATGCATTAGTCAATAAATATATATTAAAAGAATTAGATTCATACATAATCGAAAAAAAATTTTAATGCTTTTTGATTTACGAATTTTGCAAAGTATATACAAATAAAATGTACATTAAAAAAAACCGCTAAAATATGTTTCTGAGGTGACTTTAAAATACCAAAAACTGTGTTTATATCAATTTAAAAAATAAAGAAAAAAAAATTAATCTATAATATAAAAATGAATCACTGAATGTGTTGCTATGCGCAAATCTCGAGAGCAGCTGAACCGATTTCGATAATTATTTTTTTATAATATTCCTTGAAGTACGAAGACGAGAGAAAAATTTAAAACTTTTCTATATTCCCATACAAAAGATTCGTAATAATACTTAAAAGTCAATTTCAACTTCAATACCATACCATAAAGTTTAAATGTTAGTGCAGGGGTTTCGGGAAGGCAAAACAATTGAGTGACTTTAGTATCGTACAAATATTAATTGTTTGTGGTATTAATCCAGAAAACCCATGTTTCTCGCATGGTCAATTTTATGTTGCCTGTACCCGTGTTGGAAAACCATCTGCTCAGTTTGTTTATACGCCAGGTAATCAAACAAAAAATATCGTGTGTATAAATAAGTACAATAAAAATAAACTTAATTTAGAATAAGTAAAAATAAAATGAAATATAATAAGTACGTATCATTATAAGAGATAAGAAATTGTAATTTTCATTGTGATATTTAGTGACTGTTAAAAGAATAGAAACAGAAACAGAAACAGAAACTTTTTTATTCAATATAGATTATAAATAATACTTATTGAAAGTCACTCTTTTGTATAATTACCACTGGTTCGAAAAAAACCTCTGTCCTGGGAAGAACCAGCAAGAAACCCAGCGGGACTTTTTTTTAAATAACAGCTTACAATCATGTATGTTACACAAATTAACAACACAACAAATTAGAAATAGCTTGGGAGCGATCACCTCACTTCCAGGGGTTATTATCATCTATAAATTCTTTAATATTATAATAACCCTTTTTATACAAACTTAGTTTAATAAAGTTTTTGAACTTTGAGCAGGTCAAATTTTGTATATTTTCTGGAATTTTGTTGTAAAAGCGTATACATCGCCCCAAGAATGAATTACTGACTCGATGGAGTCGAGTAACTGGTACTACTAGGTTGTGTCTGTTCCTAGTATTTACAGAATGAATATCACTTATTTTTGTAAAACTACTTTTATTTTTGTGTACGTACATTATATTTTCATAAATGTATTGAGAGGCCAAAGTTAATATATTAATTTCCTTAAATTTTTGTCGCAGCGACTCTTTAGGCTTTAAATCATAAATTGCTCTTATGCCCTCTTCTGCAAAACAAATATAATTTCAGTGTCAGCTGCGTGTCCCCATAGCAAAATACCATACGACATTATGCCTATGGAAATAGCTAAAGTAAACTAGTCTAGCTGTTTCAACACTAGTTAGACTTCTAATCTTTTTTACAGCATATGCTGCAGAACTAAGTCTGCTTGCTAGCTTTGATATATGGGGGCTCCATTGAAGCTTCGCGTCTAGTGTGATTCCAAGAAAATGGTGGTATCTACAAGACTCAGTTTCTCCCCATTTAAAATTACATTAGTATTTAATTGTTTGACATTTGGAGTCATAAATTTCATACATTTCGTTTTAGTGCCATTTAAATGCAAATTATTGACATTGAACCAATTCACTATTTAGATAATAGAGAATTTTAAGTGTTTTCTAATTTTTATTTTTTGACATAATGTAATTCTTGACTTATCAATTTTTTTTTCTTCTTTTATCTTACTAGCTAACGCGGTGCCCCGAATAGCGGAATAAGTATTAATAAAATTTTTAAGAATCGACGGTTAGGCGGTACGAAATTCGCCGGGTCAGCTAGTATAAAATATTAAAAAATATATGTAAGTACTTTCTACTTTTCTTTTTTAGTAAATTGTTTAAAAGTATCCGAATCCTTGTATTAACACACATGGCACATCCAAATGCCACATCTAGTTTTTCCTAAATCATGGAATGATCGTGGAGTCAAACAAAGCTCCGTTTGTCTGCTTGAGGGTGCTAGTTTCTTTACCAATCTAACAATTCATCCAAATTTGAAACTCTATGCAGTATGGCAAACTTTAGTTCCTTTTTTCGCCACCGACAAAACAGAGAACTAGAATCCACTACTGCGAGCGTCTCAGAAATGGACACCATTGCACCTTGCGTATTTACATTGAAATATTGAAAATATTGCAGTTTATCCTTATTTTGATGTATTAAAATTGTGAATGGTGAACAGTTTTACATATTTTAACACAAAACTGTTAGTAAACACTAAAATTTTACATACTAAGATAGCTGTTTGCTTCATTCAAATAAAAAAAAAACCATTTCACACGTACTTAATGAGATAAAACACAAAATGAGGTTACAAATAGAATGTTACTTACCCAGGCATTGTTTTTTAACACAATGCATCACACAATCATTCAAAATTTGTACGAAATAATTGCAAACAACTCCGATGTTAGCGCGCGTCAACCACACTGATGTCTGACTCAAAGAACAGACGAAATCAACACATGATATTGATAAAAAATCCTACTAAAGTGTGTAAGCTGGGGGGTTTTATGCTATCCTTTTTTATCCTGTACACATCGACATAATATGGTAGAATAAGTTAGACATAGTGCATAATGCTTTGTTTCTTCATTAAAAAAGCGGGTAAAAAATGTCTAACACTTGGAAACCCGCAGTCAACGGAGATAATTTCTTTTTTAAGTGTTAGACATGCGCATCTGAAAGGATAAGACCGAAGAGTACAATCTGTCACTTTGCCTTGCGTATGTGGACTATGAGAAAGCCTTTGATTCCGTCGAAAATTGGACGGTGCTGTGCAGTGGTAGCGGTGCCAAGTTGACTGTCGGTACATTGTAGTGCTGAAATGTTATGAAGTGATGATGAAGTGTGATGAAGTTGTAACACTCCTCCCACCCCTTCTCTACTTCATTTTGTCTTTCTCTAGAATCTATGTCTATTAAGATTTGTAAATATATCAAATTTACTGTAGTTACTGTACTTATATTATTTAATGCACAAAACAGAATTTTAATAAATTTAGAGATTTTTAAAGACAATCTTATGCATTTACTATACTATAGTATTCAATATTCGAAATAAATATATTTTACTTTATGCTTATTATTGCATTTTAATTGTTTAAAATATAATTTCTAAGACATTTCAAATGTCTTTATATTAATTATAATTATTTTATACGGCATCACAAAGTGCTGAACAGTACGCACGCACGTACGTACGCACGCACGCACGCACACACGCCACGCACGCACACACGCCACGCACGCATGCACGCACGCATGCACGCACGCATGCACGCACGCAAGCACGCACGCACGCACGCCACGCACGCATGCACGCACGCACGCACGCACGCACGAACGCACACACGCATGCCACGCACGCACGCATGCACGCACGCACGCACGCACGCACGCACGCATGCACGCACGCACGCACGCGCACACGCACGTCAGTGCAGTCCCACGATGGTAAGTGTCCACTGCAACCCATGGTCCACCTACAAACATCTACCAACAAAGAAAGCTTTAAAAAGAAAGCAGATACGTTGTCACCTCTGAGGACTAAAATGGGATGCAGCTCAGCCTGTAATTTTACTGACTCTCTATAGAATTCACACCGGAAAACAACTATGTGCTCGTTTATCATCTTTATTAAAATATAAGAAATAAAATATTAATCAATAGGAGATGCCATAGATGGAATTTTATCTAAATTAGGAGTACACATAATAGACGATCATGGGCAGATATGGATATGAAAGGAAGCGTGAGAGGTATAAAGATCATGTTAAATGTAAGAACGTAGACTCCAGCGTCTGCTGTACCTCTCGGTGACAAGCGTAACAGTCTATGTATGAAGTCGTAGAAATAGCAACAGAAGTTTATTATCGTCGCTAATCGGACTGCTGATTTTGGCGATATCAGCAAATTTTTCAATGAAATATTAGATATCCATAGCAGTGAACTCGGCGGTGAAAGAATACATCGTGAAACCTGTATGTCTGAGAAATAAGAAAAAAAATATTTCGAAGACATGTGAAGTGACACCCTTAATTCCTTTCCCTTAAACACTCTCAGAAATGAGACAAGACCAGTTGGACGTGTATAGACTGCAACTTTAACTTTAAATTTTTATATCAGTGAATTAAAGCGAAAAAATTTTGAAGAAATTATAATGCTGCAAATAACATTTAAATCATTTTCACATCCTGAAATCCCTTGGGCTGTGTTAAGATACAAATAATGTCTTTATTTAGATGACGGGTTTATCGTTTACTTCAGACATAAATACTAGATCGGTGACGGGTTGCATTTTCAATGTTGCTAAGCATCCGGCACTACGATCGTCAATTTATTTATTTACCCTAATATTATAAAGAGGAAAAATTTGTTTGTTTAAATTGAATAGGCTCCTAAACTACTGGACTGATCTGAAAAATTCGTTCACCATTAGAATCCTACATTATCCCTCGATAGAATATTTAAGAAAGTGAGGTATCCGTATGAAAACTTCGTTAATGTAACTCAAAGTGTGAAAAAAATACGAAAAATTCTTATGTGATTATAACGCTACGGAAGCTATTGATAATGGAGCAAAATGATGTGCTACAGTTTTATACAGGACATCAATATCTACTAAAAAGTCCTTAATACCACAAATCTAATCTATTACAGTTATGTCACAATATCTACTTTTCATTTTAAAGTATGCAATAGTAACGCCGGTACAAACTAGGCTACATTATTCGTGCCTAGGTATTAGTCCTTATATCCAAATAGGTTATATCAGTACCTGCACCATGCATAAATACCAATAACGTTTACCATGTAATTGAGAGTAACATTTTTCACATTTTAAATCTTTTTTAATTCAGCAACCGTTCGTCGTGATGTCTCTTTCGAAGTTCGTCGCATGTCACGAGGCCCAGACGCAGGATATATGTGGGTGAAACCGCGGGGCACAGCTAGTTTATATATATATATATATATATTATATATATATATAATATATATATATATATATATATATATATCTATATATATATATATATATAAATATATATATACACAGTCAGGGTCATAAGTATTGTCACACAGTAAAAACTTTCCTTTTAGAATGCTGGCCACAAAAAGTTTATTGAATTCGAATTTCGAATTGTTCATGAAAATAATACTGTATACTTTTTGGAATTGAATTGCAATTGCCAATTCAAATTTTTGACATACTGAAAAATTTGAATATAACCAAAGGATTCGTTTATCGTACCACCAAACGATACAATGAAGACTCTAGTGTAGATAACAGATCAAGAAGTGGTCGCCCTCGGTCTGTTAGGACGCCAGCAGTGATAAAAGCTGTGAAGGCGTGAATTCAAAGAAATTCCAAACGTAAGCAGAAACTGTTGGCCCTTCAGATGAGGTTAAGCAGAACCACGGTGAAAAGGGTGTTAAATGAAGACTTAGGGCTTCGGGCATATCGAAGGAAAAACAGGACGTCGTTTGAATGCTCGTCTAATGGACCTGAGACTGAAGAGATGCCGCGCTTTGTTAAAGCGGTACGCGAGAAAAAATATCGGGAAATTCTTTTTCCGGATAAAAAATTTTTTTCCGTAGAAGAGAGCTACAACAAAAAAAAATGATAAGGTGTACGCAGACAGTAGTGAAGAAGCGAGCAACCGTATTCCGCGTGTCCAACGAGGTCATTTTCCATCCTCGCTCATGGTATGGTTGAGAGTTTCTTATTGGGGCTTAACAGAGGTACATTTTTGTGAGAAACGTGTAAAAACGGATGCAGTTGTGTATCAAAATACAGTCCTGACGAACCTTGTGGAACCTGTTTCTCATACCGGGTTCAATAACAGGCACTGGGTATTCCAACAAGATTCGGCGCCAGCTCATAGAACGAAGAGCATACAAGACTGGCTGGAACGAACGTGAAATCGATTTCATCCGGCACGAAGACTGGCCTCCTCCAGTCCAGATTTGAATCCGTTAGATAACAAGATATGGCAAAACTTGGAGGAAAAGGCGTGCTCAAAGCCTCATCCAAATTTGGAGTCACTCAAAACATCCTTGATTAAGGCAGCCGCCGATATTGACATGGACCTCGTTCGTGCTGCGATAGACGACTGGCAGCGCAGATTGAAGTCCTGTATTCAAAATCACGGAGGTCATTTTGAATAAACTTTAGTGTCATAAGAATCTATGTTTTGTTAAGTTTTAGTTTTGGTATATAAATGGTTACATAATGAATATACTTGTTTTAATTATTTTATATTAAACATGTGACAGAATTTATGACCTGACTAGGTATATATATATATAGATTAAGGCATACCTCACTTGCATCTAGAGGAGCCCCTGTCCAGTAGTGGAACTTTACGATGAATGGAAAAAAAGAAGGACAAAATAAATACCACAAAATCCTTAATTTTTTAAAGAAAATATCTCCCTTATGGGGCAATCTATGTGGGAGGCCTATGTTGAGCAGTGGACTTAATATGCTGTGACGGTAACAGTGAACAAACTAAATAAATTCCACTTAAAATCAAGTTAATTTTAATTTTAAAGAAGTAAAGAAGAGAACTGTTGCTTTGACAGTGTTGTAGGTGGTGTAAGAATATCCACTACCTCATATCGTCCCATAGGCGTTGTAAGAGGATACAGAAGGTAACATATCAGGGGTGGATAGCAGTGTTTTCCTAATGACAACTAAAAAATAAAAAAGACATTTTTGGCCAAAACGCATTCTAAGCATGGCAACTATCGCAGAATATCGCCCTAATAAGGTAATCTATATGGAAGGCCTATGTTCAGCAGTGCGACTTTTGATAGGCTGTTATTAATGGATGGAAAACTGCACTGCTTTATTCAGCTGTTTATAATCTTATATATAAAAAAGTACGTGTACACGTTGTTTGTCCGCGATGGACTCTCTAAACTACTGAACTGGTTTCAATGAAATTTTTGGTCAATGTGCAGTTTGGTCCAACTTAAAAGATAGATAGCTTACATCTCAATTTATAGTCGCAATACAATATTATTTTATTGAAAATTATTTGTCTATTATTTGGACAGTCAGAATTATCTGTTAGCTCCAAATGATTCTGTCAGATGACGATATCTGTTGACTGGATTGAGTAAATATTTAATAGATGGCGCTATGTTAAAAATACTAAGGTTTAATATAAGGCTACAATTTAGTAGTATAACCCACCACGTGTTGCTGTAAGTATTCATCAGATAGAAACGATTTAAAAAAAAAATGGAGACTGTGTCCCAACTTGAGAGATAGGATAGTTTTTATCCCGATAAGTGAACCTCAATTTTTTTATTGCTAATTTCAGGAGTTTTTTTTGGGAAAGCAAGTGGTCGTTCGGAAAGGGCAGAACAACGTCTGCCTAGTCAGCTAGTGATAATATAATATATATTTACACATTTTCTTGTAAAAATACATCATGTTACAATAAAAACTCATATAGAATATATGAAATATAATTCAGTCACATCTAAGGAGTCTCTAAAATTTTATTACACAAAGAGGATTATAGTTCTTTACCCTTCTGGGCAATATTGCAATTAAGACCTCATTATAAAAGACTTAAGAAATCTCAAAGAGCTCGCCGAGAGAGAAGTCGTATCGACATGAAATAATAGAAATAATATATTTATTAACACATTAATTTTAATATTTATGATAGGCAAGCGGGATTATGAAAAGGAAGTAGGTGTACGGATCAGGTATTTTCCATGCGCATGATCGCGGAGAAAGTTTTGGCCAAAAGACAAAAAGTTTTTTGTGCGTTCGTGGATTTGGAAAGAGCTTATGACAGAGTGGACAGGGATGTGTATGGAAAACACTGAGTTCATTTGGGTTGAGCGCTAGGTTAATGTAGGTATTAAAGTCTATCTATATTCTATATATTGGCATCCATAAATGTATCAAACAAGGTTGTATGGCTCCCTGTGGCTGCTAAACCTTTGTATGGACAGTTGTTTGGAATATTTGAAAGTTGAGCAAGTAGATAAGTTTGTGTATTTGGGATGTGAATTCAGCGGGGATGGTAGATATGATAAGGATATAGAACGACGAGTAAACATAAAAAGAGTAAATGGGTCTCTACACTTTATTGTAAAATGTCAAAATGTGTCCAAAAATAGCACGTCCGGCAAATCAAAATGTTATGTTTGTGTATTTTTATAACAGTGGTTGAGCCATGCGGCAGCTTTTGCTATCGCACGGATAGGCTAGCTCGACCACGACCTCACAGAATACCAGCGTGAAGTAGAGTGAAGCGCAGGTGGCCGGAGGCCCTTTCCCCCCCCCCCTCAATATGGTAGCAGAATTAAATTAAAGACTACCCCAGGAGGGTACCAGCAACCCTGGAGAATCCCTCGCTGAGCATCCACGAACAAACTACTCCACTCCTGAGCGAGGGTGTTCAGGCTTCTCCGAGTATTCTGGGGGAGGGGTGGGCAAAATTTCACTCGCGACTAATGTGCTCGGGGCAAGCGGAGCAATAAAACCAAGGCGACCCCTGTCACGCTATCCGTGAATTTACTTTTGCAACAACAGGGGACTTCATTCCAACATTAACGCTGTCCATTACCATCTAGAGACGGCGAAGCTAGCCTTGCTCTTTTTAACCAAGACTCAGGTATCCTCTCCGGCTGATAATTCACAGGTACATGGAAGACCATGTACTTTCCCTGTTGGACCTTCTGCTGACCTCTCATCCGGACGGATATCAGGTCTCCGTTGATGCCTTTCTTGGCTCTTCGGACCATTGTCTGATCCGAAGTATGGTGCCACTCACGCTCCAATCGCAGTTGTGATCTGCAGCTTGCCACCGTGTTTGACACTATAGGTCATCCGATTAGGACGAGGGTACAAGGGTAGGATGCGGTCTTTTTTGCATCCTACCCTTGAGTACGGGTTTGTTTCTCGCCGGAACATCCCAGCGTTGGTGCCAATTCTGTTGCTGATGTGGTACAGAACTTTTTCAGGGTACAGAACTTTTTATTCCATCCTCTGTGGTGCTCATCCAAGGCGGATCCCAGCCATGTTTTATAGCATCACGCTTTAAGCATAAGTGCTACCGGGCCTGGGCTCACGCATCAACGTCTCGGGATATAATCACCATCGCACTTAAAAAAAAGTAAAATTCCGCCTCCAGGTCCTTCAAAAGCGTCATTGCCAAGGCATGGTCTGAGCACATCGGCAGAATTGGCGATAAGCTAGTTCGTCTTCCTTCGGGAACCCGTGAATTCTGGTCTCTCAACAAGGCAGTCCAAGGGAACTTCTGTCAGCTATCTCTTCCATCTCTGCACGAGAAGATGACTCACTGGCCCATGCCGTAAAGGAAAAAGTCGATCTGTTGAGCTCTCTTAATGCGTCCAACTCGACTAGATAACGAGGGGAACATACCGCCAACCATCCCGCGTTGTGAGTGCTCCATGCCGGATGTGCGGTTTACACAGCGCGCTCGTTTGCAGTGCACTCTTCTCCCTGGACGTCAGCAAGTCGAGTGGGCCTGATGGAGTCCCTCCTATTGTGCTGAAAACGTGTGCACCGCAGTTGGCACCGGTTTTATCGCGTCTTTTCCGGCATTCCTATTCCCAAGGCGTAGTCCCAAATTTATGGAAGACAGCTTTGGTCCACCTCATTCCCAAAAAAGGCGACTGTTCAGACCCGTCCAACTACAGGCCTATCGCCATCACCTTCTTGTTCTCCAAAATAATGGAATCCATTATCAACTGCGAGCTCATGAAGTACACTGAGGATCACCAGCTGATTAGTGACCGCCGTTGGGTTCATCGGGGTCGATCAGCTGGTGATCTTTTGATCTACCTGACTCATAGATGGGCGGAGGTAGTAGAGTCCAAGGGGGAGGCATTGGCCGTTGGTTTGGATATAGCAAAGGCCTTCGATCGGGGCTGGCACAAAGCGCTTTTTTCAAAGCCTTCTTTCCATGGGTTTCCCGAGAAATTGTGCAAATGGATCACCAGTTTCCTTGCTGATCGGAGCATCAAGTTCGTAGTAGATGGTGCATGCTCTGATTTCAAGCCTATCAATGCTGGTGTTTCACAAGGTTGCGTGCTTTTTCTCCTGCATATCAATGATATGTTGCAAACCGGTAACATTCATTGCTATATAGACATATAGTCAAGTTCAATCCCCAAAAGACACAAGTTTGCGCGTTTACTGCTAAAAAGAACCGCTTTGTCGTATCTCCTCAGTTTCAAAGCACTCCCCTTACTGCCTTAGCTAGCATCGGAATCCTTGGCGTCGACATATCGAATACCGTGCAATTTCGTTGTTACTTGGAAGGGAAGGCCAAAGTGGTCTCTAAAACCTTGGCGTGCTCAGCCACAGCGAGATAGTATTTCATGCCGGTACATCGCTTGCAACTTTACAAAGCGCAAGTCCAGCCTTACATGGAATACTGTTCTCATCTCTGGGTCGGGGCACCCCAGTGCCAGCTCCTTCCACTTGACCGCATCCAGCGCAGAGCGGTTCGAATCGTCGACGACCGAGTTCTTTCTGATCGGCTCGATACACTGGCACTGCGTAGAGATGTTGCATCTCTTTGCATATTTTATCGAATCTATCACGGGGAGTGCTCTGAGGAATTGTTTCAACTAATTTTAGCCGCTCAATTTCACCATCGCACATAGCAACAAAACTCGTGTTACCATCCATAGCATCTGGATCATTGGCGGTCTACCACTGTGCGATTTAGAAGAAGTTTTCTCCCTCGCGCAACTTCCTTGTGGAATTAATTACCACTAACGATTTTTCCAGACCGATACGACTTTGGGACCTTCAAGAAAATAGCCTACTTATTTTTAAAAGGCTGGCAATGCATTTGCAATTCCTCTGGTATTGCAGTTGTTCATGGGCGGCAGTAGTTACTTACCATCAAGTAATCCGCATAATCGTTTGCCCCATTCCTATAAAACAGAAGGGTAAACATATCTACCTTTATATACTTAATCATACGTCCTACAAACAGGTCTTCTCTCACTTCTGAGAAGGTTCTGGGGAAGTTAGTCTATCACGCTGCTCCGATGCGTGTTGGCTGATTTCACATGTTTTCGAAAATATTTAAATTTCTTGAACACGCAGGTTTTCACATCATGCTGTCATAAATTTCATCACTGTAGAGCACTTCTACATTTTTATTGATGTAAATGAGCGACATAATCCACTTAACATCCCATAGACTTTGCTCGTATCTGCTGTAGAATTTTTAACCACTTAAGCATTTTATCAAAAATAGACCTTCATTTGTTAATGCGAATATCGTATATAATTAATAAAAGTTCTAAGGATCTGGCGGCCTGGATTGCGTTTTATTTGATGACCATAAATTCCACAGAATATAGCCGATAAATAGTTTATCGTAGCGTTAATGGCCTCTTCAATTTGTCGTCATCCTACACTAATAATAAACTATTGTTGTTTACGAGAATCCTCTCACAAGAAACATCTGGTTTTTTTTTGAAATAATAAGGGTGAAAAAACACTTAGTCAACCTGAAGATGAAGTATATGGTTTATAGATATCTCCATCTATCCTCGAAAACGACCTACATATATACACGATTTAGATTGAAAATGTAGATGCGATGTCATCTCTGAGGCTATGATAGAATGTCTCATTACTAGTAAAAGGAGGTCTCTGTTTCTTTACACTCACCATACGAAATATATCATCATTAAGTTGTTCTTTTACGCGAGTAACCTTTTAAATCATGGCCCTAACTCAGTTGTACCAATTCATCCTGCAATTTAATGTCGATGCAGCTTGGCTCTGACTAATAGGTTAAAAATAATATTATAAAGACAAAACATAACGTCATTGGGAAATGTTTCCTACCGGTCAATTATTCCTGCCAGAGTTCAATGAAGGCTCCGTGGCGCAATGACTTAGCAATGAGTTGCAGAACTAAGGGCCGTGGGTTCAAATCCCAAACGCAATAAATATTTGTAGCCGGGTCTGTAAGTTTGTCATTGTAAAATGTATGTATGTAAACAGTCCCACGTTACAAAAGAAATTTCCTGGTGTGGAGGTTTAAAAACAACACTTACAAAAGCGTACTGCCTATTTAAAGTGAACCTAAAGACATATCCAATGGGATCCTAAAAGCTAAGACAGCAATCAAACTATATCACTAAACCGGGTCCCTTTTACCAATTTGACCTGAAAAATAGAACGTTTGTGCCGTTTTTATTTTTGCTCTAACTTTAGAGATAAGGTCATTGTCACATTTTCGGAAACAAAATAAATACTTTTACGATTTCGTGGTAAAAAAAATGAGTAACTTAGAAAAGTACAGAAAACAAGTCCATTTTATTAGAGAACTAGCTGTTCTCCGCGACTTCGCCCACGTGTAATTTAGGGTTTTATTTATGTTGCGCGGAACCCTAATTCTTTTTCTAAAATATAAGTAGCTTAAATTACTCCTTATAACATCAGCTACCAGCCAGTGAAAGTTTCGTCGAAATCGGTTTATCAGTTTTGGAGATTATCCGGAACAAACAGACATACAGACAAAATTTTTAAAAATTGTTTTTTTGTTATTAATACAGTACATACTTTCATATGTATTTAGCAAGAAGCAGTTATTACATTACTGTTACTGTTATACAGATACTTCAATTGTATTTATTTGTATAGATTTATTCTATTTTATTATTTATTTGTATTTTTCCTCTGTCTGTCTGTCTGCTTGTTTGTTCCGGCTTTTTGTTTGTAGTTCCAGTAGCAGTCATCAAAGTACACTTTCAAGCCACTGTATCAAGTAAGGTCTCATTACAACTATCAAAACGAACCCAAACTCGGCACATCTAGTTCTCTTCGTCGAGAAGTTCCAGTAACAGATACCGAAGTACACTTCCAGATCTATAAAGTCCAAGACGTATAAGTATATTTATATATAAATCCTGCGTGCTTTTAGGGAAAAATATTGTAATACAAATCTGTGATTATAAAAATAATAATAACATCTTACAATGGTCAAGTATACGTATTAAAGGAGACAGTCGTTTTTGGGCCCACTAGAAATATTAATGAATGTTAATGTTATTATACACAAATAAAAGATACCAATTAAATATAGTAAATGGCCTACAAATTTTATGAAAATCTAAACGAAATCAAGAAATCAAAAAAAAAAGAATTGTTTTGATATTTGTATTCAGGTTATTGGTTCTGCTAATGTAATAAAAAAAAATTGTAGTAGAGATGTGCTAATTCGGACGAAACTCGACGCGAGTTAACTTGAGTCGAAGAGTACTCGAGTTACGCAACTAGAATTGGCTGAACGAAGCTGTGTCAGTTTGTTACAAATCATTTTTATATTTTGTTCTTCTACCCAACATAATTATTATTACTAAACTTAATACGTAGTTATATATTTTTGGTTTGCGTAAAGATCTTCATAAAATAATATCATTCTAACTTTAAGACACTGATTCTTAATCAGTTTATTGATATTACATAATATATCAATAAGTTGTCCAAAGAAATAAATCGAGTTAATCACTAAATTCTAGACACTGCATTGACCGTAAGATAAAGATGCGACTCAAGTAGAATTTTGTGACTCAAATAACGCGAGTTAATAATAATTTATCATGTCACTCTAGTTGTACTTGAGTTTTTGAGCTATTAGAACTGACTATTTATAGTCCCTGCATCGATTGAAGTTTATCACTCGAGTTGAGAGTAGCGATTACTTTAGTTAAAGCATTTTTAAATAGGTACCATTATTAAAAATGTTAAATGTGCCAATGTGAAATAAAAAACAAATATTTATTTATTTGTCGTATTTCCATGCTTCTTTTTCATATCTGTAGTATTTCAAAATCTATAAACTGCTTTTGACATATATGTATTACAAAATATAAATCGCTTTCATCTCGATTTTTTTAAATAATGCCACACTGACGATTTTTGTTTTGTTGCGTCATTGTTATCACTGACTGAAGCCGTGGTAACTTAGATGGTTAGCGCTCGTTGTAAGCTTCACAGTACTCGAGCAAACCGGGTTAGACCCCCGCCGGCACCAATGAAATTGTTAATTGCAATTTTAAGTACTGATTTACTACGTGCTCGGCGGAGAAGGAAAACATTGTGAGGAAACCTGCATGTATGAGAAATAAGAAAAAAAAATATTTCGAAGACATGTGAAGTTCGCTAACACGCATTGGGGCAGCGCGGCGAACATTTTCTTGCCCTAAAACCCTCTCAGAAATGAGAGGAGGCCTGTGCCCAGCAGTGGGACGTAAATAGGCTGAAACTTTACTTTTAACTTTATTGTTATCACTGATACTTTAAACAAACAAGTATGTTTAAATCATCTTTTAGTTTATGCGCTACTTAAACGAAGTAACAAAAAATAAACAACAATAATAGCACAATGACGATATTATAAATCAAACTAAGTTCACATTTGTTTACAATATGCCAAGATGCAAGTTTGAATTTCGATGTAACCAGTGACGTCACCCGCGGCGCCTTATACTATGTAAATTAATTGATTAGATGATAGAATTAGTGGATTAGTGAACTGACATCTATCTAGTGCTCTCCGAATCCACACGGTGCGTCTAGTTGACTCGGTAACTCGAGTGAAAGCGGACTCGAGTAAAATTTATTTTCACTCGAGTACCGAGCTACACAAAATCACTCGATGGCATCGAGTGAAAACAGTGTTCAAGTTGCATCACTACTGTAAGAATATAGTCTGTGATTAACTGTAATTGTTTATATAAATTATATATGTTAAAATAATTTTTGGTAGCAAAATTAGTTAATAGCAAAAAAGTTTTTGTTTACAAGACAATAAAATAAACATCGTCTCATCGATGCATAAGTGTTTAACATAATATGGAGACTATCATTCAGGTTAATGAGTTTAGTTAGTATGTTGTAATACAAAAGTTTACTTTTACACCTAGAATTTTGAAGAATCTAAATAAGATCTATAATTTATGATGAATAACCTAAAAAAATAATAAACACAGGTCTTAGAACCTTGTTAAAAGTGACAAAGTATTTAAGTTTTATGTTCTTAGTAAAATCTAAATTAAATAATAGATAGAATAAATACATGAAAAAAAGTTTTGTGTTTGTTAAAAGAAAATTATATGTAAATAAGTAGTAATTACTTGTACTAGAAGCAAGTTTACAGTTTGCATATGTATTGTAACTTAGTTAAGCCATTTTTACTCATGTAATGGTTATATCCTTGTTGTTAATTCTGCGAAAAGGGATATTATTTTGTAATCTACTATCAGATAGTTAATATAAGAATAATATTCTGTCCCCCTACATGAAGCCAGTGAAAATAAGAAGTCAGACAACTTTTTCATATTGTTAACAGTTAACAGTTAAATATTGTTGATGTAAATCCATAATTACTACTTTTGTATTTGGTCATTTTGAGCTGATCAATAATGTGTATTTTATAATAATTTCTTATTTATTTAACATACTGGTAGAGAAAACAAAATACTGACAGAAATATGGAAATGTAGTTTATTGACATTGAAGTATAGTATATACGAGTAGTCTTATCTCATATCTCTTATTAATGAAAATGTCATAATTTCAAACAATATCATATGTGGATGTGTTTCTTTTGCTTTATAGTGTTCGAAATGAAAACTTACACAAACATAAATATAAACCTCACATGCTATTTAGATAGCAATAAATATAGAAAAAATAATATATACAATATTCATTAACTTTTTTCAGGTGAATCGCATAGAATAAATGTCTTGTAGGCTGAAATCTTACAGGGCTGCTAGGCAGATACAAAAAAGTATATGGATATTGAATACAACTACAATAGTTATATATCATATCTCATAACATTAAAAATATCCTTGTTATGTTATTATCAAGTTATTTTGAAATTATAATGACTGAATGAATGAATGTATGAGAATTAAATTAAACATGTGTTTTTGTTGTACTTACACAACATTTAAAACATTTTAGTTCATATTTATGTGTGTAATAACATGGGTAAGCATGATATTACCTAGTCATTTTGGCTTTAATGGTATTTGGGGTATGATAACTAATCAGTTAATATATTTTTAAAGAAAGTTTACACACTGCACCTTTATTGATTCAACCAAAATATATTGAAGTCTTGACACCGCACCTGTTTGTCTGTTCCACTATTAATAGACTGCTTTGGAAATAATTACAACAATTTTGTGTTTTAGCCTTATACAACCAGTTTAAAACATCTTACTATATAGCATGTAAAGGTAATATTATAAATGGTTATATTATCCGTTATTCATCTTGTCTTAAATCATATTTATTTAAATAATTTAATGGTGTTTGTGATGTATATTCACTAATCAATTAATACCTGTAAAAATAGTCCCCAAACTACGTTTGTTGGTCTGTGCACTACGTGAAGTGTTAAAAGGATTTTGCATCAATTTTAAAGTACCTATAATTGCTGAATGTACTCACAACTTTATTTAACACTATTAATTAATAAGCTATTCTATTCTATATACACTATTCTAACTTATAATATCTGTGAAAACTACTAGAAAATCGCTTTTAGTTTGTTTTAACGTTCTTGTAATATTCATATTTCAATTACTAATTTCTCAGAATTCCCATTAGATGCAATAAAACTAATATTAATTTTGTAATCTATAGATTATAAGGAATAAATCGATATACATTTCAATAGAATTGTGGTGGACCCATTCTCCATACAAAAAGAAATTTTCTCCTTTGGTTTTTGGAATATATTATATTTCTACGGGGATCTTTTTCGCTGCAAACAAGCGATACAACATCCACTCACGCGGCGACCGAGGCCGGAATGATTATTGTGGGCGAACGACGGAGTGAAACAGTGTATTTAGTAAAATAAATTAGGTACAAGGCTCACAAACCACCAAAAATTTCGCCGTTTCTTAGCCGAAAAAAATTAATTATAACTAAACAAACCAAAATAAAACTGGCATTTACAATTCCATGGCTTCCCACATGATTGGTGAAGAGCATTAAAAATAGAATGAGTTGAACAATTGATATTTTCAAAAGTTATCGTGTTTACGAAGACCGCATACTTGATAAGTCCACACCAGTAGCCACTAAACCCCTGTTTTATGTAAATAAAAGCAATTAATCGATTTAAAAAAATATTAATTTCATGCGACAAAACGTTGGAATTTTAATTTTTAGGCCCTAGTAGAACATACCTCGCGCTTTGCGCTTACAGCATGCAATACAGTTCATCTTCACAGTTATTACGTTTCAAAAAAGGAAGGCCCAAAAAGTATTCCCAATTAGTTTGTACAAAGTTTTACTCAACCCTGAGCACGCTTATAACGTGGTAGAGCCATACTACATCTATATATTTTTTTTATAGAATAAGGGTGACAAACGAGCACAACGTCCACCTGTCGGTAAGTGGTTGCTGTGGCCCATAGACATCTACATCTATTTTCGTTTGTGAATTAAAATGTAGATACGTTGTCAGCCGTGAGGACTAAGATAGAATGCCTCTTTTCCAGTAAGAAGGGTCTCCGGTTCTCCAAACTCACCATACGAAACACATCAGCATTAAGCTGCTATTTTACGATGGTATTCTGTGAGAGCGTGGTCCTTCCCCGGTAACCGACCCATTCGTGCTACAACTGTATAGTTAATAGTATTATGTATAAATATATATATATATATATATATATATATATATATATATATATACATATAGTTATATATAATACTATTATGTATAAAAAATATATATATATATATATATATATATATATATATATATATATATATATATATATATATATATATATATTTACAATATATATATATATATATTGTTAATAGTATTATTAATATAGCTGCAGCATAGTCTACCACGTGCAAAAAAATAATAGTGTAGTTGTAGCACGAATGTGTCGGCTCGGCCGGGGAAGGACCACGCTCTCACAGAATACCAGCGTATAAAAGCAGCTTAATGCTGCTGTGTTTCATTTGGTGACCCTTTTTACTGGAAAAGAGGCATTCCATCTCAGTCCTCACGGCTGAAAACGCATCTGCATTTTGTTCGAAAACGAGGATAAATATAGATGTCCATGGGCCACAGCAACCACTTACCATCAGTTGGACTGTGTGCTCTCTTTTCACCCTTATCCTTAAAAATAAATATGAGGTAATTCAGTACGTAAATTGCAACTAACTATTTTGATTTCTTTTATTTACGCGAATTCTTGACATTGAATAAAATTAATTTAAAGGATTTTATCTCGTTTCAGATTATGGGTGCTGTACAGCATCCGAAACGTCGGGAATTAAAAATAAGTTAAATAATTTCAAATAAACGCGAGTTTAATCGCGTTTATTTGAAATTATTTAACTTACTTTTAAAATTTGTTTTATTCAATTAACAATTTTAACAATGCTGGTGAAGATAGCTCTTGATTTTTTTATAGGAGAGGGGCAAACGAGCATGCAGTTCACCTGATGGTAAGTGACCACTGCCGCCCGTGAACAACTGCAACACCAGGGAGGGAATTGCAGATGCGTTGTCGGCCTTTTAAAAAGGAGTACGTTATTTTCTTGAAGGTCCCTAAGACATCAAGGAAAAATCGCTGTTGGTAATCGATTCCACAAGGAAGTCGTGCGAGGAAGAAAACATCTTCTAAATCGCACAGTGGTGGACCGCCAATCATCCAGATGGTGTGGATGGTATCGGGAGTTCTGCCGCGATGTGCGTTCGTGATATTTGGCGGCTGGGATTAATCTGAACAATTCCTCAGAGCACTCCCCATGGTAAATGCAAAATAAAATGCAAAGGGATATAACATTTCTTCGCAGTGCCTATGAATCGAGCCGATCGGAAAGGACTCTGTCGTCGACGATTCGAGTCGCTCTGCGCTGGATGCGGTCAGTGAAAGGAGCAAGCACTGGGGAGCCCCTGCGCTGAGATGGGAACAGTGTTTTATGAGAGGCCGAACCTTCGCCTTGTAAAATTGCAGACGGTGTGCCGGCATGAAGTATTGTCCCGCTCTGCTGAGCACGCCAAGCTTTTTAGAGGCCAATTTGGCCTTCTCTTCCAAGTGACCACGAAACTGCACGTCACTCATTTGTCAACTCCGAGGATTCCGATATTAGCTGAGGCAAGAAGGGGAGTGCCTAGGAACTGAGGAGATAAAGGGGTCCTTTTTAGCGGTAAACGCGCAAACTTGTGTCTTCTGAGGATTAAACTGGACTAGTTTTATTCGCCCCCAATCCGAGACTTTGTTCAGCAAAGACTCGACTTCACGCACAAGTTTGTTTCGGTACTTGGCGACGTTTTCCCGGGAAATATTGGCACGGCCGGTGTGTAGAGCATCACCAGTGCTGTCATTCGCATAGCAATGAATGTTACCAGTTAGCAACATATCATTGATATGCAGAAGAAACAGCGTTGGTGATAGCACACAGCCTTGTGGAACACCAGCGTTAATAGGCTTGTAGTCGGAGCATGCACCGTCTACAACGACCTTGATGCTCCGATTTGCAAGGAAGCTGGTGATCCAATTGCACAATTTCTCGGGAAGGCAATAGGAAGGGAGCTTCGAAAGAAGCGCTTTGTGCCAAACCCGATCGAAGGCCTTCCCAATGTCCAAACTAAAGCCAACGCCTCCCCTTTGGACTCTATTGCCTCCGCCCATCTATGAGTCAGGTAGACCATACGATCATCAGCTGATCTACTCCAACGAAAACCGTATTGGCGGTCACTAATCAGCTGGTGATCCTCAAGGTACCGCGTGAGGTGGCAGTTTATAACGGATTCCATTATTTTGGAGAACAAGGGTGTGATGGCGATAGGCCTTCAGTTGGACGGGTCTGAGCGGTTGCCTTTTTTAGGGATCGGGCGGACAAAAGCTGTCTTTCATGATTTCGGGACTACACATAGGGAGTAGGGGTACCGAAAAAGACGTGTAAGGACCGGTGCCAACTCCGGTCCACATGTCCTCAGCACAATTGGTGGGATTCCGTCAGGCCTACTTGACTTGTGGATGTACTGGTAGAGAAGTGCTCTGCATACCGAGCGCTGTGAGAACCGCACATCCGGCATGGAGCACTCACATCGCGGGATGGTCGGCGGTGTGTTCCACCCGTCGACAACAGTCGAGTTGGACGCAAAAAGGGAGCCTAAATTGTCGGCTTTCTCTTTTGCGGCGTAGGCCAGTGAGTCGTCTTCCCTTTGCAGAGATGGTAGTGATGGCTTACAGAAATTCCCTTGGACAGCTTTGGCGAGAGACTAAAATGTACGGGTTCCCGAAGGAAGGCGAACTAGTTTCTCGCCAACTCTGCCTATGTGCTCTGACTTTGCCTTGGCAATAACTCTTTTGAAGGACCTGGAGGGGAAGTTATAACTTTTTTTAAGGGTGCTGGTGTTTACATCCCGAGTTGCCGAAGCCGCAGCCCAGGCTTAATAACACTCCTGCTTACTGCGTAATGCAGTCTTACAGGAGCGACCAAACCAAGGCTGAGATCTGCCTCCGATAGGTACCACAGATGATGGAATAAATATTTCCATTCCCTGTAGCACCACATTAGTGACAGAGTCAACAACGGCGCTTGGATCATCCCGCGAGAAGCAAACCCACCATAGATTGGATGCAAAGAAATACCGCATTTCGTCCCAATCCACCGACCTGTAATGCCAAACACGGCGGCAACCTGCAGAACGCAACCGCGAGGGGAGCGTGAGTGGCACCACACTCCGGATCAGACAATGGTCTGAAGAGCCGAGAGGGGCATTGATGAATACCTGATATCCATCCGGATAAGAGGTCAGTAGAAGGTCCAACACGGAAAGTGTATGATCCTCCATATCTGGAATCCCCGTAGGCGAATCAACCAGTTGTGTCAGACCATAAGGTTCTTAAATCCATTAAATTTGACGACAAATCTAGCCTTAATGAAATATTATATTTTGTCATTAACATAAATTATACACGTAACTAAACAACTGATGGACATACATTATATTTACTTTATAAAACATTGTTAATATTTACGCGCTAATACTTTTACGAGTAGAAAATATGACATAACAAAATCATCCTTCGAGCCAATAAGAATGGCCGCTAGCACATTAAATATCTCACAGCAAATTAAATAACATGGATTTACTACGTGCTTAGAATATCTTAACGATAAATATTGGATCCCAAAATTTGAATACAAATTCGGTAGATCAATACTCCCTTTGCGATGCTTGATTGAATACAACCAGGTTATGACTAAAAGTCATCTTAACTATTGCTCAAATAGGAAATCTAAACGAACTTAGAGTGGTTCTTGTAATTTAATTGGTTGCACGATTTTACAAATATTTATTCCGAGTCTTCATTTTCGTCTGCAAGCTATTTACTTAATATGCCGTGTAGTGACAGCGGTAATAAACTACTCCATATCATCCCGTAGGTATCAATAAAGGCGACAGAGGGAAACGTAACAGGATATGATTAACAGCATATGGTTGCGCCACCGCATACGTTTTGTATTTCGTTACTTTAGCGGGTATTGGTAAATGTTTGGCTGGCAAAATTTCCTTCTCTCTCCTCCCTTTTTTCCTAGCACATACCGATAGTAAACTGTACCGCCGCCTCGGACAGCCGCGTCTGACAGTATAGTTGTCTTAAAACCGCAATTTAATCGCTGGAAGTTGGTTTGGTGCATACCAATTTATCGGAAAGAGTTCAAGTATCATCATAATTCATCGCGTGCCCAGCAGCAGTCGAAGAGACGAGATACGCCGCCAATTTTCAATGTATTGTGCTGTCCATTCCTTTTATTATGAGCTGTTTTATTTATTGATCGTTATTCCGCAGCAGCTCATCTTTCCTTGGTGGCAGCCAAGAATTTAATCAAATTTACGTAAAGTCTATTGTCTAAAGTATATAGTACACACGCGGCGCTCTCCGCCATTTTGTTTTGGTTCCTAAAACCACGCTACACAACCATAACCGCATGGTCCTTCGACTCGCAGTCCACTGCTGAACCAGCATCTTCCTGCAAACAACGATCAAAATATTAAAAAACTGCGGTTGCCAATATCTGCCTGCCAAGAATGGTAACTTTAGCAAAAATCGCCCGTACAAAGCAATTTAAGGGAGAGGCTTATATTTCTTAATTGACCTTTGATAGGCTGTAATAATTATAAACATTTACTCGTATATAATATGTTAAACACCTTCACGATACAGGAAAATTTCGTTTGAATAAGATTTACGTATTAAATAAATATATTATATTTCTGACCTTTCTTTTTTTTTTGTTTATCCATAAGTGGTTATTAGAAAACTAAAAACTATGTTATTATATTTTAGAAGTATTAACATCCGTTAAAACATATAAACTTATTAAATCTCCCGCTGTCTTATACTTACATAAAACATATACTCGTATATCTAATGTTCCACAATAGGACAATTGACTCATAAAAGCAAAATATTACCCAGAGTACCAACTTATTATTTTAAACTTTATTATTTTATTTATTTAATCTTTCATGCACAAAGTTGTACATATGGAGGATTTAATGCCATAGGGAATTCTCTCCCAGTCATTTCCATTAGGCTAAACAGAGATATACAAATAAGAGGCAACGCAGCTGTAATCAAAATAGAAAGAGCTAAAGAAAATATTGTAATTTCATATATACATATAAATATACATATACACATACAAATATAGACAAATATACTTAAATACACACAATATATACATATATAAATATATACATCCACATATACATGCATACACTACATATATACACAATACATGTAAATATTATCTATGAGATAACAGATATAAAATATACATATTATGTGTATGAACATAAGAGCTGTGTTAGTTCAAATTTGCAACGATTTTGTCACATGCTTACGGACTTGATTTTTAAAAGCAAACTTGTTGGAAGCTTTTTTAATGTCAAGAGGGATGTTGTTCCAGAGTCTGGTGGCCGAAAGAGTGAGATAAATAACCAGTACGGTGTAAAGGAGTGACCAATTTAAGATAAGCCGAAGAACGGAGAGAACGATTATGAAAATCTCCCAGTTATTTGAAATTTGGATTTCAGATACTCAGGAGCACATGAATCGTTCGAAAATGTGAAAAGGGTGCAGAGAATTCTAACATATCTGCGCAGACCGATAAACAGCCAATTTAGCTGAGCACGAAAAAAAAGATACATGGTCATATTTACGGAGATCATAAATGTATCTGATACAGTTGTTAAGTAGACGATCTAATGTATTAAGATTATGTTGAGACAGGTTTGAGCAACATACATTGACATAATCAAAAATCGGTAGGATAAGTAACTGGACAAGTATAATCTTAGTATTGGTGGGAAGAAAGTTTTTTTAAGCGATATAGAGATCACATAGTTCCAGTAGTTTTGCGACTCACCTTCTGTATATGTTTGTTCCATGTTAAGCAACCATCAACATATAGAGCAAGGTTTTTTACATGGGAAGATAATGGTATGATATTATTTTTAAACATAATTGATGGTAGAGTGGGAACTTCTAGTTTCGATAATAATCGAAGGCTACCTAAGATTATTGTTTGGAACTAGATGGGTTCACGTTTACGCCTACACAGTGGACAATTTGGAGACGTATTTCAAGTCATCATTTAATAATGAGATAGCATTAGAGATATTTGAGGGTTCCACTTGCACATATAACTGCAGATCATCAGCATACAGATGGTAAGAGTACTTGAGATTTAATGTGATGATATTGATAAAAATTTAAAACAGAAGAGGACAGACTATACCGCCTTGATGGACGCCAGTAGACAAATGACACCAGTCAGATAGTATATGTCCAGTACGCACGGCCTGTTAACGTCTTCGAAGATATCTTCGAAGAATGAAAAGGAATGGTTCTCATGATATGATGAAGACCATTCCTGAGCTGAAGACGAGATATTCAAATAAGAACGAAGGGCCAACAAGATATAATGATCAACATAATTAAATGCGTTAGAAAAATCAATTAAGATAAGGACGGTCAGTTTTGATTTTTCCAACCCCTTTCGGATATCTTCCGTTATCTTGAGAAGAGCAGTAGTAGTAGAATGACCAGGGTGGAAACCCGACTGAGAAAAGGGGAAAGAATATTATTGGAGACAGTTCATGAGCAACAGCTTCCAGAACCTTAGAGAGAAAAGGCAGAATAGAAATTGGTCTGAAATTGTATATAGCGTTGCAATCGGTGGATTTTGGAATGGGAATAATAAAGGCTTTATGCTAGAGAGTTGGGAAAACACCATCCGTCAGCAAAAATTTATGATATGAGTTTTCACGGGTAAAACAGCATCCAACACGTGCATAACCATTACCCTACTTACATCATCACAACCAATGGCTTAAAATTTAAAAGAAGAAAGTGCTTTGCGTACATTGATTAGTACTACATTAGTACATTCTATAGTAGCATAATGCAGCTGCGTTTCTTATGGTAAGTGTATATCACATAAATTTAACGTCCTGTAAATCCTAGAAGCAAAGATAATTTATATCTAGCATAAACGAGATGAGATGGAATACCGTGTTTGTTCACGAATTTGTTTTGCAATTTGCCACAGTCAACCCTACAGCGCTTTGGGATAACGGATTCGTTTAGGCTGAAAGCATATTTTAAGGAATAAGATATAAATGCAGTAAATCCTATTATTTTTAAGAATGGTTTTTTGTATATTGTTTTCTTAAATGTAACCTACACACTAGGATTTTATCCTGTATCGTGGGGGCAGTTTAAAATCATAAATTACACAAGGACAAACATCTAGACCCGGAACAATTATTTGTAGGCCATACAAACACTTGTTCCGTGCGGGATTCAAACCCGCGGCCCTTAGCGCTGCAACTCAATTTGCCACTACGCCAAGGAGCCGTCAAAAAAAAACAAAAAGGAAAGGTTAATTAATGATAACCGTTGCACATGTTTTGTGGTTACAGGAGCAATTAATTTAAACGATTCCACGCAGATTTAAATTATTGTGTCGTATAAAACGAATTAAATCCAAAAGGGACTCGGAACAAGGTTTATATTTTATTTTGGTACCATAAACTCCCTTGGATATAAGCGATAAATTGTTTATGGTTGTGTTAATTTGCGCATATATTTAATCATTTGTTTTTAGCTGACAAGTGAAATTAGAATTTTCAATGTTGCCGTAATAAGGAAAACTTTTCTATGAAATTACTTCATCGGATAAGTTATGTCAAGCCGGGTGATTTTAACCTCTGAGGTCCCGAAATTATATTGAGCCAACATAGTTAGACCCATAGTCATGGACGAGGAAAATTTTTTTGTATGAAGGTAAATATAACGTAGAGTAATTTTTTCAATTATTTTTATGAAATTCACATGAATTTCATAAAAATAATTGAATCACATGATCGCTAGAGAAACGACGATTGCAAGACGTTGTAGATAAATAAAATGTTTTAGGAAATTATCAATTACCGTCTTAGTGCGGAAATGATTTTATTTAAAGAGAGTGGGTATATGATGTGAGATTAGGTTGGATTTAAATTTGAGTTAACAACCGGCATATGGCCATGGAGCTTGCATTAACCTGTGGCAACACCCAGCGATGTATCTTGAATTTCTTAATGTGACTTCAGTGAACGGAATCGTTATTTGCACGCAAAAGCCGTGGTGTGGTATGACGTACATGTAATAGCAATCGTCACGATTAACGAGCGGTGCGGGTGACAGCCTTTGTTGAAGTATTCGTGGATAGCTGAGTAAAACTCAGGAGCGTTTTCAAACTTCCTTGCCAATATCAAAAATCAGACGGTCTGATAAGTGTTAAGCAAAAAGACCCGTACGAACCGATATTTAAACGGTGATTCCCACCATCACCCTTCAAAGTTAGCTACCATGGGCAAGTCTTTGTTAAAGAGAGCACGAGGGATCTGTGACAGCAAACACCTGGCCGCCGAGCTTCAGCACATCAAGCAGATTCTGCACGACAACAAGCTTCGGGTCCCGCGCCTACGTCACAGTGTGCGAGTGAAACCGACCACGGTCATATGTCAGAGGTGTCACAGACAAGATTGGCTACATCTTGAAGCTGGCTTCTATTTGAAAATTCTTGAAGCCGCCAAAAAAGATTAGTCAGTTTTTACCATTTGTGAAGTGCAATATCCCTCTACAAGATGCAGGAGTGTACAAGCTTGATTTTGAATGTGGTCTATCATGTATAGGGCAAACAAAACGATCAATAAAAACTCGCGTAAAAGAACACATAGCTGTCGTGAAACACCAACGTTCCGGGAAGTCTGCAGTTTGTAATCATATCCTAGACGGCCTCCGCCATTACAAGGACGAAGTGTAGAGTTATAATTTTGAAAATATTTGTTCCTGCGGCTTAGACTTCAGGCATCTTTTATAAAGAAATTTTATTTCGGAAACAGCAGTATTAAAAATATCGAACAAAGTTCTGTAGCTCTCATAAAGATAGATTAAAAAACACATTTTCTTACCGAAGAAATATTATTCTTTGTCCAAACTAATAAACAGAAACACTTAAAAACACGAAATAAAAATTGTCCGCACTCTAGTATTAACTTATTTCTGAGTAATAATAATAATAATAAGCCTTTTATTTCCGCATCAAAATATTTTAGATTCTAAATGTTTGTTAGTTGTGTTAGTACATTTAAGTTATTAGTATAGTGTTAGTATGGTTAGCTATTTCTATGGAATATAGATCCTTCTTAGGAAAAGACCTCCTCTTTCTGCTTTCATAATTCTCTGTCTTCGCCTAGAGCCATCCAGTCTTGCCCTGCTTTTGCAACGATATCGTCAGCACACCGTCTAGCTGGTCTGCTGACATTTTTTTTGCCTAACAGTCCCCTCCAACTTGTTTTTTATGGCACATCCATCATCTGTGAACCTGGAGATATGGCCGGTCCATTGACCATTTTAGTTTTAAGGCTTGTGTTAAAGCATCTTTTATTTTTGTTCTGGTTTTCGGTTGACAGTGCAAACAAGTGACACATCGTTATTATTGCTCCCAGTTTTTATAGTAAAACAGTGAAAATACTTACAATTTTAATATATTAATATAAAAATTAAGAGAATAAAGTACGAAAGTATTCGTATAACGTAAGAACTTGTTATTAGTAATAGTAACAGCACTTATGTTATCATCAGTGATTCTAAAATCGAAAAAAGAAAATAAATTTGATGTTTGTGCATCCATCACTACTCATAACTATAGATAATTGTTACTTGGAAAGCCGTTTGGGTTTGTCAGATAAGTGCTTCCAGCTTTACCACACCAACGAATCGAATAAATCACACAGTTTCGACGGCTCCGTGGCGCAGTGGCTTAGCAATCAGTTGTTGCACTGGGGGCCGTGAGTTTGGATCCCGCATGGAACAAGTATTTGTATGGCCTACGAATAATTGTTCCGGGTCTGGATGTTTGTCCTTGTGCAATTTATGTTTGTAAACTGCCTCCACGACACAGGAGAAAATCGAAGTGTGGGGGTAACGTTTGAAAAAAAAGTTAACCAACTGCTTTAACACATTAATTAAGTTCCATTTGACTTGGTAACATAAACATAGAGAACGTGTAACTCATTCCCAATATCATCATTAATACCAAACAAGAGAAATAATATCGAAAGTGTACGAAGAATTACTACCCTTGGTAACTGAAATAGAAAAACTGAAAGCAGAAAATAACAATTTAAAAGAGGAGGCCAGTTCAGGACTATAGGGTGGGTGTGGCAAAATTTCGAAGCCAACTTCTGCAGGGCAGCCATCGCAACATGGCACTTGTGAACAGACGCGTTGTCGTGCAGAAGAAGAATTCCTTTGGTCAATTTTCCCATTCTTTTCTCAATTGTTCTAGTATTGAAGCGTAGAAATTTCCGCTTATGGAAACACCTTTATCTTTATAATTTATCAATAGGATTCCTTCTGAGTACCAAAAGACTGTCGCCATGATTTCCCTAGCCAATTGTGCCACCTTAAATTTCTTGGGTGGTGGTGTGCCTTTTTTGTGCCACTGCATAGTTGGACTCAGTTTCATAATGGTGACCCCAAGTTTTGTCACCAGTAACAATTCGAGCCAACACTCTATCTTTGTATTCCATACATATGCACGAGAACACTCCACGCGCTATTGCTTTTGACGCGGCGTGAGCATTCTAAGCACCCATCTTGCGCTGACTCTAGTCATGCTAAGATGGTCATGAAGAATTTTGAAAATGGTTGTATCTGATACTCTTACCATTTCTGTGAGCTTTTTTCTTTAGTCGCGTGACTCTCTGCCTTGTTTAAAAAGGGTATGGCACTTGTAAACCGTAGTTTTACTTGGACAAGAGTCTCCGTAAACGGGTGACATCTCTTTCAGTACAGTCTGAACTGATTTTCCGTGCTTGGTAAGGAACTTTATAACGGCACGCAACTCGATTTTCTCCATATTTTACAATTTCTTCCCGATTGACTTGTTTGGTTGACGATATACTTAAAGACTAATTATCTAATTACAATAAAACCCGGTACTTATGCTAATAATAAGTTTCTCAATTAACACGTAATTTAGCGATGACCCCACTTATTACCTACCTATCCATTCCGCGAACTTAAAAACGTACCCACGTAGGACAAGCCATCAGCCCCGGGAACAAAACAAAAATACAGTCGAACAACAAGGTATCAAGAAAGACAAACCATTTCCCAAGCCGACTGGTTCTTGAGAGAAATTAGACTACCACCTTCTTTCCATATATATTATATTAAAGGTAATTAAACTTTGAAAAAAAAATGTCTTCAATGTGTATATAAAATACGAAGAAACTTTTCCCCAGGCCTTTTTGTGATCAATTAAAAACCTCAACTAGAAATAAAGAAACAAGCGTTTTTATTTGACAAACTTTTAACACATCAAAAACAATAAAGATAATTGGGTGATATTACAAGGAATCCCGAGTAAGTGATAACTTATGTATTACTACAGCACTGTTTCTCAGACGGAACCTTAACAACTGCACTGTCTGCGGAAAAGACATAGTTAAACAATCTAAATGTTTATTTAGGATTCACGGGAGGATAAAATGGTGATTGATTTCACGAACAACCGGACATAAACGCAATTTCATGAAACAAAAACCAATAATAATGTTACGAGCTTGGGGTTCCAGACAATTAAAAACTGGCGATAGAATTACCAAAATTGACACTTTAATTACACAACACTAATTACAATCTAAAACCACACTAATAATAAAACACAATCACTTTAGTTCGCAGTTAATTCGCTTTGAAGTGTTCTCTTGTATCGCCAATTCAATACTGCCACGGTCGTGGTCTATACCGGCTTTATATAGGGCCTCAGATAGTTTCCAGAACCTTCTACTGTAGCGACATCTAGAATGTTCGAGTACATATCGGTCCCGAAATTTCTGGAAGGATCTTGACTCTCCTAGTTCTGCTACTCGACACTAGAGAGCGCTAGTGTAATTAGTGTTGCCATGTACAAGACATTAATAGTGGCGCGCAAGAATAATAACAAAGTTATGATATATTTATGGAAATAGATCAGGAAAAAAAATCTATTAACTAAAAACACAAAAACCGGCCAAGTGCACGTTCGACTCGCGATGGAGAGTTCCGTACCATCGTAAAAGATTTGACACTATATAGGTACTTTTTAAATATAAATATATTTTTCATTTAAGTAGTTATTGCCATTATTAAGATCGAGCAAAAAAGCCAAAATTAAAAAAAAAACACTTATAGTAGGAAAGCCCCCTTTAATTTTTAACATATTTTTATTTTTGTTATTTTTGTTATAGCGGCATCAGAAATACACATTCTGTGAACATTTTAACCAACTACCTATTACGTATCATGAGATACAGCCCGCTGACAGACAGAGAGACAGACAGCAAAGCCTTAGTAATAGGGTACATAATTACTAATAGTTGGTTACCCTTTGGGTAGGGAACCCTAAAAAGCAGACGAAGATAGAAAAGATAATAAATATAGCATGCACAAGATTCTATGGTCAAGATCTTTACCTCATAAATTTTTACAAACATTATAATATAATGACACTGGTACTCACTTTTTACACTTTTTGATAACCGATCGCTCCACTGACTGGTGCAATCTAAAACGAGCATTTCGAAAAATGTTCACGTATAATTATGTTCTGTTAATTAATATATATGTACAGGAATAGAACGTCAGCTTGCTTTGCGCCATTTTCTGATAATACATCAGTCGGGAAAAGTTAAATCATAAATCTTAGAGCATTACCATAAATAAATATTCAGGGGCGCTTGTATTAAACATTACTTCTATTGAGGGCTTTTGGATGTGGTCCAAAGAATATTACTTGCTATATGCCTAACCAGTAAATGCTTGATGTTAGGTAACATTGTGGTATATAATTTCCTTCTATTAATATTTTTTTATAAAACTGAAGTGACAAACGAAATTGCAGTCCATTTGATGGTAAATGGCTATTGCAGTCCATTTTAACTTTATACGAAAATACTACTGTTCGCGCAAAAGCGCTAATGTCAATAATGGACGTCAGAGGGCGCGCGCGCCTCGGCGTTACCGGTTTGACGTCCCGCCGTCTCGAGGACGCGCGAGGAAAAATGGGAGTCCAATTCATCGCGTCGAGAGATAAGCACGCGGTCCGTTTTGTCGGGAACTCGTTTATGATAGGCGCGTATAGTAAATATACCACTGGGAATTGTGGCGCATGTCTCTTGCTGAGAGTTTTACCCGGGACTTTTAGGTTTAACGCAGAATCTGTATAAGTGGATTCGACTGTATTAGTTACTAGTGCGGTATTTGATATTCTAGAAATAACGGTGACCTTTGATCCGTACGTTCTGTGTTCATTTCGCGACTCAGGCGTTATAACAAACGAGAGTTAGTGGCTTCTGTAAGGTAGTTAATCGTACGACAGAGTTAAAGAACTGTCATCGTAGAAAACGAAGAAAGTGACTGCGGAAGGAGACCGTAGTTTGGAGAGGTGCTGAGGGCCGAACTGCTGCAGATGGTAACGGTCTAATAAGGTCAATAACACTACCAGCCACAGCCAGATACACATCACTGACCCTTACTTTCCTAGCACTATACATCCACACGCGACCTGACCGAATCCTGAGGGACCAGTCGCTTTGGATAGAGGTAAGTAAGCTCTCCTTATAGAAAACAACGCTCCCCCCTGATAGTTTATTGTAATTAGAAACTTAAACCTTGGCCTGTAGCAGGCCCGACCAGCATCTGCTTGTAGGTTCTCCATCTATGGGCCCGCGGGGGACCCTACTCCTGGTATAAGCAGCTGTTGGCCGTAACAACTACATTTGCGTTGTCACTATTGATGTCTCAAATGGAATACCTTACAGCCTTTAATTGTACAGGCTCTCTATATCCTTCTAACCGGCGGCAATATTGGTTATTACATAATACTTATTAAATGTTATTTTTTATTTACCACTGGTTCGAAAAATACCTCAGTCCTGGGAAGAACCAGCAAGAAACCCAGCGGGACTTTTTTTCAAACATTTCATTTAACAATAATTTCGTTTATACAATTTTTAAATGATTTTTCATAGAACCAGCATGGTGGCGATCACCTTATTCCCACGGGTTATTTTCATTTATGTATTCTCTTATATTATAATAACCCTTTTTGTACAGTTTTTCTTCAATAAAACTTTTAAACTTGTTTATTGACAAACTTTGAATATGTTCTGGGATTTTGTTGTAAAAGCGTATACATTGCCCCATAAATAAATTACTGATTCTGTGGAGTCTGGTAACTGGCATTACAGGCTTATGGTTTTTCCTAGTGTTTAAAGTATGCAAATTCTTATTCTCATTAAAGCTATTTATGTTTTTATGCACATACATTACATTCTCATAAATATATTGCGATGCCAAAGTTAATATGTTTATTTCTTTAAATTTTTCTTTGAGGGACTCTTTGCAATTAAGGTTATAAATCGCCCGTACGGCTCTCTTTTGCGAAACAAATATAGCTTCAATATCAGTCGCATTAACCCATAGCAAAATTCCATAACACATTACGCTATGAAAGTAGCTAAAATACACTTATATAGCTGTCTCAACATCTGTGAGACTTCTAATCTTTTTTACAGCATATGCTGCAGAACTAAGTCTGCTTGCTAATTTAGATGAGATGAGAATGGGGGCCCCATTGAAGTTTCGCATTAATAGTAATTCCAAGAAAAATAGTGGCATCCACAAGACTCAACTCCTCCCCATTTAACAGCACATTGGTATTCGAATGTTTTACTCTAGGTATTGTAAATTTAATACACTTTGCGTTATTGCCGTTTAAGAGCATATTGTTGGCGTTAAATTAATGTACTAATTTCGATAGAGCATTATTTATATCGTCATAATTAATTAACTGCCGTTTGAGTTTGAAAATTAAAGAGGTATCGTCAGCAAATAATACTATATCGTGATTGTCCCCTACAAGATAAGGTAAGTCATTAATATATATTAAAAACAGAAATGGGCCAAGAACCGAGCCCTGAGGAACGCCCATTGATACTACCGATCCGAAGGAACCTTAACCATTGATCACGACTTTTTGAGTTCTGTTACTTAAATATGAAGTAATAAGTCTAAGCGCTAAATTTTTTACACCGTATTGTTGTAGTTTCCTGATTAATGTCTCATGATGAACGTGATCAGACGTCGAGCGACCCCTTGTAAAACCAAATTGTTTTTTATGGTTTTATGGTTGGTAGTACAGAAATAGGTCTAAAATTAACGGGGTCCGATGTACTACCAGATTTAAATAAAGATATTACTTTACTATACTTCATTGAATCAGGAAACACACCAGAATCGATACAAGTATTAAAAATAATAGCAAGATGAGGTGCAATTAAACGCAATAACTGTAATGGAAACCCTCCTCAAATCTGCGGTCTTCTTTACATCAATAGTTTTGAAGTATTTTACAACATCTTGCAATGATACTCTTTCAAATCTAAATTCCTTTAAACAGGTATTAACATTCTGTTTGAGCAATGACTTGGCGACAGTTGGAGAAGTATTCAATGACTCTGTTGTCAAGATAGGAATATCAGTGAAATATTTCTCAAACACCGCTGCGACTTCTTGATTTGATATAGTCAATTCATTGTTATTTTTTAATTGATAGTTTGAGTTACGAGGTTTGTCTTTACCGGTTTCATTGTTAATTATACTCCACGTCATTTTCATTTTATTCTTAGCCGTCTTAATTTTGTTGCTTTTTTAAAAAAAAAACGTTACTCCCACACTAGGATTTTCTCCTATTTTATGAAGGCAGTTTACAAACATAAACTGAAAGAGGACAAACATCCAGACCCGGAAAATTTATTTGTAGGCCATACAAATACTTGTTTCCGTGCGGGATTCGAACCCGCAGGCCCCAGCGCAACAACTCATTGCTAAGCCACTGCACCACGGAGCCGTCATATGTTTTTTTTTTGCTAATATGTAACGATTTGGCTGTGGAGCAAACTCTTTTAAACATTTAAGAATAGTTTTTGACATAAAATATAGAAGAAATATACTAAGTTACGTGAGGGTAACATGGTCACCTTAAGCTTTGCCACCCTATAAAAACAAAACTAGGCGAAGAATAGAGACAAGAACATAATGTCGTATAATATAATTAATATATTAAGAAAAAAAAGCAAACAAACTTTGGCAATAATTAGGAATACTTCGAAAAATCAACTTAAAAAATAACTACATTACCCAATGCTAAAATCGACCACAATACTTTCTATAATATCAACTGTTAATATGTCGTAGATAAAGCGGCGCCCTTTTGACCCTTTATTATTTGAATTGCTGGTGAAGAGCTATCGTATCATAAAGCGACCTATTCAAATAAGGCTGTAATTTTTGAGTTATAAGAAAGTGACAATATTAACCGGATGACCATATTACTGTTACGTATAATATAGATACATATGTTATGCTTATCACCCCATTTCATTCGTAGGTATCGTAATAAGCGACTGTAGGAAATGGCAGAAAGACCTCATGACTTCCAAAAGATGGTGGTTTATCCATTTCGTTTACCGGCGACGGGCCGCAGCGTCAAAGTTGAGAGACGTCTAGTACTGCAATGGTCAACCCTCTTTTTAGCTGTTAACTTAAACGGGCTGATAATGATGACGATATCATTCATCGATACGTCGTGCGTATCTCCTTATTTCGTTCCATAGGTGACATGAGACTTAACGATCTCATGACTTCCAAAATACGGTGATATGTCCGCCTCTATCTGGACGTCAAAACACCCAGACTGGAAACAGATGTAGAAGAACAGATGCGATGTTTAGAAATTGCGATCGGTAATCAGCCTACCAAGCATAGTAATTACGATAAACATCCTACGGAAATATTAATTTCTTTATTTTACTTATGAGCCGTGGTAGCTCAGATGGTTAGCGCTCGCTGTAAGTTTCACAGTACGCGAGTAACCCGGGTTAGATCCCCGCCGGCACCAATGAAATTATTAATTGCAATTTTAAGTACTGATTTACCACGTGCTCGTCGGTGAAGGAAAACATCGTGAGGAAACCTGCATGTCTGAGAAAAAAAAATAAAAAAAATATCTCGACGACATATGAAGTTCGCCAACACGCATTGGGGCAGCGCGGTGGACATTTCCTTGCCCTAAAACCCTCTCAGAAATGAGAGAAGGCCTGTGCCTAGCAGTGGGACGTATATAGGCTGTTAATTTTTTTTAAATAATAAGAGTGCATGTGAGCACATAGTCCACCTGATGGTTAGTGGATGAAGTGGCCATGCATCTACATTTACCCTCCATTAAGTATAATACGGACGCATTTTCTCCTATGAGGACTAAGATGGAATGCCTCTTAAAAAGTGTCTCTGGTTCTCTACAGTCATCATATGAAATACAGAGCAGTATTATTCTGCTGTTTCAAGATGGTAGTCCGTGAGAACCTGATCCGTATTCCGTTCGAGTCAACTTATTTGTGCCGCAATCATACATAGCTGTAAATTGACTCTACAACGTAAAAATATTGGACGGAAATAGAACCGTTACACACTGAAAATTTTATCGTTAGCATATATTGATTAAATTTTTGGCACTCTATCGATCGTGGGTTAAAGCCTCGTGTATTAATTAACTCGTACTGCGTAGTTGGATTGGTATTTGTAGTAAAAGTTAGTATATAAAACTTGCTCGTTCTATGATACCCGTAGTTTCCCTGTTTGTTTTTAAAACGTTACACCGTGCCCTATTTTAGGATGCTCACCTGTGTAGCGGAGGCGATTTACATTTATATAAATTATACAAACACTGGCTGTGTAGCCTGACTAGTATGTAGGTCATGCTTGTACATGGCGTAATAGAGATTAAATTAATTTCATGTATGTAAGTAAAAGAGTTACTGTCTACACCTATATCTACGCCTCACTTCTAGGCACAGACCACTTCCCATTTTTGTGAGGGTTTTAGGTCAAGGAAATGTCTGCCGCACTACACCAATGCGTGATAGCGAACTTTAAGTGTCTTCTAATTTTTTAAATTTCTTACACATAGGTTTCCTTACGACGTTCACTTGGTAAAATCGGCACTTAAAATTACAAGGGAATCGCACCGGGGTTACTCGCGTACAGTGTAATTTACAGCAAACGCTTAGGTCATGAACACCATGGCTATAATTTCAAGTAAGCTAAGGTGAAATGTAATTACACTATAACATTACACCCTCATATAACCAGTTATTTTAGCCTACTTCAAAAAAGGATGGATTTCTTAATTCGACTGAACGTGCTTTGTACGGATTTAAATGATTTATTGTATTATATATAACCCCCGTGGGAAACCCCCTTAAGGGTGTAGGATGTACGAAGTTTTAAATATATGTGAGATGTGTGACATTAAAACTTGTGATTTTGCCAAATTCACTCAAACAGAGGAAAATTTAAACTTTTAATAAAATGTGCAAACTGACTTAAGAAAACTAAAAATAATAAAATAATAACCTCACAAATAGCTTCAGAAGTCCTTACCTCAATTCTACACACTATGTCATAGTGCCGACTTCTCAAGCCATTAGAAAAATTATACTTAAACTATGAATAATTCTAATTGAAGGTCATTTTTTACTCTTACCGCTTGTTTGAGAAAACTCTGCTCTGTTAAGAATACCAACAAAAACCCCGGCAGAACTTTTTTATTCAAATCAACGTTATGAATAAAAAGTAGGATTTACAATAATTTACGAAACTCATTTAAGAAACAGCTTTGAGGCGATGATCTCAATCCCATGTATTAATTTATATTCTAACAACCCTCTTTATAAATCTAACCTTGGTTATAGAGAGTCCTTGAATATTATTCAGGACTATGTTGTAAATATGTATACATTACCCCCATAAATGAATTACTGACTATGGAGTTGATTAACTGATATCACTATCTTGTATTTTTTTTGGTGTTAAGGCTTTAAGAAACCTGAACGACCTTGACAAAACCGCGACCGCAAAGATTTTATCTGACGTCTACTAGCGACTACTTTCTGTATTACTTAGATTAGTGCAAAGGTTAATAGACTGCAGAGGTGACAAGTATATAAGTGATATACTACCTTTTATAGTAGCGCATCACTGAGATTTATGTCGCGGTTAAGCATCTTCGATTACATTGACCAGTGTGGTGCTGTAGCTTCGTCCGGTAGGTATCACGAGCTACCAAGTGCTTAAGGTTTAAGTACGTACAGTACTCTTCTTATTTCTGAAATCGCTTGCTCGAGTACTGTGAAATTTACAGCGAACGTTAGCCATCTGAGCTACCACGGCTCTATGCAATATTCATATTCGTTTCAGATAGAGAAGGGTACCTAATGCTGAGAAAAATATCATTTGGAGGCCACGAAGACGTAAAACATATTTGTACCTAGTTAAAATATTCAAGTGATTGTCAGTAATTTCATATGCCACATTTTCTATAAAGTTTAGAACGTTTCAAATAAGGCTAAATAAAAAATAATACAAAATGTTATGGGCATGATTTATTAATAATGTATACATTTATAGGTATTTATAATAAAAAAAAATCAACAAGCTGCAAGGTTCAACTGATAGTGTTTTTTGTAAACACAATTGTAAAATTGCTGTTCACATTTTTATCAATGGTTAATTATACGAACCGACAAATCCCAACGTCTACTTAATTGAACGTGACCCTCTTGTTTACTCGATTGGCCCAGAAGGAGGGTTAGCAGGTATGGTAGGATGTTTTAAGAGTGCATGTAATATGTATTTATATCTATATTTTTGCATGCTCTGTAGCCTAAACGGCTTAATGGATTTTTATAAACAGTTTGGGTAGATTCGTTTTAATTTGTAAGTGACTTAGGCTATAAAATAAAAATATTATCTTTTCAGTAAACTTTTTACGCATTTCAGTTTTTAGTTATAAGCCCAATCTTAACAATGGGGTTATCACATTTATGTTTCAGTGGACTTTTTCAGCTGTTTTCTGAAACTGACTCTGACTGAAATATTGATCTGTTCATTTCACAGCTATTATATAGCTATTATGGCTACAAAATTAATTAGATTTTTTTTATCGACGTAGGCATACGAGACGAGATTTAAGACTACAATACAAATAATAATTGAAATTATTTAAGCAGACAGATGTTTTTATTCATTTATTTATGTACACACAAGATGCAGAAATATAAGTGAGTTAGTATAAAGATACTCCTACATCTACATATTCCATTAGTTAAACGAGTATATATATAATTTAATCATAATATTTTTTTTAATATTTTAATCATAATACTTTAAATTTAGTATATATATATATGGGGTATCCGAAAATACCCTATAAATGTTCCACGATTTTTTGTAGTTTTCGAGTTATGATTTTTTTTATCCTTTTTTTTAAATATTCACCCTAAACAGCCTAACATTAAAAAAAATGTAATTGTGAGATTTTTTCCAAGTTTTTTTTTTTGTAGCATGATCCTTATGAGTTGCCCTATTATGCATAAAATAATTAGCTTCCTAACATTCACCAAAGATACAATAATTTTAATCGAAACTTAAAAATTTTCTGTCAGGAGAGTGGGGCTTGAATTTTCAACATTAAATGAAAAATAGTAATAAATGATGTCATACTTTCTAATTAATTTTAAAAACTTGGCAGTACCTTAATAATTCATAATAATATAAAAAATGACACTTAATAGGCCAGTTTTTCTGTTACAGACTTCTGAATTTACTCAGGCAGGAAACTACCTGAATAATTAATTTGATTTAAAAATCTTTATTAGCATTTCTAGGGCTAAACTAAGATAGTAAATACTTCAGGTTAGCAAAACTAACATCCAGTGTCTTTACTTATTGTTTAAAATTTATTGACAACAAGGTATCATTTTACTACGTTCTGCACAAATGATTTCAAGATTCATAATAAAACTAGTAAATAGTTTAAGATAAATTTATTTAAAGTAAATTTTCGAAATGGCGGCCATTAACTTCGATACACAGTTAACATCGTCTTAAAAAATTTGCTTTTAGTCTTCGAAAAGCATTCGTATTTTTTTTTATAGTATAGGGTGACAAACGAGTACAGAGTCCACCTGATGGTAAGTGTTTGCTGTGGCCCATAGACATCTACATTTATCCACGCTTGCGAATCAAAATGTAGATGCGTTGTCACCCGTGAGGACTAATATGGACTGCCTCTTTTCCAGTAAAAAGGGTCTTCGGTTCTCTACACTCACCATACGAAACACAGCAGTCTTAAGCTGCTATTTGACGCTGGTATTCTGTGAGAGCGTGGTCCTTCCCCGATCGAGCCGACCCATTCGTGCTATAACTATACTACTAATATAATTCATTTCAATTCATTAAAAGACTTTCTGCGCACTGTCTCAATTTTTTCCTTTAATTCATTTTCCGAATTAATTTCTCTAGCATACACCATCTCTTTGTAGAATCCCCAAATAAAAAAATCTATAAGGTTTAAATCTGGTGAGCGTGCAGGCCATTCTATTGGCCCTGCACGCCCAGTCCACCTTCCTGGGAAAGTTCTGTTGAGGTGCTCCCTCACTTGTCTTTCAAAATGGCAAGGAGCACCGTCATTTTGAAATATCATATCCCTCCTCGTTTGTAAATTAACTTCAAACAATAAACCATTTAAGTTATTTTGTAGAAAGTTTATGTACTGCGACCCGTTCAACCTAGGCGACAATTCAAAGGGCCCAACCATTTCTCCATTTATAACTCCTGACCACATGTTGATACTAAATCTGTTCTGAAAATTTGACTGCCTTGCTTTTTTGGGTTTTCAATGGCCCAGCTATGATAATTGTGAATGTTAAAGACGCTAGTCCTTTCAAACCGAGATTCATCCATCCAGAGTATCTTGTTAAAAAAATCCGGGTCTTCCGCAGATCTTTCCAGCATTATTTGGCAGAAAGAAACACGCCTTGGAACTATCCAAGGCGTGTTGAACAACTTAACGATGCAGACTACTGCGTCGTTAAGTTGTTCAACACGCTGAATATGAAACTCGTGATATCCCTCTGGAAAAAAATATTAATATTTTTTATTGTAGGTTGTCATTGTACACAATAATAGAGGTACGTACCGATAGAGCACGTGAACGTGAAACTAAAAGTTGGAATTCGCTAGAGTGGCGTCCTAGTGCCTATTTTTGAATTACGAGCGCTTGTGTAAGAGTATCTACATCTCTCTCTTTTACACGCACACACAACACATTAGACATCGACAATTCACAGTAAATTAAATGAGTGTGATTTGAAATGGCAGTGCAGAAATGTGTTGGGATTTTGAATAAAGAGGTCTACAAAATATTATAATGCACTCACCTGATTTCAGTATTTTTAAAACTGAAGTCTTTGGGATTCCAGTCTTTCTCGTAATCACTCGTGAACTAGTAGAAGGGTCTCTTTCTACTTTTTCAATGATTACATCTCTTCTTTCTGGATCCACACTGGGTAGTCCCTCGCGACGTTGATTACGCCTAGGAACGCGTCCAGCCATCAGGGTTTCGTGTGTGTTATTAAAAACCCTGTAGCCCGAGTAATGCTCTAACACTTCTCCTCGCCACTCCAGTTGCTCTCGATAAAACCGTGCCGCTAATGCGCCATTTCCTTGGGCAACGCCATAGAAATAGTGCATTTCTGCGTATTGACTGAGAGAATAACTCATTGCTGAAAGTAATCCAAATCACTAAGCAACTCAAGGTCCATAAAACAAGCACAGGTCAATCGTAAGGCAAATCAAGAATCCAGGAAACAAAGCGAAGGTAGTCAAATAAGAGATCCAAATAAACGTAAACATGAGTAGTGGTTGCACGCGGGAAAGCAGTGAACGACTGGCGGGACTGAGCAAGGTGAAAAAGGGACGCGATCGGTGTGGCGCGGGGCGCGGGGTGCGGCCTGGTAACAAAATGGAGCGCAAAGCAGGAATGTTTACCTGAACCTTTGTTTAAAATTCATTTGTGTGTTTGTAACTGAATGTGCTATCATTTAGTTTAAGTGAAATAAAAAAACCATGTAGTTTGTAGTAAAATGATACCTTAATAAATGTCACGTTTTAACAAAAGTAGTTTTCTTTGCTAACCTGAAGCATTTACTATCTTAGTTTAGCCCTAGAAATGATAAAAAGATTTTTTTAATCAAATTAATTATTCAGGTAGTTTCCTGCCTGAGTAACTTCAGAAGTCTGTTACAGAAAAACTGGCCTATAATGTGTCATTTTTTATGTTATTATGAATTATTAAGGTACTGCCAAGTTTTTAAAATTAATTAGTAAGTATGAAATCATTTATTACTATTTTTCATTTAATGTTGAAAATTCAAGCCCCACTCTCCTGACAGAAAATTTTTAAATTTCGATTAAAATTATTGTATCTTCTGTGAATGTTAGGAAGCTAATTATTTTATGCATAATAGGGCAACTCATAAGGATCATGCTACAAAAAAAAACTTGGAAAAAATCTCACAATTACATTTTTAATGTAAAGCTGTTTAAGGTGAACATGTTCAAAAAAAGGATAAAAAAAAATCATAACTCGAAAACTACAAAAAATCGCGGAACATACATAGGGTATTTTCGGATAACACTAGGTGTGAGAAATCAAAAAAAAATTATAACCTCACTGTTTGGACCATCCTGTATATATATACAGGATCTTCCTGATAATAGCCAAAATTACAAAAAAAAAACTGCGGTTGCCAACCAGCTCGCCAAGCGTGGCAACTAAGGCAAATCGCCCCAATGATAAAGCAACAAACAGACGGCCCCCAGTCCCCGGCGGCCGCGATATTCCTGGCTACGGTGGCAACCATGGTAACGGTGGGGCAGGGGGTGCTAAGAATCTCCGGTGGAGGTTCGGTTGCCACCTTAGACGACTCGACCTGGCAACGTACAACGCACGCACCCTGAGGACTGACGGACGGACTGAAGAAGAGATAGACAAGTTGCGCTGGCATATTATAGGATTATCCGAAGTCCGAAGAGAGGGGGAGGACACGGTAATCCTCGAATCCGGCAACTTGCTCTATCACCGGGAGGGTGACCATCTGTCCCAAGGAGGTGTCGGATTTATCGTCCACAAGTCTCTAGTTAACAACGTTGTAAAGATCGGGAGTGTGTCGACGAGGATTGCGTACCTTATACTCAGAATCACCAAACGGTAATCGCTGAAGGTCATACAGGTTTACGCACCAACCTCGGCACATCCCGATGAGAAGGTGAAGGAAATGTATGAGGATATCTCTAGAGCCATGCATTCCTCCAAAACCCAATATACGGTGTTAATGGGAGACTTCAATGAAAAACTAGGCACAAGAGAGAACGGTGAGCTGAAAGTTGGGAATTTTAGAACAAGGCAACGGAACCCAAGGGGCCAGCAGCTGGCCGACTTCATGGAGAAAGAGGGACTCTTAATGATGAACTCTTTCTTCCAGAAGCGGCCCCACAGGAAGTGACCTGGTCGAGCCCCGACGGTTCGACAAAAAATGAGATTGACTTCGTTATGTCGACTAGACGACAACTGTTCAGTGATGTCTCAGTGATCGTGAGGGTGAAAAGTGGTAGCGATCATCGAATGGTTAGAGACACACTAAACCTAAACGTTAAGTTGGAGAGGTCTCGTCTAATGAAGTCAACGCTCCGTCTCCCTCATGCTCTGTTCCAAAGTCCCGAAACCTTTCAGCTCGAGTTACAAAACCGTTTTCAGTGCCAAGAAGACTGCAATGAAGTGGACGATATGAATGACAAGCTCGTGGAAACTGTTCATGCGGTCGGAGCTTAGTTCTGCAAGACCCGCCGCAGAAGAATACAAAAACTCTCCGATCACACTCTTAATCTCATGGCTGTTAGACGGGAGATGAAGCAACATTCTTCAACAGACTTGACAGTATACAGGCATCTAAACAGACAGATTTCCAACTGCATGCGGCGGGACTTACGCAACTTCAATACAGCTCGTATTGAAGAAGCGATCGAGCGGAACCAAGGCTCCAAAGTCTTTGCCAGAGATCTGTCTGCCAGAAAGAGCCAACTGTCAAAGCTGAAGACCGAATGTGGCAGCATCGTTTCCGGGACACCTGAGATTTTGAGTGAGATTGAGAGGTTCTATGGGCAGCTGTACACGTCATTGTTGGAGCAGCACGCAAGTGTGAGTAACAATCCAAGAGCGAGTCTTATCCGACATTATTCCGATGATATCCCGGACGTCAGTCTGAACGAGATTAGAATGGCTCTCTAGCACCTTAAAAACGGTAAGGCCCCAGGCGAGGATGGAATTACAGCAGAGCTTCTGAAAGCGGGTGGAAGACCAGTACATGAAGTCTTTCAGAAGCTCTTTAATTCCGTCCTGCATGGTGGCATTACACCGGAGGCGTGGAGCAGAATTGCTGTGGTCTTGTTTTTCAAGAAAGGTGACAACGCTCTCTTGAAGAACTTACGGAACTGAGACGTGGTCCTACACAGCTGGCCGTATGAGGAAGCTCAAGGTCGCTCAGCGAGCTATGGAGAGGATTATGCTCGGAGTTTCTCTGCGTGATAAACTTAGAAATGAGGATATCCGCAGTAGAACTAGAGTAACCGACATAACCCAACGGATTAGTAAGCTGGAGTGGCAGTGGGCCGGCCATATAGCTCGAAGAACCGACAACCAATGGGGAGAAAGGTTCTTGTGTGGCAGCTTCGTACCGGTAGGCGAAGTGTAGGGCAGCCCCCCACTAGATGGAGTGACGACCCGGTAAACATGCAGGAGATCACAAGTGACATGCAGGAGCTGGAAACATCTCTCCCGTCAATTTAAAAGGGATCTAGTTTTTTTATGACATCATTATATTGCAGCACTAAGGTGTCGGTTTGAGCGTGGTAGGACCACCAGAATAATGTTGCTGTGTTTAATATTATGGTAAGTAACGGAAACCGGAGACCCTTTTTACTTTTTGTATAGGATAAGGTGACAAATGAGCACACAGTTAGCCTGATAGTAAATGGATGCTGTGGCCCATAGTTATCTACATTTATTATATATTAAGATTCAAAATGCAGATGCGTTGTCAACACTTAGGACTTAGATAGTATGCCTCATTTCCAGTAAAAAGGGTCGCCGATTCTCTCTACTCACCATACGAAACACAGTAGCATTAAGCTGGTATAATTTTGCGCTGGTAATCTGTGAGAGCGTGGTCCTACCCCGGTCGAGCCGACCCATACATTCTAAAACCATAATACAGCTGCAGCGTGGCTCTTCCACAACAATTTCTGGAAATGAGACATTCCATCTTATTTCTTAGGGATGAAAACAGATCTGTATTTTGATCCATAATCAAGGATAAATGAAGGTTATTCTATAAAAAGCACGTACGCGCATACGTTTACATGCGAAATACAAAGCAATAAATAAGCTGAATGTGCAGGGGAGAACTCTGGATATATTTTAATGTTCGTAAGGTGAATTAGGCCCATTAAATCGTGTAATAAATGGAAGTTTGAAAGAAGTTTCAACGGATCGTTCCCATTTAAAACTCTTAACGAAGGGCCACCTGTGAATGTGACAGGTAGGGACAATTTTTCATACCTTTACATCTTAAAAGTATGGAAAATTTATAATGACTTAATAGTAATCGATTATAAGTGGGATATTTGAACTTAAAACTCGTCGCTAAAAGTATTTCAGGTATTTATTACCCGACTTCAAAAAAGAAGAAGGTTGTTAATTTGATTGTATTTTTTTGAAGTAAAAACTTCTTTAGCATCGTTTTGTTTAGAAACTCAATGAAAAAAAGCGATACTAAAATGAGACAATTTTATAAATATATAGGATAGGCCTACGAGAGAATGAAATAGAATCTATAGCAATATAATAAAGCGGAAAAGGATTTCTTTTGTTTAAAATAGGTAAACTCTGTCGGTGATTCCAAAAGTTATTTTTGTATGTGATAGCCAGATTCACGAAGAATAGTATAGATTGTTTAAAATTAGGCTACGTCTCTAAGCTGGCCTTAAATATTAATTTTTGTTAAGATATTGGAAGAAAAGGCGCTCCCATACTTCTTAATGATGCGTGCGCTGGCGTAATGGTTATTGATAAGTAAATAAAATTTTCTACAAAAATATAGATCTGTCCTCCATATAAAACTATACCATAATTATGCCTATTTCTTATACACAAGATACAATAAATTTTGTGACAAAATATAAACGTGGTAGAGCCACGCTGCAGCTATATTCGTAGTATAGTTGTAGCACGAATGGGTGGGCTCGACTGGGTAAGGACTACACTCTTACAGAATACCAGCGTAAAATAACAGCTCAACGCTGCTGTGTGTCGTATGGTGAGTGTAGAAAACCGGAAACCCATTTGACTGGAAATGAGGCATTCCATCTTAGTCGTTACGGGCGACAACGAGTATGCATTTTGATTCGTATTCGAGGATAGATGTAGATGTCAATGGGCCATAACAACCGCTTACCATCAGGCGTAATGTGTGCTCGTTTGGATAAGGGCTTATCCTCTTATCCTAAAAAAATAAAAAAATATTGAAAATTAAAAAGTAATACGTGGGCGTTATTATGAGCGACGGCATAGTAATCATTACTATCATAACTTACTTCAAGATCAAGACAATTTTATGAAAATAAATTTTGTTTTTTATTACATGTTATTTGGACGCATAGTTTAAGAGAAATAGAGCATAGTTTAAATAATTCAACACGCCTTCCGGTGCGCGAACGACGTCTATGCCGACGTCCGCCGATAAGCCAGCTGACATAAGCGGGTGAAACCGTGGGGCACAGCTACGAGAACATTCCGCAAACTTTTTGACCTCCCCTCGTAGTATAGTATAAAGTGTTTCCTAGTATCGCGGTCTTCTGTGTGCAGTGCTTTAAAGATGGTTAATTGAATAAAATTTTCATATCCAAACCGTTTTTAACAATCCACGATTTCATATTTTATCGATTTATATTAAATTAGTCGTGTTTAGTGCGTTCTTTTTTTAGTTTTGAGAACCACCTTGAGAGTCAATAAATTTTTGTTCGATAAATTACTTTACCTATAGAATGAAGTAGACTTCGCTATAACAAAGCAATTTTAGTCAAAAGAAAATATAAGTTTGTTTTAATACACCAACATATAGGCTCTTCATGTCTAAAAATGAGGATTGTTACATATATATGCTATAAAATTAATATTTCATCTTATATTTTATGCCGCACTTGTGGTTGAATATTTGTTATCAAATATTTTTTATATCTTTTAGTTTTCACTTGTACCGTGTGTGAACTGCACACATGCGTTTCTTTGTATGTATGTTTCGTGATATCTTCCTCAATTGTTAATCGATTTTAAACATTATTCTTAATCGAATAGAATATACTTCAAAGACGATATACATTTCAAAAAAATACTCTTTTAAGGTAAATATTCATAATAGTTGTCAGTTGTGTAGTAGTAGTAGTTGTGTAAGAAAGCCTTATCAAAAAGGGTTTGTTTTAAATTATTATCAAATATACTTTCCTGGGGGGTTTTTATAGAGTGATTGTACAACTTGACTGCCATATAGAATGGACCTTTTTTGAATAGATCAAGGTATGGTGTTAACAGATAAGTTATTGGCCCGGCGACAAATGTAGCGTCTAGGAAGATCAGAAATTTTATTAAAATATTGCGGGCTGGTGCGAACTAGTCTTAAATGTACGTAAGATTCTTTAGGCTTACAAACCACGGCCTACACAATTCTTTAGGTGGCTGATTAGCGATCACTCTGATGCAGCGCTTTTTCAAAACATATACTGCCTGGACGTCGGTTGAGATTCCTGAAAGTACAATTCCAAACTGATCTAGACTGCAGCGTGTGCATGGTATGCAGTCGACGCGCTTACATTTTCGCAGCTCATATAGGGCGTAAGTAAAACTACTTAGATTACTCACAACTGCACCTACATAGGTTTCCAAGTCAAGGCGGAATCCATGGTGATGCCTAACAACATAAATGTTTCAACTACTTCTATTTTATTATAATTAAAAGATATATTTAGTGGTAGTTCTGGTCTTTGATGCGGTTTAAATTGGATTATTTTAGTTTTTCCGAATTTAATACGAGGCCTATTTCACATAGATATTTTTCAATTTTATTTATTGACGCTATTCATTCATTCATCATTTCATCATGTTATTTATTCATGTCATTATAGTTTCCAGATATAATGAGAGTAGCGTCGTCAGCAATTTGTACAATTATATATGGTGTAGCGTGAGGCAGGTCATTGATATATATATATATATATATATATATATATATATATATATATATAACTCAAAAACTATTAGTCTGACATTGATCAAATTCATATGGGACTACACGAGAACTATCAGCTTTCATATATTAAAAAAATCATCGAAATCGTTTCACCCAATACAAATTTATGAGGTAACACACATAAAAAATAAACAAAAAAATACAGTCGAATTTAGTACCGTCTCCTTTTTGGAAGTCAGAAGAAAAGCAGCAAACATCCTAGCACGCTGCCTTCTGGTATTGTTTGAGTATATTATAAGTATATAAAACACACACTCAATGTTCCCGATATAAAATAGAAAACAATTTTGAAGTTAAAAATAAAACATGTTAATAATTTGAATATTATAAATTTGATTTTCGGAGTTTTAGTTTTAATAATACCTTGTGATTACTGAAGTTTAACTATAAGTGTTAAGAGGATTGTGAAGCTGTAAATTTTCATACAAAAAGCGATACTGTTTTCCCCCCCGTAAATATAGTCCAATTTCTATAATTTTTGGAAATGTTGTAGATATGACAAAAAACTAGGGCCGTACGTTTTTATTTTAAAGAAATATTGTATACAATATAAGTTATTACCATCTAAATATCTATATTTTTGACTTAAAAACTTCCTCCAATGTTTTTTTTTTAATTAAACTAAACTGATTACTAAAAAAGTAAAAAGTACAGGCCTAGATTAAAGTGTACTGAATCGAATAAGACCAAAATTGTCTCATTTTGTAAAGTTTCAGGGGGGTAAAAACGTTATCGCCGGAAACAATATTTCAAAAAGAAAATGTAGGCAATTGCCTTCAAGACTTGCAACTCTCTCTATCGCACGATACGGGTCGGGGGGGCAGGGGTAGTGATGTTAGGGGTGGTGGGGTGTGAATACCAGTATTTTACGATTATGTTGTAAAAATAAAAGTTATATTTGTAAAATGAGCCGTGGTAGCTCAGATGGTTAGCGCTCGCTATAAGTTTCACAGTAGGTACGCAAGAAACCCGGGTTCGCTCCCCGTCGGCACCAATGAAATTTGCAATTTTAAGTGCTGATTTACCACGTGCTTGGCGGTGAAGGAAAACATCGATATTATTATCGCCTAGGGAAGAGAAAATAATATCGATAACCTAGAAAGATGAAAAAGTTAATGTCTGATTATTCAGTGTTTATCGATTATTTAGTTATTAATTTAGTCTTTATTGAATAAGGACATTAAATTAAAAATATTTCGAGTTTACAATAAAGTGGGTAGGCAAATAAATAAAAAGCAACAACTTGAAGAAATTATTATTGTTTATTATTACATATTACTTAATTACACTCTTTCTCGAACTGCCATTTTTCTAGGAACTCGAGGGTCAATCATTTCTGGTAATAAACATTAAAACTGAAATGAGTAAAGTCTTGGCTGCATTTTTGTTGCCCAAAAATGATCATGGTTTCTTAAATTAAGTTCGAAAACATGAAAAAGTGGTGTCCATACTACAAAAAAACAAAATTGCCTACCAGTGATATGTAAGTATCCCTGGACCTGATAATAGTAATCATGGTTTCTTTTTTCTTTTTGTTCTTCTCGTATCAAACGAAATTTGATCTGTTTTTAGTTATGGCCTCCAAATGTAGCATATTAGAATCTAAACATAATTGACAAGTGAAGCTGGCTGCCTGGATCGCTCGCTAAGACGAGACTAGGCCGAAACGCATATAATATCTTATTTACTTTTAGTATTTGTACTGATTTTAAAGATAACATGTGTGGAGTGGGCTAAGCCCACGCTGGCCTTTTTATACTTGTCAGAAATAAGACATTTTTATTTAGAGAATCATGTCCAATAAATCCATCGGGAGTTGTCGACAGTCGAAGACGTGTGATGTATTATATATATATATACATGACTTATTATTATTGTATTCTTTTTGATTCTCTTTGTCAGATTCGATTCCTTCGCCAACTGAAATACATCGTCGTTGCACATTACTGTCTGGTAATTATTTGTCTATCTCGGAGTCACTGAAAAATAAATTGAGGCATAATAGTTTAAATTATATTTTACAGCTAACTAACGCGGGCGAAGTCGTGGGTGAAAAGCTAGCTTACCTATATAATTCGGTTCATCGTTTAAATTTCTGTGAGAGCGTAGTCGTTCCCCGGTCGAGCCTACTCGTGCTACAACTATACTACTAATATACCTGCAGCATGGCTATACCACGTATAGAAATTTTACTAATCAAATCTTTGTATCTCGAAAATTTTTGCATTTTCCTTGGAATCATCGGAATTCCACAGTAACAGTGATATGAACAACTTCTTCTAACGGACTAATATTATTACTGGACAAGTGGTAAAATGAAAAATTTTGTACAACCGATTTCAATAAAACTCAATTACAACATAATATATGTAATGGATGAAATGATTTCCATAAAATTTGTATGAGACCAACTGTGAACAAGAAAAGAATAGGTAAGTATTCAAAATCGGTCCGGAGAAATCGGTGAACATATAACAACATATAAAAATAAAACAAATATACATACAGCCGAATATAGAACCCCCTCCGTTTTTGTAGTCAAATCAACATCAGCTATCCCATACTTTTATATTTTGTGGAATAAATTTCGGTCTATCTCCTACCAGTCAACCAATGTACATACAATAGTATGTAAGGTGGTAAGGTACGCGATCAAAGTAAGTATAATTTTATTATAAGTAAGTAAGTAAGTAAGTAAGTACGCCTACTTACCTGTTGCCCGTCCTTTCGATTTATTTATTTATTTATTTATTTACACTTTATTGCACCTTAATAAAAGGATTACAAAGGGCGGACTTAATGCCTTTAGGAATTCTCTCCCAGTCAACCCGGGACGTGTGGAAATTAAGTGATAGGTGACAAATTAAATGAACAATAGAGTAAATCCAGGAAAAAAACTACTGATAAACTTAAATATAAACTAATATTATATATATATAAATACAATAAGCTTATATACTATAAAATATAATACAGACAATATATTATATTTACATACAAATACATAGATACATAAATATATACATATTATAAATACAAATAGATATGTAACATAAACCTATAAATAAAATAACAACAAAGGTAACCAAATTGACCATATTAACTATCAATAAAATGCTTATGTACCAATCTTTTGAAGGCAGTCTTATTAGATGTTTTTCTGACGTCATCGGGCAAGGAGTTCCAGAGCAGTGCAGCCTGAATGGTGAAGGATTTACTAACAAAATTAGTAAAATGTAGTGGGATACTTAGTTTAATATTATATGAGGACCGCAGAGTTCTATCGTGCGTTGAGGAAATATACTGAAATTTCTCCTTGAGATAAGAAGGAGTGGATGGATCATTTAAGATAGAGAAGAGAACAAGCAAAATTCTAGAGTCACGCCTCTGTTTAATAGTGAGCCATTTAAGGCGAGAGCGATAGTGAGAGATATGATCAAATTTACGAAGATTGAAAATGTATCTGACGCAATTGTTGAGTAGGCGCTCTAGCTTGTTAAGAAGATTTTGGTTTAAATCCAAGTAACACACGTCTGCATAATCAATGATCGGTAGAATAAGTAACTGTACAAGCATAATTTTAGTCTTTAAGGGGAGAAAATTTTTCAAGCGATAAAGAGAACGTAAAGAACCAGCGACTTAACGACATGTTTCGGTGATATGAACCCCCCAGGACAGAGTACTATCAATATGGAGACCAAGATTTTTAACTGAAAACTAAAGATTGTTAACAGACACTCCAAAGCGCATGGACCAATCACGGACTGACTTGAGATTGGAATTCAATTTGTTAATTGCATTATGGATGTCACAAATGTCAGACTGTACATAAAATTGTAGATCATCAGCATACAGATGGTACGAACAATCAATATTAGATGTGATGGAATTAATAAATATAGAGAAGATTAAAGGAGAAAGTATACCGCCTTGCGGTACGCCAGAAATCAGGTCAACCCACTGTGAAGTCATTTGCTCCACGTGGACAGACTGTTGACGTCCGCGAAGATAAGATGAGAACCATTCCAGGACTGCCGGTGCAAACCTATAATAAGAAAGGATAGCAAGAAGGATATCATGGTCAACTGTGTTAAAAGCGTTAGAAAAGTCAACGAGCACCACAACTGTAACTTTCTTGTTTTCCATTCCTTCTCTAATATCTTCAGTTATTTTAAGTAAGGCAGTTGTAGTGCTGTGACCAGGACGAAACCCGGACTGAAAAGTACTTAGCAGGTTATGTTTATATATGAAATTGGAAATTTGCTTATGAACACAGGCTTCCAGAACTTTAGATAGGAAAGGTAAAACTGATATGGGGCGGAAATGATTGGGAAGTGTAGGATTGGATACTTTAGGAAGGGGTCTTAAGAAAGCTTTTTTCCACTGACTCGGAAACTGACCCGAGTCAAGCGAAAAATTAACAATATGTGTAATTGCGGGGAGAATGTGTTCTAGGATATTAATAATCATGGCTCTACTAATATCATCGCAACCGACAGCCTTGGATTTTATTGCCAGAAGAGTCTTTCTAATTTCATCCTGATCAACAGGGTTAAAAAGAAAGACTGGTATGTGCAGAGACGGAATTGAAGCTATGTAAGCGACTGTTTGGGATCGGATTGATAGGTCCAATGCAGAAGCAGAAGAAAAATGAAGATTTAAAGCATCGTGAGAAAGAGATAAACCACAATCCAAAGAAGGTGTTTTACCCACACCTAGAGAACTAAGGAATTTCCACACATCAGCTGGCGAAGAATTACTTATATTGCTGTGGATAAATCGGCGTTTTGCAGAACGTACCATCTGATTGCATCTGTTTCTGGCCTTCTTAAAAGACAACCAGTTTTCCTCAGATCTGCTCCTCTTGAACCGGGCAAAGGCTCGATTACGCCTGGTCATGGCCTTCCGTACCTCTTCAGTCATCCAGGGGGCTGGTGGACGTCGTAATTTTACTTTACGTACAGGAGCATGGTTATCATACAAAACATGAATTATGTTATTGAAAATAGTTACTTTATCATCTACAGTGGATGCAGTTGTTAATGGCGTAAAATCTATAAGCGATGCGTCTTTCAAAAGCTTATCCATATTAATTCTACTAAAATTACGTTAGGACAGTACAGTAGGTTGATATTTGGGAGGTTTAAGGTTGTATGATACATAAATAAGATCATGGCGGGAAAATCCCGGCGCTTCAAGTTGTCCATATGATAGCACCCTGTCAGAGGAGTCAGCTATAATGAGATCAATCAGAGAGTCATCAGTGTCGATATAATGATGAGTTGCCTTTAAAGGAAGAATGTTGAGATTGACAGACTCAATGATTTTACGAAGCTTTTGAGACCGGACTGAATTTTTCAGTAAATCCGTGTTGAAATCTCCCATGATTATGCAGTGAGCGTACTCAGAACCAATGTTATCAAGAGCCTCTTCTAAATTGGCGAAGTAATCAGTGGAAGGAGGACAATACACTGCTCCAAGAATCATCCTTGAGCCCTTTACATCTAGTTCTATAAAAAGGAATTCAGCGGAAGCAGTATAAAGAGAAGGGGATGCTAATATGATTTTGTAAGAAATTGAAGCGTGGAGATATATTGCAACTCCACCTCCTCCTTTATCTATACGATCATTCCTAATCAGCACAAACCCAGGAAGAGGATACAATGCCGAAAGTAAAGACGGTTTCAACCAAGATTCTGAAACTAAGATAGCATGTATATTATTGTTAGAGAATGATGCTTCTAGCTCAGAAAAGGGGCTGGGAATGCTTTGTGCGTTAATATGGCAAATATTTAACGTTTTATCAAAAAAGTGAAAAACGGTATCCAATTGGCTACTTAAAGAGGGCACACTATAATTTATCTGATCATCAAAAGATACAAAAGAACTCTCTGACTCAATAGAATAAAAAGAGTCAGAGTCAGACATGATAAGTTAACAATAATAGCAAAATATACCCAATATAAAAATAAATAAAATAGAAATATATAAAAATACAATTTAAATAAAGATATTTATCGATGATATATAAAAAAAAATATATAGCCAAAATATAGAAAACAATGACTTGAATATTAATAAATCATGAAACATCATCCCACCAGTTAACTGTTTACATGAAATAATCAGTACTAAATAACAAAAAAAAAACAATTCTACTGGACTATCAATTAAAGCAGGAAATAAAAATATAAAAAAAACAATCTAAGTACCTAATTAAATAGCAAGCCAACACAGTCATTCAAATTATAAACAAAAATTATATAAATATAAAAATAAAAATAAAACTAAATATCTAAACAACAGGGCACTACGGTATTATTATAATCGAAAAAAAACCTAGCAATAAAAATCAGCTTAAAATAACTCAAGATTTTGAAAACAAATTATATAAAAAACATTAAGAAAATTTAAATCTACAAAAGTACAAAATTCGGCTGTATGGCAAAAGGATCTGTGCCCATGTTACCATTACAATGTTGACAGTAAAAGTTATTATCTATGGTCAATAGTCTCTGCCTTGTCTTTGCCACTGTCTATGTCTAGCTCTAGCATCTACGGACTACAATAACATTTATCTATGGCAATTGATAACATTTTAACACTTTTACATAATGAAAATCACAAACACATACTAATTTACTAAAATTTACAAATACAATTAAAGTTTACTGCAGTATAAAAATCAAATAATAAGATTAGTTATTAATCAACATAAAACTATTGTAATATGACTAAAGGGAATACTTAAGACAAGTTATAGCACATTATTTACAAAGAATTGAAATACGATCGATTTATATTCTAGTCTAATGCTGACGGTTTATAAAGCTAAGAATAGTTATTATGTTGACCACACAAAGTAAACTGTAAGAGAAGGGGAAAAAAATCAGAAAGGAGATGAACATAACCAAAATACGATAATAAGAATAACAAGTATACCTATTTATTATATAAGTATTTACTAAGCAAATTGCATATTTTTAGTTTTGTCTTCTCTTCTATTCTAAAATGTATAAAATTATTTTAGTTGATTGAATGTAATACACATTAATCACTCACATAGTATATAGGTAGATACTTACATAAAAAAATAACAGCCCGCTTCTATAAGTTATATGTAGTAAGTCCCCACGTCTACATAGACTATGCAATATAATAAAAATGAAAAGTAACACAAACAAATTCATTATGTAACTTGTCGTAAATGTACGCAAATATAGATTATGAATGAATGAACGCTCCTCCTGCTGGTATCGTAGTGTGCGTAAGAAAGAGTGTATGTACCTATTTGTGTTCTTCACGCCCGGAGCCCTTCGGGAGGCAGACCGTGCGTTATGAAACAGATAGCATTTTTGAAAATACCTACTCGCGTCGCGTATCGGCACTTCACAATCCTCTTAAGCTTTTTACTAATGTTAAGTAATACATAAAATATAAATAATGTTGCTATTTAAGAACAATTCTATTTCTAGCTGTTTGCTTATCGTGCCTTTTACATTTTAATGCGCCAGGTGTAAACAATTTTTACTATAACTCTGTGGAGACATACAATTAAGGATTTTAAGCTACGTTCTAAGTTATTTAAATTAATATAACTGCTAGAGATTACCTCTAATGTCTCATTTTTCAATTTAAATTACTTAAAACAGATTCCAAATTACACAATATTAAGCCATTATACTGCTCAAAAGAAGCAGGATTCTGTGTAACCAAGTACGTGGTTGAGTTTTTTTTTTTATAGAATAAGAGTAACAAACGAGCACACAGTCCCCCAGATGGTAAGTGGTTGCTGTGATCGTAGACATCCACATTTATCCTCAATAAAGGATCAAAATGCAGATGCGTCGTTAAAATAGTTATATATAGTTAGAGTTAATATATAAACAATAAGATAGCACATGTGCTTCATTATATTTGGATAGGTAATATCTATCTCTAGTCAAAAATTTTAATGAAAGTATAATAATTGACTTTTGTTTCCTTTCCCTTTTCTCCCAACAAGAATTATTAATGTGCTATAAAAGTTAATTTTAATAGCTAAAACTTTATTCGTTATATGACTAAAGGATGCTCTAGGCAAGCAATAATAACTGATCAGATGTCCATTTAAACAGTTAAACATCATTCCAAATTTTTTTGCCTATGTCATCACAATATATAGTAACTTTATCTTATTATTACTCGTATTTAAATTACTTTTTAAGTTTATATTCGTTTTCATGGCACTGTCATAGAGTGTATGTGAAAATAATGAGTCCTTACTGTTTACATCATTATTTACACATATTGTCTCCGATGAACCAGGTATGGTGTGCTGATACTCACTTTGATGTTTTATTAAGGGGTCAAAGCGGTCCCTTATTATATTTACCAGATCATACATGGCCAATATGTGTATTTTCATCTCATCCTGAGCAGATGCATATTTGTTTGATATAATTTGTAGGGAGTTTTTAAGCGATAAAATTGTTGAATTTAGACACTCTATATCAGACTCATAATAGTTATATGTATTTTCCACCTTAATTCAATATAGATAAATTTAATGCGTGTAATTTAAACCGTTTTATTGAGTTTAATTTAGTACAAAGTATGTCAAACTATCGAAGTTGTATGGGTTACCACAAATACAAAAAGCCTAATGCTCCAGTACATCCTATAGTGATCTAAATCGACTCACCAACTTATAGATTAGGTCAACACTTAGTGAAAATACTCTCACGGCTCAGAAAACATTGATAGAAGAGCACACAGAAATCATTCTTACCATTTTGTCAGCAAGATTAAAGACCTACATCTGGCAGACAATTAAAATATGGTCAGTTTTGATGTGCAGTCTCGGTTTACATGCTTACCTGTTGAAGACTGTATTTCAATTGTAACTAGGAAGCTGGAAGAAAACAACATGCCCGTAGAATATGCAGTATTGCTCAGATACTGCCTTACTTCTCGCTACCTAATGTGGAAGAAAGAATTCTACAAGCAAATAGATGGTGTGGTGATGGGCTCACCTGTATCTCCCGTTGTCGCCAATATTTTCATCGAAGATTTTGAGGAGAAAGCCTTGCCTAATTCCTCCGTAAATCCAAGATTCTACAAGCGCTACGTAGATGACACTTTCATATTTCTACCTTTAGATAAGTAACTGCATTTTAAGACCATCTTAAACTGCATAAATTCTAAAATTCAGTTCCCAATGGAGTTAGAGGCCAACAATTCTTAAGCTTCTAAATGTGTTAGTAATTCGAAATCCTAATAAGACCTAGATTCAGACTGTGTATAAAAAATACCTATACAGATAGATATTTAAACGGTAATTCTAATTCTTAAAGAATTATTTATTAGAATTTAAATTCGATGGTGTAAGAAGTGATGCTCTTCAATTAATTATTTCATATTTAACTAAGAGAACGCAAAAAGTTGTCATTAACAGTACGAGTTCTTCCGGGTCGATGGTACAGATGGGCGTGCCTCAAGGCTCAATTCCCGGCCCCTTTCTGTTTCTTGTATACATTAATGACTTACCTTACATAGTAGGAGATAACCATGATATAGTATTATTTGCAGATGACACTTCTTTAATTTTCAAATTAAATCGACCATTGCTAGAATATGACGAAGTAAATAATGCTATATCTAAATTAGTAAATTGGTTCAATGTTAATAATTTGCATTTAAATGGCACTAAAACGAAATGTATGAAATTTATGACTCCAAATGTCAAAGAATTAAATACTTATGTAATTTTAAATGGGGAGAAACTGAGTCTTGTAGATACCACCATTTTTCTTGGAATCACACTAGACGCGAAGCTTCAATGGAGCCTCCATATATCAAAACTAGCAAGCAGGCTTAGTTCTGCAGCATATGCCGTAAAAAAGATTAGAAGTCTAACTAGTGTTGAAACAGCTAGACTAGTTTACTTTAGCTATTTCCATAGCATAATGTCGTATGGTATTTTGCTATGGGGACACGCAGCTGACACTGAAATTATATTTGTTTTACAGAAGAGGGCCATAAGAGCAATTTATGATTTAAAGCCTAAAGAGTCGCTGCGACAAAAATTTAAGGAAATTAATATATTAACTTTGGCCTCTCAATACATTTATGAAAATGTAATGTACGTACACAAAAATAAAAGTAGTTTTACAAAAATAAGTGATATTCATTCTGTAAATACTAGGAACAGATACAAGCTAGTAGTACCAGTTACTCGACTCCATCGAATCAGTAATTCATTCTTGGGGCGATGTATACCATTAAAAGTAGTAGTATTCCAAGCGTTGAAAGTTGTAGCGAAGTATTCCAGAAAATATACAAAATTTGACCTGCTCAAAGTCCAAAAACTTTATTAAACTAAGTTTGTATAAAAAGGGTTATTATAGTATTAAAGAATTTATAAATGATAATAACCCCTGGAAATGAGGTGATCGCTACCAAGCTATTTCTAATTTGTTGTGTTGTTAATTTGTGTAACATACATGATTGTAAGCTGTTATTTAAAAAAAAGTCCCGCTGGGTTTCTTGGTGGTTGTTCCCAGGACAGAGGTTTTTTTTTCGAACCGGTGGTAATTATACAAAAGAGTGACTTTCAATAAGTATTAATTATAATCTATATTGAATAAAAAAGTTTCTGTTTCTGTTTTTGTAACCACCATCCTTCAAGGTAAGCTACCGTGGGTAAATCTTTGTTTCAGAGAGCGCGACTGATCTGTGACGGTAAACACCTAGTCACAACACAATAACAAGCTTCTGGTACTGCGCATACGTCACAGTGAACGAGTGAAGTAGGTCACAGTCAAGCTAGTGCCTGCTGTACTGCCTTATGTCAGAGATGTCCCTGACAAGATTGACTATATCTTGAAGCGTGTTTTCATTAAACACGCTTCAAGATATAGTCATGTGTCAAGTGTTTTCATTAAAAACATACTTCAAGCCGCCGGAGAAGAATAGTCAGTTTTTACCTTCAATCAAGTTTAATGACCCTCTGCAAGACGCAGGAGTGTACAAGCTTGATTATGAATGTGGTCTCTCTTGTATAGGACAAACTAAATGATCAATAAAAACCCCTGTTAAAGAAGAATCGACGATCTGAAAAGTGTACTGACTGTGAACACCCCCGTTACTACATTAGATTTGATAGACTACAAATCCTCGATAAAAAACACCGATTGGTTCCAAGGATAATTCGCAAATTTATTGAAATCAAAAAACTTCCTAATTTCAATAGAGAAGATGGCTGGGTGCTACCATCTGCTCGGGATCCTATAATTAATATAATTAAATTCTATCCCAAGTACACAAATGCAAGACTTCAAGATGCTGTATGTTCCTACTGCGTAGATCCGAAGAAAATTTATTAATTTTAATCTGGAGGTAGCCGCGGTTAAATATGATATTGGGACGTCAAATATCTCAGTCGCCCCATGAATATGTGTGCTGTAAAGTGCTCGAAAATTCGGGTATAAAAAAAAGTTAGTATACGCGATTAAATCCGTAAAAACTAGTTTTACCTTAAATGTGTAATGTTTGCGTATATATAAGAAATCCTTAAATAAATATTTAATATTAAGCTTTAATAATTATTAATGTTTAGTTACATAGAAAACTTTATTAAGAACGTAGTTTATAATTATATAGTATAAAGTACATGCCAGATGGATGGGACGGGACGGGACGAGCGAAACTCGGAATAAGTTTTTTTCTAAGAATAAAATAAGAATAACAATATTATGGAAAGTCCAACTGATTTTAATTGTAGTTTTTTTTTCTCGTGTAATTCATCTTCTACCAGATTCTTAAGCGCGGATACCGAGTCATCTAAACCTCTTGGACTGCATGATCATATTTCTGCCATATTTTCTCCTTACGTTGCCATTTCAACGCACAAAGTGTTTCTGCCCACTATCCTGACCTACTTACATCCATTAGCAGTAATCTAATCGACGCACTTCTTATATCTGTAACTTTATTCAACTCTTCTCTTCCTTGTTTTTAGATTTCACTTAATGGTTACGTTTTGATACGTAATGATAGGATCGGTAAGGGTGGAGGTGGTGTAGCTATTTACCTGCGTTTTGAAATCTCTTACAAACAAATCTCTACTTCCTCGTCAACTTATTCTGAATCTGCAGAGTACCTTTTTCTCGAGGTTACACTTCACCATACGAAAATCCTTCTTGGTGTGATATACAGCCCTAATATGCAAATTAATTATTTTGATGTATTTGAAAATCTACTTACAGACTTAGGACTATATCCTATATATAGTCATGTGATCGTGATGGGAGATTTCAACACTTGCTTACTCAAAAACGATTCACGTGCATATAAGCTGAAGTCTATTGTGTCCTCACATAATCCACATATTTTAACCCTCTCTGCCACCCATCATTTTCTCAACTGTACTCCGTCTTTACTTGACTAAATAGAATTCTATTGTGTCCTCACATAATCTACATATTTTACCCCTCTCTGCCACCCATCATTTTCTCAAATGTACTACGTCTTTACTTGACCTTATAATAGTTTCATCTTGAAATAACATTGCGAATCATGGAAAAATAACAGCTTCTTTTTCGTACCATGACCTCATTTTCATTTTGTATCGTGTTCGTCCACCAAAGCGTAAATCACATTTTTGATTTCTTCGTAGATATAAGGGTATTGACTTGGAAGTCATAAGACGAAATGCAAGTAAAATGGATTGGTCTTCTGTAATCGACTGTCAAAATAAAGATAATATGGTGAATAACTTTACTGCTTTAGTTCTTAGATTATATGATTGCCATGCAGCTCTCAAACGTATAAAATTAAAACATTGTCCTGTGCCCTGGATTACAAAAGAGATAAAAGAGCTTATGGCATGTAGGGATAAAGCCAAAAGTAGATATAAACATTGTCCCTTGGAAAGAAATCTATTCAAGTTGAAGATTTTGCGTAACCATTGCAATTGTCTGTGTAGGGATGCTAAAAGGCGCTACTTTCATGGCTCACTTTCAAATTGCGATTCAGGGAAAGCTTAGAGTTTTCTCAAACAGTTAGCATTGGCAAACATCCTGCACTTGCGATTGAAAATCTTGATATAGATACTCTCAATCAACATTTTTCTTTTCCACCTGTTTCCTTATCTTCATTTTTAAAGGATAAGACCTTGTTAGAATTATCCAGATGCACTTTACAACATTTCCCCCAGTATGAATTTGTATCAGTGTCAGAAGATGAAATAAAGCGATCAGTGCTATCCATATCTTCTACTGCGTCGGAAAACGATAATTTTTTTTCCACAATGATAAATATGATTTTACCTTGTATTCTCCCAGTTCTTACTTACATATTTAATTTTTCATTGTCTTTCTCCTGCTCTCCATATTCGTGGAAGTTAGCACATATTATTCCTATAGCCAAGGTTGCTAGCCCTACATTACCTTCTGAATTTCAACCTATATCTATATTACCATTCCTCTCTTAAGTACTGGAACATATTGTTCACAATCAATTTTCTTCTTATCTTAACTCCAACAATATTTTAAGCACATTTCAATCTGGATTCCGGCCCGGTCACAGTACAACAACTGCTCTTCTTCAGGTAACTGATGATATATGTCGAGCCATAGATAAAAAACAATCAACAGTACTCGTTTTATTAGATTTTAGTAGTGCCTTCAATTCTGTTGACTTTGATATCCTCCTTAAAATTCTTCAGGCTATCAATGTTTCATCTTCGGCCATTCTTTGGTTTGATTCCTATCTTCGGGGACGCTCGCAATGTATCCGCTCCAATGACACTTATTCCAACTGGTGTAATCTTATTGCAGATGTACCCCAAGGTGGCGTCTTGTCTCCTTTGCTCTTCACCGTTTTTATTAATTCTATAACGAAAATAATATCCTCCAACATCCATCTTTATGCAGAAGATTTGCAGATTTATCGTCCTTTGAGGCATCTGAGGCTAAATTGGCGATAGATGTACTGAATGACGATTTGGATAGAATAAGTCGCTGGCCCAGATCCCATGGTTTAACTATAAATTCAAGTAAGTATCAAGCGTTAATAGTAAGTATCAGATATAATAGTAGCATTATTGATAACTGCACCCTGCCAAATGTGATTATCAATGGCACATCAATTGCTTATTCGGAATCTGCGAAGAACTTGGGCCTAATTATTGACAATAAGTTATCATGGGGTGCACATATAACGGAATTAAGCAGAAAAGTTCATTATGCTTTTCACTCGTTAAAACGACTTCAAAGTTTTTTTACCCTTATCAACTAAAATCTCTCTTGTTTAAACTCTCATTTTGCCAATCTTAGATTAAGGTGATGTCTGTTTTTGATACTGCAGAGAAGCAATTAAACAAACTTGAGCGATTGCAAAACCTTTGCATTCGGTATATTTTTGAACTTAAGAAGTTTGACCACGTCCCTAAATACATAAAGCAGCTCAAGTGGCTCCCGATCCGATTTCGCAGGAACACTCGTATCCTTTGTCTTCTTTTTAACATCTTACATAGTCCGAATTTCCCTTCATACCTTCGTAATCGATTTACCTTTTTTAAATCTCCAGATGCAGTTTGTAGATATCACCTTAAAACCCACTTAAAATTCCCATCCTATAAAGCTCATTCATATTCCCGTTTATTCTCCGTACATGCAGTAATACTCTGGAATTCACTTCCTCCTCGTATTCGAGAAATCAAAACAGTCACATTATTCAAAAAACGTGTAAGAGATCATTATTTATCTCTGTCTTCTATGTAAGTTTCCATATCTTTGATATTTACTATACTTTTTATTATTTATATATATTTAATTATGACTATATATATATATATATATATATATATATATATATATATATATATATACATGAATTTATGGATTGATTTGAGGAATATGTTTATCAATATGGAGTCTACATTCAGTAAAAATAATTAAATCTACTTTTGTTTTAAATTCGCACAGGTTTACCTGAAAATCTAGTGCGTCGAAGGAAAATACACTTTTTTTATAGAATAAGGGTGCGAAACGAGCACGCGGTCCACCTGAGGGTAGAGGATGATGAGGCCCAAGACATTCATCTACATTTATCCTCGATTAAGAATCACAATCTATGTATATATGTGTGTGTGTATTTATTTTATCTTGTCGGGATATATATATAAATATATATATATATATATATATATATATATATATATATATATATATTTTGTGTGTGTGTGTGTGTGTGTGTGTGTGTGTGTGTGTATATAATAACAAAATGCACACATTATTATCTTTTATTTATCACACATCTTTTAACTGGCCTACTGGAATAAATTTTATAATGACAGAAGTAGCGCCCTTGTACAAACTCTTCATCATATTGTGTCCTTTCCATTGTTTGTGTGTACATAAATTGTTAAATAAATAATTAAGTTTTGTCGAAAATACTCTACGAGTTGCTCACGTCCTGACCTATAGTATAGGTTTCGGAGTTCGTCAACTGTCTGTGGGTGGCGACTGAGGTGTAACGTAGAGTGTCCAGTAAAAACTCACGGATTACAACGAATGGCAAGGCAGTGACTGGCGCCGTGGTTCGACGGTTCAAGCGATTGGCAGAAATCTTTTGAGCTATTACTATTAGTGAACACTGTTTTCCAAGATTTATTTAGTTGATTTCTGCCTATTGTTCCTTTTCTTTCTTTTTTCGGTAGTAAACGACTACGATTTAACCTACCTACGTTGTCTTCTGCGAGTGGTTGTTTGCCAGCAGTTCTCAGGCCTCAGGGGATCCCCCATTACCCGGGTTCTCCTCACGGTCCAACTTTATGAACCGGTCGTGGGAGCCGTTTATTTTTTGTAATGTTAGTCTTCATGGCGTATTTTGCGCCCAAAAGAAGGATCTGTCTAGGGGTCGGCGACCTTGAAACCCTACGTGTAGCCGAGTATGTCGCTCCGACACGATGTGTGTACCCGCTACTAAGTGACAAACCGTACCCTCAGGAGATTGACTTTCTATTCCAAGAAACTCTTTACAATTTAACCGACTACGTTGTCGTCTGCATATGCATAATTGCACTACTGGTTTCAGGTCTCGTGGCATCCCCCATTGCCCGGAATCTCTTCACAATACACAACTATTTACCGGTTATGGGAGCCGTCTCTGCATTGTAAATATTGGCAGCGGACTGGGGTTGGATTCCCCGTTCGCCACAAATTGATGTCAACAGAGTGTAAGTTGGTCACTTAGTGACATTGAAGGTTATTACTCGACTCTATAATCTATACAGAGAGGAGTTCTCTTGGTAGTCACCCGTCTGGGGGCCCGGCATGAAAAGATGACAGGTTATTAAGGTGTACGTGTGGCCCGTTGTCAGCGCGGTCAAACATGCCGCGCGCCAGCCGGACCACAAACTTCTGAATTGTTTCCATTTTTAGAATGTTTATTTATGACAGCATTAGACCTGCAGTCGCCGCCTCTGTCGATCGCTCAAGAGTGCGTACCAGGTCGAGCAGCGTATGTTAATCTTGGTCTTTTATATGACTTGTACAGTTTCATCTTGTGGTAACTTGGGTGCCGTGACGGAACGGAGCATCACCCACGCACATATATGATTTAAACGAGCACTCTAGTAGCTTACGTACTCCGGAGCTTTACCATAAAATGAGCCGCGTGTTTGCCATTCCATTTTAATTCTAAATTAGCACAATAAACAATTTTCCGTATACAATATAATAACTTATCCTTTAGTGTTATACCGTTAGATAGTTAGTAAAATTACTTTGACTTCACTTAATATTTTCCAGAACAGGAGGAAAAGTTATTAGCTAAAATGTCTTAAATATTCACTGTGTTTGGGTGTATCAACTATACAAATATTACCTGACCTAATGTGTGAAATGAGTTAAACAATGCAAAAATCTCTTTATTTTCTTAATAATATCTTATAATATATAATTTCTTAATAAAAGCAGGGATGGTAGACATGATAAGGATATAGAAGGACGAGTGAATGCAGGAAATAGAGTGAATGGGGCTCTACATCCTATTGTGAGAAGTCAGAATGTGTCCAAAAGGGCACGTATGGCAATTTACAATGCTGTGTTAGTACCTACTTTAATGTATGGTTGAGAAAGCTGGATGTGGAGAAGAAGCACGAGATAAGAATAAATGCTGTAGAAATGCGGTCATTAAGGAGTATGCTAGGGATGAATCTAAATGACACAGTGAGAAATTGTGTGATAGGAGAAGAGCGTGGTTTGCAAGATGATGTTGTGACCAGGATTAAGAAAGGAATGCTTCGGTGGTTTGGTCATGTAGAAAAATGAATGAGGAATGAGTGACAAAGCAAATTCATGTTGCAGAGGTGAACGGCAGAGTCGGGAAGGGATGCCCTAGGCGAAAGTTTATCGACCAAATTGGCGATATATAGAAAATGGGCCAAATCAAGAGTACCTTTAACCCACGAGCGTGTATGCGAAGGTATATGGATGTGAAGGAAGCGAGAGAGGTGTGTCAGGATCGTGCCAAATGGAAGTCCATAGTCTCTGCCTACCCCTCTGGGTGACAGGCGTCAGTGTTTATATTATTATGTTTCTTAATAATCTTAAACGAAATAAATGTGATATTTCCGTACAATTAGTTCAACTTTTAAATAAAACTATTATAAATAATTAAGACTCTTAGATTACGTATAGGTATACTTCTGTCTTACTACAATTATTTGTCTATCACCCGATCTATTTCTAAGCTGCAATTGGCTATTTTATTATTCTACTATTACATATTTATTTCCTATACTAAAGTTTTCAAAAATATTCCAACTCTAGACTTGATATTCATTAATTATGCTATCTTAGCTGTTTCGTGTTATAAGCTTTACAGTACGATGACATTACACTTTAAGTTAATGATTTGTTTTCGCTGATAATGTACTGTTTGCACTTAGTAACGTCACAAATTTTTTTTCACGTAATCACTATATTGTTATACAAACTATATTATTTATCGTCGCAAAAACCAGAATTTATTTCAATAATCAGTCCCGTGAAACATATTCAAACTTAGATCGAATGCCTCACTGTTTGCAATTATATTGGATCTCTATACTCTTCAGACGAACGCTGCACCGCACGCACTGCTATAATTTAACGACGGAAATAGGCCTACTAGCTAGAATACATACTTAATGCTACATATATACATACATATCTATAAATAATATGTTTATACAATATGTCCACTAATAATCACGTGGGCAGTATTCTCGTCTGCCGCCTACACTTTTTTAAAAGTCGTAACTCAAAATTAAAGCTTATTTAAAATATCAATTAATTTAATTTTATTTCGTTGTTGTATGTCGAAGTCACCTCCAGTAAAATACTGCAATATGAGCCTCCCTTAAATGAACGGTTAATTTGCGTAGAATTGTCTACGGGCAAAGTAATTACCTCGGTGCCTTTATGCCTCGTTTCCAATTTATACGGCTTCCATTGAACCGTAAAGCAGCAATATATTTACATGTAAATAAGTTAAGGTCTTACATTTCAGCAGTTAACTTCTGCTTAACTTACATTAGAGTCCACTTACATTAGTGGAACGGTTTAAATATTGCACGTTCTACCTCTGACCTGTGTATATTATAATAGTGACTGAATGCTGCTGTGTTTAGTATTGTGAAAATAGAGGATCGGAATGCCGTTATACTGGAAATTAGGCATTCCATTTTAGTCCTCAGAGGTGACAACGCATTTACATTTTGATATTTTTTTATAGGATAAGGGTGACAAACGAGCACACAGTTTACCTGATGGTAAGTGGTTGCTATGGCCCATAGACATTTACATTTATCCTCGATTACGAATCAAAATGCAGATTGCGTTGTCACCCGTGAGGACTAAGATGGAATGCCTCGTTTCTAGTAAAAAGGGTCTCCGGTTCTCTACACTAACCTTACGATACACAGCTGCATCAAGCTGCTATTTTACGCTGGTATTCTGTGAGAGCGTGGTCCTTCCCCGGTCGAGCCGACCCATTCGTGCTACAACTATACCAGAAATATAGCTGCAGCATGGCTCTACCACGTATAAAATTTTATGTATTCTTAATAGAGGATAAAAGTAGATATCTATGGGCAGGTATTCACTTACCACCACGTGGACTGTGTATTCGTTTGTCAACCTTATTCTTGAGAAAAAAACCGTTACTATACAAACTTTATCTCCTATTGGCTACCTTTGAGGTATTCCAATTTATTAAAAAAAAATATTAATTAAATTGCTTCCCTCGTTTCTGATTAATCGGTGGGCATACATAAAAACAGATCTACTACATACAATTTATAAAAAATAGGGTTACCTTTTACTTATAAATAATTTGTAATTGTTATATTTATAACTATTTACTTCTTTTGAAAATAATCGGTCGGGGACTGATCCGATTCTGTATCCGAGTTGCCGCTGTCACCGAGCGACACTGTTATATATACATAAACACTCACGCCTGTCACCCACAAGGGTAGGTTAAGACTATGGGCTTCCATTTGGCATGATCCTGAAACAATTCCCTCGCCTCCTTCACATCCATATACCTACGCATACACACTCTTTGTTTGAGGGGACTTTCAATTTGGCCCATTTTCAATATATCGCCAAAAAGGTCGATAAGCTTTCGCCTAGGGCGTCCCTTTCCGACTCTGCCGTTGACCTCTCCAACATAATTTGCTTTTTCACTCTTTTCTCAGTCATTCTTCCTTACTCCCAAACCACCGAAGCACTCCTTTCCTAATCCTGATCACAGCATCATCTTGCAATTCACACTTTTCTCTTATTATACAATTTCTTACCGTGTCATTCAGATTCAGCCCTGACATACTGACTGACGAAATGAAGACTGCATTTCTACAGCATTTATTATACTCTCGTGCTTCTTCTACTATACCCAACTATCACTACCATACATTAAAGAAAGGACTAACACATTATTGTGAAATGGCTATACGAGCCTTTTTGGATACATTCTGAGTTCATTGTGTTTACATGTGTCTGTGTAATTGTTAGTATATTATTTCAATATGTAATGTGTGAGTTTGGAGGTGACAGGCGATTGTTTTTTGTACGTAGATTTCTTCCTGCAACAAACGACTGACAGTTTTGTATCAGGGAAAAAGTCTATGGCTACTCCCCTAC
>JAVANC010000028.1:3453549-3583993 GCA_033319125.1 Parnassius glacialis | reverse complement strand
CATTTTTCGAGCACAGAAATCTGATCTATGATGGGACTACGACAGCAATTGGTTCCTTTTAATAAATTTGAGGGTTTCGTAGAAAATAATAATCAATATTCTTTTTAAATTTAGTAGTTAGTCTATGTGATGTATTTCGTTCTAAGTTCATGGTATATTTTATTGATTATGACTGTGTAACATTATCATTTATTGTTATTAATTATACCCCTTTCATCCCGTAAGAGGTGATATAGGGAAGTAAAACAGGAGGTGGCAGCAGCATCTTCTTTTAAAAAAATAAAAACTTCGGTTGCTAAGCGGCCAGCAAATCGTCTAAACTATAGTAAATATTCAATCTTAGAGAGCCCTATATCCATCAGAGGCATTCGATAGGCTAAAATGATGATGATGATAGGTTATTGATATTTTATTAGCACTCTACTCCGGCTTAGTATGTGCAGCACTACGTATCCCCGGCTGGAAGATCTGCGGTGACCTAGTGGTAAGTTTATGTAACGGCCATTTGTATTTTTGCAGTACTCCTAGAATTAAATTAAGTTCTTTAAAATTTCGAATGTTGTGGGCTAGGCTTTTTGTGGGTACTGATGTGGCAGGAACGCTTAGACATTTAAATGCTAGCTTATTTATAGAAATAGTATGATTATATAATTTTTTAAAATTACCCAAGATGCTCGTAAGTTATCCAGAACACAGTTATTTTTAAATAAAACTTGTATTTACGGATTTTATCGCGTATATTCAATTATTTTATATTCCCGACGTTTCGAGCACTTTACAACACCCATGATCATGGTTGTTCACGGTTATTTCAAGATTAAATTATTGTTTAGATATATGTTTTTTAAGTGTGGCGTACAGTGCCTACTGTAGTGCCATATGTCAGAGGTCACTGTTTAGATTGGCTACAACTTGGAGCGTGCTTCCATTCAAACATACTTCAAGCCGCCGAAAAAGATTAGTCAGTTATTACCATCATTCAAGTGTTTATGTCCCTCTCTCTAAAAGATGCAGGAGTATACAAGCTTGATTGTGAGTGTGGTCTCTCTTATATAGGACAAACTAAAAGATCATAGAAATAAAGATTCTAGTAGAAAAGTACTATTCCAGTTTGGGGCCCCACGGACCGCCTTAGCAACGTCATCCGGCGTTATGATAACGGGGTCCATGGGCGTAACATTCGCACACTGACTCGCCACAACCTCAGCTCAAGAGCCCTCGCTGTGGTTTACGGACTCTGATCACAGGCCGCGCCAGAATGCGACAGTGTCAGCATGATTCGGTGCTGGGCCCGTTCCACGTACCATTGGCCGCTCCAATGATTCATAGAGCCTCTACTGATCACTCTGAAAGCGACGATTCTGGTTGAACCGTGTCAACCTCTCAGTATATCGCCGAATCCGCTTCCCCAAGCAATGATTCTCTGCTTCAGGTCGTTTATGAACTCCGTCACTTTTTGCGTTATATCCGACTGGGTAAAACAGATATTTGTCCCAACAAACGCCATCCTGACGGTGCGCACAATTCTTGGCCTATTATAGCCCGACCTGAAGCTTATCAGTCTGCCGATGAGGGACCTTGCCTTTGCGATACGCTCCTCAATCCTTCTTCTCCAGGCTGTTATAGCTGTACTTTGCCCCGTAGCACGTCCAGACGTGGGAAGTTTGGCACCAACAATGCGGTAAACTGTCAAAGCGGCGCCAAAGAGTATCGAGTCCGTATCGCAAACGTCCGGCTGGTTTCCAAAACGATTGCCAGCAATGGGTTCAGGGATGTCACGACATCCCGATTCCGCTTGCTTGGGGTTGTACGCAAAAGCTGCGGTAGAGTTGAGAGAAGCGTACAGCGCGTTTGCACAATTGCCTCCTCTAATTTACTCCTCATCTGCTCTAGTTTGTGGGTGACCATTCTATCATCACCTGAATCAACCAAAGCGGGAAAATCCATTGCAGCTTCCACATGTGTCTGCTGGTCTATGGTATATACCTTAGGAGCCACATCCCCAGCTATATCTGATTCATTCGATATTATTATTATTATTCAATTATATATTAATATTATTTAATTCATTATTACCATTATTAGAGCTGCATAATAATTACGACTGCAGCGTTACTGGCTGTTCTTGCTATTGCGAGCATTCAACAGCTCCAGTTTCGCTCACGTGGCGGTTCACAGGCATCACGATCACCCGAAAAGTTTACCTGCTTATAAATAATAAGCTTAAAAATAAATGGGCTAACCTGCTTTCTATGGCGAAGCGGTGTGATTTTTGAGCCGCCTCCGGCCGGAAGTTATCTGCGCTATCCTTGTAATCTTCTTCACAGTGATAGTTATAAACCGCAAATATGTTTGAATGTACACAATACTAATGAATTTTCTGTATATATTAGCACAAGATCATCGGAACAACCACTTAGGAGTATATATTTTAATTATGAGTACGCCGAACTTTTCGAACACACCATCCGAGCGCGCCGCCGAATCACACCAGTGTTGAGATCCGAACGCGAGATGACGTTAGTGACTGCACTAGAACTAGACTTCAAAGAAAAAAAAAGTCTAAAACTATTACGAAAAGTGCTTAAAATGATTATAGTACACTATTGAAGAATACCTACATAATTGATAATAACCCCTGTGAATAAGTTAATCAATCAACATCGTGGTTTGAATGATTTCATAATATTAAATTTTACAAAAAACATTGAATTTTTTAAACGACTCGCTAGCTTGCAGTTTCGGCTTCAATTAGCTGAGAAATAGATATGTACAGTAATGGACACAGAACTCCTCTTATTTCTGAAAGCTAAGGAGTAATTATAGTCCGTCGTGCTCCACTGCGTTGAGACACTAAAGCGAAATCAATAAGCCGCGAGAAAATGCAATATCAAATAAACGAATGGAAATTATTGATAATTCTGGTTAGGAAGTAAATTAGATCTGACAATCTGTAGCGAGTCGTAACTTAATTTACTTAGGAAGTTATTGATTCGGTGCGAGACGGCTCTCGAGAAATTCACATTTTATTTTTACAAAAAATATTATTATATAATTGAATACAGGGTATAAGACAATGAAAATTATCAGCCCTGAACTTTCTGCTCTTACCGTATAGTGATAGTGTAAGAATGTTCACTACAACATATCATCCCGTGGGTGTCGTAGGAGACGACAGAGGGAAACAAGAATCAAATGCGCAGCAGCGTCTTTCTAATTAAGACAAAAAACATTTGCCAAGCGTGGCAACTATGCCAAATATCTACTCTAGAGGGCAGTCTATGGGGGAGAACTATGTTTAGCAGTGGAGTTTAACAGGCTGTAAGAGAAGACAGTGCTTGGCTGCTGCACCGTGTAGTGGCATCTTAAGTAAATCCACTAGCCCATGTCGGTCCGTGAGGCGATAGAGGAAAATGAGACGTATCATCTGAAAAGAATTCAAAACACTAAATAACTGCGGTTGCCAACGGTTGCGATTTTCAAATAATAATATGAAACAAAAGTTATTATTGGTTTTTGTTGCGGCTCTGTCCGTAGCTCTAACACTACCAAAGGTTAGCTGACGTAGAATACCATTTTTAAGTTCGCCTTTGTACCAATTACTTTTAATGTGAAAAATAATGTTCTATCTGTAGTTATCTTTTATTATGCGATCGATGAGGTGCATATTACGTTTTGAAAGCATCATTGTAATTCACAATCAAAATAATTTAGGACTCGATACTTTTAATACGTACCAGTAATGTCGCTAGATGGGATGTAGATCTAAGGCTTAACAGCTAAATAAATAATATACCAATTTGATCACTGCCAAATGCAAAAACTTTATAAAACAAAAATTATACAAAAATGATAACTCGAGTAGGAAATAAGAAGTTCTTCTGTGTTTGCGCATGGCTGTATGTTTTTTGTATGTATGTTTGTAATATCTTTACCAATTTTAAACCGATTTACTTTGGGAGTGGTCGCAGCATATAAATTTGGAGAAAAAAACTTCTATTCCGAAAAGTGTGTTCCGAAAAGAAAAATTTTGCAATAGGGGATGTAACTACGACATTTGAGCTTTTCGTACATTTTAGCTTGTGGTATTCCTTAGTCCACTCAAAAGGTTAAAAAAGTAAGCCTTATTAAAAAGTAAAAGTCTACTTCGAAGAAATAAAATGAATAATATAATTTAAAATTTTGAAGTCGAGCCTTTAGTCATTCTATAAGCTTTGTGTGCCTTGACTGACTATTGGTTTTACTGTTACTTTTCTATTGGTTTTTAATGCGGTTGCTGATTATGAAGTTTGAACAAAGAGTCGGGACAAAATCAGTTATTGCGTATTTCTTTTAGGAAATTCTCAGTAGCAGCCCGGAGTCAGAAAGTTAGCGGTGTTTCACCCTTAACTTTGTGCCTGAGAAAGCATGTAAAGCCGTTGGTTCTGCGCCTGGTACCCGCCAAAACTCGATCAGGAAAACGTTTTTATTAAATATAAGAAATCATTATGTATATTTATGTAAACTTTTTAAAACTATTTCACTTAATAACTTTGAGGTGCTATCTCGGAGAATACATTATTTAATAAATTTTATAGCATTTTGGGTAGTGAATCAATTTTTTCAGCATAAAGTATACATTGTGAGCCCCAAAGTAAGCTTTACAATCCAGTACATGTTCCGGGCAATCAACTCTGCATACTCCAATTGCGCTAGTCCAAACTGAGGTTAAATTATCATCCGCGGTCAATTGTCGCTTAAAAAAGTACCTAAAGTAGCCTAACTTAATATCCTTTTGTATTTTTAAATTTGTTTTTTTTTTACTTATTTTAAGTCAGTGCTTGACCACAATCGCACCTGTTGGTTAGTGGTGGTGCAGCTCTAGATGCTAAATCGTAGTGTCTTAGCGTGACAAACGCCTATTCACTCTTGCCTTGAAGATGTCCAGATTGTATTCGGACGGAAAGATAGACGCCGGCAAAATATTCCATTCCTTTGCTGTACGCATTATAGAAGACGAAGCAAATCTTTTGGTTCAAATGCGTGTAATATCGACAACAAAGGGGTGAAGACCTGCCGACTGTGTGATCGTCCGATGGTGGAAAGGAGAGGGAGGAATTAAAGCGTGTATTTCCTGCGCACACTCACCGAAATGCATCCTATAGAACACCGAGGCACTGGCTACTCTGCGCCTATGCTCGAGGCTGACAAGATTAGTTAGAACATGAAAAATCAAAAGATAAAATACATAAGCTTGAGAAAACTATCGCCGATGTCAGCAACAAAAGCGTTTTTGCAAAAACAAAATACCACCCTCGAACAAAAATTACACGAATTCGAGCAGGCATCTCGTAAAAACAATATCGAGATTGTAGGTATTGAACAGCTTCCCGGTGAAAATATCACAGAGATTGTCTCAAAAATAGGAGATATTATCAATGTGAGCAGTTCGGATATAGAATGGGCTAGACGTACTCGATCACCAAAAGAAAGTACCAAACCAGCGTCCATTATCGTGGGCTTTAAGACTACAAGTACCAGGTCGAGGGACAGCTGGCTTGCCCAACATCGCAACTTATCAGATACGACGAGTAATATGATTACAAATGGTTCGGCTTTAAACAAAATCTACATAAACGAAGACTTGACCAAGACAACGCGAGCCCTACTATGGTGTACTAAGAAACAGCTCCAAGGAATTTACAAATACATATGAGTTTCGAACGGGAAAATTCTAGGGAAGAAATGTGAAGGTGAAAAAGCAGTATGCGTGCGAGCTGAAAGTGATATTTGTGATCTACTCAACAAAAAATGAAAATATAACTAACTACAGTGATTATAGTGTTTATTTTTCATATAAAGTTCGCGGACATAAGCAATATAGACTCCATATTACACGATGAATCTGTAAGTTGTACGTGTCTTGATAGCTTAAATACGTGGGTGCAACAATTGCACAATATCAAAGACTTATGTTTATTACATGTAAATATTCGATGCTTAAAAAAACATTTCAATGAATTTCTAGTTACTCTCGATAGTTATTTGAGCCAATTGGATGTCATAGTGATAACTGAACCAAACATAAAATATTCTGTATTATCTTTCTACAAAATTCCTGGATTCAAAGTTAATATTTATACTCGACAGGGACGCAGCGGAGGGGGTGTACTTGTGTATTCGCGGGTTGAGCTTACTGCGCGTGTAAGCGAAACGGCTGAGCTCGCGAGTTGTACCAGTGTTATGCGCTCGGCGGAGTGCGTTTCCATTACACTAAACGTAAATGGGGAGCATATTTATTTAATTTCTATATATAGGCCTCCTCGATTCCGCAACCAAGACAGAATTCGAGAATTTTTTGTTGAATTAAGAAGTCTATTGGGCAAATTATCTAAACACTCAAAAGAAATAATCTGTGGTGACATAAATATCGACCTTTTAAAATATCAAGATAACAATGTTAAATTGTATGAAAATATAATGGCGGAATATGGTTTTGCCAGGTGCATATGTGACGTAACACGAAGGGAAATAGTCATGGGTAACATTGTAGAATCGTGTTTGGACCATATTTATATAAGGGCACCCTTATCATTAATTGAATCAGCCGTAATAAAACATAAGGTATCTGACCACTACTATATCACGGCAGCGATACAAAGGAAACGCGCTCCTTCCGTGAGTCATGTCACCCACTCTGATAGTCGTATGCCAATGCGCTCTGTCAATAGGTGCGTTCTGAATAATCGTTTGGTTAGAGAAAAATTACTTTTAACAAACTTTGATGATTTATTAAACATTAAGTGTCCAGTTTTTTTTAGTTTTTAGTTTTTCGAAACTTTTACAAGTATTTTTACTAATATTTATAATGAATGCTACAAATCACAAACAGTTGGGGTAAATAAAAGTGTTAGAAATAAAGGATGGATAAGTGAAAACTTAAAACGAATGATTTTTAAAAGAGATAGGTTATTTGTTATTTGGTGCAATGAATCAAAAAATATGATAAAAATATTAAATATATACTAAATATAGGAATAAATGTAGTAAGGCAATTTTTAAATGTAAAATGGAATATGATAAACAGAGTATACTAGACTGTAACAAAAATATAAGGAAATTATGGGATAAAATAAATAGATTATTGGGTAATGATAGAAAATCACTAGATGACTTAATACTTTCTAATATGAAAAACCAAGGCAATATAAAATAAATTTGTAATAAGTTTGCTGATAACTTTTTAAGTGAAGTCGACCTCATAAGGCAAACATGTACAGAAAAATGGTAAGTAAGGGACAATTACGTTGATAGACCTGACGTATGTATGAGATGGCAACCGGTCAGTAATGGAGAAGTCAAACGTGTGATTAATCAATTAGATAAAAATAAATCGCCGGGAACTGATCTCGTACGGATGTCAGACTTAAAGTTAGTTGTTGATAAAGTAAGTCCTGTCATAGCTAATATAGTTGACATGTCGGTAAAGCAACAAAGGTTTTCGAATAAATTAAAAGAAGCTATAATTCGTCCAGTCCATAAAAAGGGTGATCGAAAAGTTTTTTAAACTATAGACCAATTGCTATATTATCAAGTATTGACAAAATTATTGAGAAACGCATAACAAATCAACTTGGGTCTTATTTGCAAAAAAATAACATATTAAATGAATGTCAGCACGGTTTTCAGAGGGGCAAAAGCACTTATACCTTATTTTCAAAATTCACTGATGAAATTAATTCACATTTAGAAAATAAAAAATTTGTTGTTGCTATTTTTTACGATTTCAAAAAAGCATTTGATACCTTAGACACAGAAACACTTTTAAATGGAATGGACGAATGTGGCGTGGGACAGCCACTAAACCAGTGGTTCCGTGACTCTCTCTCATCACGCATTTTCCATGTAAAGGTTGGTGGCACGCTTAGTGAGGCGACTGAGGTGAAATGCGGGGTGCCACAAGGTTCGGGGTGTGGGCCTATTTGCTACTTGTTACATGTTAATAGCCTATGTGACGTTCTTCAGTATTCCTCTCCATACATGTTCGCAGATGACCTATGTACACTACGGGCTGGTACCAATCTAGTGGAGACGTGTTACCTAATACAGCAAGATATAGATTCGGTAATTAAATGGTCTCATGATAATGGCATCGTCTTAAACTCAGATAAAACCAAGTTTCTTATCATTCAGTCACCTTATATGTGTTCTACTGACTCGTCTCTTCAAATGTATAGTCATAACTTTGAATGCCTCCATAATGGTCTGAATAGTTGTCAATGTGAGCCTATCAAAAAAGTCGATTGTGTAACCTACCTCGGTGTTAAAGTTGATACTAACTTCTCGTGGTCCAGCCATGTAGATTATATTTGTAATAAGTTAAGATTACTTCTAAGCAAATTTTATCACTTAAGCTTTAAAGTTCCTTCTGCTACTTTAAAATGCTTATATTTTTCATTGGTAGATTCGATTTTTGGATATGCCCTTGACAGTTATGGTCTTATATTCAAAACCTACATTAATAAGCTTGAAGCACTACAAATTAGGTTTTTAAAGTTACTAGTTAATAAAAAACTAAAGATATTTGTAAAGGTGATTACACAAAATTGTTCAAAATCTGCAAAATACTCCCAGTAAGTTAAAAATATAAGTATTTACTTGCCTTAAATAATTACAACTGTCGAGAGCGTACTCTAATACAAGTTAAGCATGGTCAGGGTACACGGTCGATATCTGTAGGCAAATTTGTAGTACCTAAAGTAAATAATTACTACGGGGACAGAACTTTAAAGAAACGTCTACCATACTTTCTCAATACACTGCCTGAGGATATTCGACGTGAACCAGTAAAAAACATATTTAAAAACAAATTAAAGCAATACTTATTGGCTAGTCTTAGTGCTTAACTTTAACAATATTATGTAAATGAGACTCAAATGTTCCTGCAGACAAACTGCGTAAGCAGTTTTGCGGGAATATGTATATTAAAAACCAAACTTTGTACTTTTAATAATAAACAAATTAAAAAAAAACCAAATCAAGGTCACCAATAGGCCTTTTAGCACGTCTCTCCACTGAATCCAACGCTGCCAGGTGGCATTTTTCAGCACCAGCCCATATGTTACAGCAGTACTTCATGCACGATCGGACTTGCGCTTTATATAAGGTAAGAAGCTGCCCCGACGTGAAGTACCGCCGCACTCTTGCAACGACACCAAGTTTCCTTGCGGCTGTTTTGGCTCTGGACTCAATTTTTAATAGATAATAATTTCTCATATTTATTATAATAACAATGTCCTTCAGACTGATTTACGGTCACGGCGGCCAGACTCAGAAACTATTCATCTGCGCTATACAGGATATATTTTTTTATAGAATAAGGTTTATAAACGAGCACACAGTCCACCTAAAGGTAAATGACCTGTGGCTCATAGACATTTACATTTATCACAATTATCACCTCTAAGGTCTAAGATAAAATGCCTTATTTCCAGTTATTTATACTCACCATACGAAACACAACAGCAATGAGCTGCTGTCTTACGATGATATTCTGTAAGAGCGTGGTCCTTCCCGGTAGAGCCGACCCATTTGTACTACAACTATCTAGCTGCAACATAACTCTACCACTTGCATATGTACTAAATATGCGAGTATGGAAAATGCCCGAAAGATCTTTTTCTTGACTTCTAACAGATGACGTTACAATCGTTTGGGGAAGAACTAAGCCCTGTTGAATCTACTGTTTTTCTGGGTATCACTCTTGACACAGAGATTTAGTGGGACCCCCATATATCCAAACTAGCAAGCAGACTAAGTTCTGCAGCTTATGCTGTAAATAAGATTAGAGGTCTCACTAGTGTCGAGACAGCTAGATTGGTTTATTTCAGTTATTTCCATAGCATAATGTCTTATGGGATTTTACTTATGGGGAATTTCGGCATATTTAGAAACAATTTTTATTTTGTAGAAGAGCCATAAGGGCTACTTACAATCTAAAACCGATAAAATCTATTAGAGAAAAAAAATATAAATTAATTTATTAATATTGGCCTCTCAGTATATTTACGAAAATTTAATGTATAGTCACAAAAAAGGTATTTTTAGTAAAAAAAAAACCTAATGTACACACTGTAGCCACTAAAAACAAACACAAGCTATACAAGTTACTCGGCTCCAAAGAGTCAAATATACTCGTACATACTTGGGGCAATGTATACGCTATTACAACAAAGTCCCAGAAAATATACAAGTTCTCTCTATTACCAAGTTTAAATATTTTACTTAACTACTTATTTTAAAACTATATAAAAAGGGTTATTTTTATATAAATGAATACATGGTTAATAATAAGCATTAGGAATAAGATGGTCGCTTCCAAGCTGTTTCTAAAATACATTTTGTAAATAATTTAAACAATTTTTCACATTGTAAAATTTACTTAAAAGGAGTCCCGTTAGATTTCTTGCTGGTTCTTCCAAGGACACAGGTATTTTCCGAACCAGTGGTAAAATAAGAACAAATTTCAATAAGAGTGGAGACTATCGGTCCGTGGGGTCCACGTGCGGTGAAGTTCCTAAAGGAACTCCATCCGCGGCTGGTCGTTGCTGCTGGTGATAAGAGGGCTGGTTCTTTCCTCACTCAAAGGCTAAGTATAGCCATTCAGCGGGGAAATGCAGCCAGCGTTCTTGGCACGATACCGCGGGGAGTAGGACTATATGATATTTAAGTTTCTAGTTTTAGTTCTTTTTTTAATTATTATTATAGTTTTTAGAATAAAATAAATGTGAAAGGTATTTTATCTGCAATAATAATTTTCATCAAAAATAGCATAGATTTAAATAAGAGTAACATGTGATCTATATTGAATAAAAATTGTTCTATTCCATTATATATTTTTTTTTCATTTATACCAGATATTTAATACCCAGACCGGCAGAAGAAAACATCTTCAAGCTTGGTTTCTGCATCATAGCGATGTCTAATCCGCCTCCAAACCATGGTAAATTTTGAATCACACTAAATTAAAAACTTCAACCTGTTGTATTCAGAAACAGAAACAGAAACAGAAACAGAAACTTTTTTATTCAATATAGATTATAAATAATACTTATTGAAAGTCACTCTTTTGTATAATTACCACTGGTTCGAAAAAAACCTCTGTCCTGGGAAGAACCAGCAAGAAACCCAGCGGGACTTTTTTTTTTAAATAACAGCTTACAATCATGTATGTTACACAAATTAACAACACAACAAATTAGAAATAGCTTGGGAGCGATCACCTCACTTCCAGGGGTTATTATCATCTATAAATTCTTTAATATTATAATAACCCTTTTTATACAAACTTAGTTTAATAAAGTTTTTGAACTTTGAGCAGGTCAAATTTTGTATATTTTCTGGAATTTTGTTGTAAAAGCGTATACATCGCCCCAAGAATGAATTACTGACTCGATGGAGTCGAGTAACTGGTACTACTAGCTTGTGTCTGTTCCTAGTATTTACAGAATGAATAACACTTATTTTTGTAAAACTACTTTTATTTTTGTGTACGTACATTACATTTTCATAAATGTATTGAGAGGCCAAAGTTAATATATTAATTTCCTTAAATTTTTGTCGCAGCGACTCTTTAGGCTTTAAATCATAAATTGCTCTTATGGCCCTCTTCTGCAAAACAAATATAATTTCAGTGTCAGCTGCGTGTCCCCATAGCAAAATACCATACGACATTATGCTATGGAAATAGCTAAAGTAAACTAGTCTAGCTGTTTCAACACTAGTTAGACTTCTAATCTTTTTTACAGCATATGCTGCAGAACTAAGTCTGCTTGCTAGCTTTGATATATGGGGGCTCCATTGAAGCTTCGCGTCTAGTGTGATTCCAAGAATAATGGTGGTATCTACAAGACTCAGTTTCTCCCCATTTAAAATTACATTAGTATTTAATTGTTTGACATTTGGAGTCATAAATTTCATACATTTTGTTTTAGTGCCATTTAAATGCAAATTATTGACATTGAACCAATTCACTAATTTAGATATAGCATTATTTACTTCGTCATATTTTAGCAAATGTCGACTTAATTTGAAAATTAAAGAAGTGTCATCTGCAAATAATACTATATCATGGTTATCTCCTACTATGTAAGGTAAGTCATTAATATATACAAAAACAGAAAGGGGCCGAGAATTGAGCCTTGAGGCACGCCCATCTGTACCATCGACCCGGAAGAACTCGTACTGTTGATGACAACTTTTTTCGTTCTCTTACTTAAATATGAAATAATTAATTTTAGAGCATCACTTCTTACACCGTAGTGTTGAAGTATCCTGATTAATGTTTCATGGTGAACACAATTGAAGGCTTTGGATAGGTCACAAAATATACCCAAAGCATCCTGTGAATTCTCCCATGCATTAAATATATATTTAATCAGCTCAACACCGGCATCAGTTGTCGAGCGACCCCTTGTAAAACCAAATTGATTTTTATGAAGTAAATAATTTATATTAAAGAAATTTAACATTTGATCAAGAATAATTTTTTCAAAAATCTTACTAAGTGTTGGTAGTACAGAAATAGGTCTAAAATTGGCGGGGTCTAATGTACTACCAGATTTAAATAAAGGTATTACTTTACTATACTTCATTAAATCAGGAAACACACCAGATTCGATACTAGTATTAAAAATAACAGCTAAATGAGGCGCGATTGTATCTATTATAGACGCAATAACTTTAACAGAAATCCCCCACAGATCCGCAGTTTTCTTAACATCAATAGTTTTAAAATATTTTACAATATCTTTTGATGATACTTTATGAAATGTAAAATTCTTTGTACACGCATTTACATTTTGTTTAAGTAATGATTCAATAACTGGATTGGTTTATTTTTATAAAACCACACTAGAATTGTCTCCTGTATCGTGGAGGCAGTTTACAAACATAAATCGCACAAGGATAAAAAACCACACCCAAAACAATTATTTGTAGGCCATATAAATACTTGTTCCTAGCGGGATTCGAACCCGTGGCCCCCAGCGCTACAACTCATTGCTAAGCCACTGCGCCACGGAGCAGTCTATCGGTTCGATCAATCGGTTATGGGATAAGAATTGTGATTATATGCACTAAATTAAATTGATACTTTAATAATACGAGTCGGTATTCGTTTATTAGGTTTCCGTACAAATTACGACCAATTAACTTTGGTCTAAATAAAAATCTTTCTTTTGATTTATGATTTTTAATTGATTAATTCATTCCTCGACCAAGCTTTAACCACAATATAGCTGTAGCATGACTCTACCACGTATAATACTTACATAAATACAAGTCAAGCGTGTAAATAAGAAGAAATTTAACATTTTTTAATGAAAGGCGCTGCGAGTGGTAGGTGCGATTACCCCACGGAATAATTACTTGACAATATATTACTCATCATTAGTCTTAAAATAATTATATCTATCTTTAATTATTCTTAAGGCCGCCGTTTAAAAAATAATTGTTCGTTGTCTTTCGTATCCCTATTTGTTCCACATTTTATATTATATATATATATATATATATATATATATATATATATATATATATATATATATATATATATATACTAATTGTTTATCCTACTTTATTATTAAAACGTTTTCACTACATATTAATTTTTTTTTAATATTATTATTATCATCACCGTTCCAGCCTTTAAAATGGGCCTCCTTATAGGAATGTCACAAAGTACGGTACTGAGGCATCCACAATCATAGACTGCATCTCTTAGCAGGGACGCCCCTCACTTCGGCTATCCGTACGAGGTTGCCACTCGAAAACCTTTCATCCCCATCGGTTGTCGGTTTTACGATACATATGGCCAGCCTATTGCCAGTCCAGCCTACTTATCCAGTGAGCTATGTCAGTTACTCAATTTTTACTGCGGATATTTTCATTATCAAGTCTAGCATGCATGTCCACTTATTAAACTAAAAATGCTTAATAAGGTATTATATTGTAATATTTTAATTTATAAAATCATTCAAAACGTATATTAACTAAAATGGTTCTCATTCCTTCAATCCGACTTAGAACAGCATGAATTAGAATAAATAATCGTGGAATAAAATTACTCTTCCAAAACTAAACCTCTCCAAAACACCATTGCAATTATTTTTATGATTGATATTTTCTCTCATAAAGTTCTTCTTGTTATTTATCATTCTTTGATGTTCCCTAAATTTAAATAAAAAGTCGTAAATATTTATGACATGAAAATCCATCACTTTCTTGTTAATTTGAAAATTTCAGCAGCACGTCGATCAAAATTATATCACTATTTATTTTTGCTCAATTTCTAAAAATGTTATTGAAATGTGTGTGATTAACTTTTTATTTTGTAGTATGTTCTAGAAACAATTACAAAAGTGCGTGTGCGTGAGCGAACGTGCGCGCCTGTGTGCGTGCGTGCGCGCGCGCGTTGTGTGTGTGTGTGTGTGTGTGTGTGTGTGTGTATGTGTGCGTGCGTGTGTGCGTGTGTGCGAGCGTGCGTGCATGTGTGCCTGCGTGCGTGCGTACTCGCGTGCGCTTGCGCGTGCGCATGTGCGTACGCGTTTGCGTGTGCGTGTGCGTGTGCGCGTGCGTGTGTGTGTGCGTGTGCGTGCGCGTGTGCGTGTGCGTGTACGCGTTGGCGTGCGCGTGCGCGTTCGCATGTGCGTTCGAGTGTGCGTGTGCGTGTGCGTGTGCGTGTGTGTGTGCGTGTGTGTGTGTGCATGCGAGCTTGCGCACATGCGTGCGTGCATGCGTGCTTGCGTGCGTGTGCGTGTGCGTGTGTTTGCGCGTGGTCGTAGGCGCGTGCGTGTGTTTTTGTGTGCGTGTGCGTGTGCTTGTACCGTTGGCGTGCGCGTTGCGCGTGCGTTTGCGTGTGTGTGTGTGTGTGTGTGAGCGTGTGTAAGCGCGCGCGTGCGCGTGTGTGTGTGCATGCGTGCGTGCCTGCGTGCGTGCGTGCGTGCTCGCGTGCGTGTGCGTTCTCGTGTGCGTGTGCGTGCGCGTAGGCGGCTTTGCCTGCCCGTGCGCGTGCGCGTGCGTGCATGTGCGCGTGTGTGCGTGTGCGTGTGTGCGCGTGTGCGTGTGTGTGCATGTGTGCGTGTGCGCGTGTGCGCTTGCACGCGTGTGTGCGTGTGTGTGCGCACATGTGCGCGCGTGCACCCGTGTGTATGTGCCGCCGCGCGCGTGTGTATGTGTGCGTGCGTGCGTGTATGCGTGCATGTGTGCGTGCGTACGTGCGTGCGTAACTGCGTGCGTGCGTGCGACCGTGCTTGCGTGTGTGCGTGTTTGCGTGTGTGCGTGCGCTCGAGTGTGCGTGTGCGCGTGTGTACGTGTGCGCATGTGCACGTGTTGCGCGTGTGCTCGTGTGCGCGTGTCCACGTGTGTGCGTGGTCGCGTGTGCACGTGTGCACGTGTGCGTGTTTGTGCGTGTGTTCGTGTGTGTGCGCGTGTGTGTGTGCGTGCGTGCGCGCGTGCTTGCGTGCGTGCGTGCGTGCGCGTGTGTGTGCGTGCGTGAGTGTGTGTGTATGTGTGTGTATTAGTGTGCATGCGTGCGAGCGTGCGTACGTGCGTGCTTGCGTGCGTGCATGCGACGACCTTTCATGGTGGAGACCCACCAACCATCTGGTTTCCTTATATTGGAATGAGGAGAGGGGAATGAAATCATGTAATTCGTGTGCACGTTAGCAAAACAAACTTTAAATTAATCAATATGGAAATCTGTCATTTGGTCAGAATGTTGTTATCAGCACGAAAGTGTAAGAGCTAATTTTAGGCTCTATTTCACAAGGTTTTATTCGCCGATCAAAGGAGTTTAATGTAGGTGAAGTTTGACATCGAAATGTAATGAAAGGAGATGAACTTCGTTCCATACAAACTTGGGCCCGGCGTAAACAAAGTTCAAATATATCTTAAGGCGCAGGTTGAGCAAAATGTCGCGCTAGTCGTTATTTGTGCGGTTTTTAGAAGCTATCTACTTTTTATTTAAAAGATATATCAACAAATAAAAAACACATTATATTTCTACATAATCTTGGTTTCATAAGAGCTATATCCAATTTTTTGTTAAGGAATAAATATTAATATAATCTCCTTACAACGAAACCACATAAATGTGAAATTATTATTGATAACATGCATCTCTTCGTAAAGTAAGTATTATTTTATTTTGCGATTTTATTTTATTTTAAAAAAATTGTCCCGCTGGGTTTCTTGCTGGTTCTTCCCAGGACAGAGGGTTTTTTTTCGAACCAGTGGTAAAGTAAAAAATGACTTTCAATAACAATTACACATGTAATGTATATTGAATAAAAATTATTCTATTCTATTCTATTCTATTCTACACCATTGGATAGGCAATTTATTAATGAACATTTCTATTGTAAATTTTTTTTCAAAAGAGCAAAATTTGATTTTATTAAGAAATTATTTTAAAATCTGGGCGTATTCACTGCCCACGGGCTTGCTCAAGTCAGTGAGCGCTGAGCTCTTCGACGTGAAGCCCGTGTCGTCGGCCAGCGCACACGCTCACGCCATGTCAGTCGATAATATTATTACTTATTAGGTTATTTATAGGTAGCATTATTTGTTTGTTTTGGGTATAATTTTTCGTATTAGTTATACATATATTTGTTGTGTTTTTACTGCGCGATGAAGCTTTTTGCGTGTATTTTCTTTGAAGTAAATGCAAAAAAAAAAATGAAGCACGATTAGCATGTAAGGTTCGAATCCATAATTAACATTTCGACAAATATTATAATTTACACTATAAAAGGCTAATTCTATATCATCAGTATAGTATACAGTTAAAAATAATTCTAATACCCAACCGAAATATCTTATTAGGTATAGTACTGCCTCGTTGGTCTATTGGTTGTAGAAGTGCGACTGCTGTTCATGAGGTCCCGGGTTCGAATCCTGGGTCGGGCCAAAAAGTCAGTTATGAGTTTTTCATTTATGTTCTAAGTTATAATTAGTATTACTAAGTTATAGTTTTTTGCTAAAATATAGTATATTATTTATTGCTTGTTTTTTCTTCTTTTTCAAAAAATAATTGAGTACATAAGGTGTTCTATACTTATAATTCGTTAAAAAGTATCTAAGTAGGTACTAATATACCTACTTTTTACTATAAACTAAAAAAAAATAAAACTAAATTTAACTTAAAGACCATTTATTTTTTAACTCAAAACAGGACATGGGTTTATTTATACTCTAAAAACTATAACTTTATGCAATTAGTGTTCACTACAAAATTATATTCGGTATAGAGGGTAATTATTAAATGCAACATATTTTTTTTAATTATTAATTATATTTGTCAGTGGATTAAATTATATATTATAATTAATAAATATGGTGATGATTTTAAATAAGAATAAAATTCTGCTCAAGTTTTTTTTATTGTTATCTTTGTTAACAACATCGCCTTTAGAACTGGAACCGTAAGTGTTTCTTTCAGACGTCCACAATTTATTCAAAATAAAAAAAATACTCTTTCTACCAGAGTATTTGTACCAAGTAGACATAAAATATATTCGATTAAAAAATTATGTTGAAGATTTTGAATACTTCCATCCAACGAGTTACGGGACTATTTTGTTTCCCGGAGCTTTATTTGGGGACAATGGGACAGGTGACCGAGAAAAGGGACAGTCCCATTCAAAACGGGACGTATGTTCACTTTACCTATAACCCGGCGACGGCTCCGTGGCGCAGTGGCTTAGCAATCAGTTGTTGCGCTGGGGGCCGCGGGTTTGAATCCCGCACGAAACAAATATTTGTAAGGCCTACAAATAATTGTTCCGGATCTGGATGTTTGTCCTTGTGCAATTTATGTTTGTAAACTGCCTCCACGACTCTCATTCTATATTACTCTCACTCTGCGAAACATCCTATTTATTTCTTTATTCTTTATTGCACCAAATATTTGTACAAAAGGCGAGCTATCTATCTATTTACCTATTGTGAGGAGGTATCTTTTAAACTCACAATTTTCAATGCTTCATTTTTAATATATAATTAATTATAAAATTACATTATAAGATAATATAGGGGAAATACATAATTCTAATATAATGCAACTAATATACCGAATAAAAAAATTAAAATACATTTATCGTTGTATGCTGTGTGTATTTCCATAAAATAGTTTATTGATGTTGAAAAAATACTACGTCCGTACAGTAGGTGGCGTCTTACATATTATTTCTTACACGATCCTATATTGTAGCGAGTCAGCGCGGCACCGCACACAAAATGCTCAAGGTCGTTCACATGGAGTAGCCCCTTCACTTGAAGATTTAAACATTTGTTACTTACGACAACAAATTATATTTTTGTAGGACCTGGGGTTTTCTTTTTATTTTGTTTTATTATTTGTAGGTTATGTAGTAAAATCATTTGTTATTATTGATGTTAAGTTGTTTCAATAAATTAAAAATCACAAAAGGATGCCGTTTTTTATTTATTAATAAATAAAATAAAATAAATTACAACTCAAACTTTTCTAATTGTTTAATTATTTTCTGATATTATTAATAAAATGTCATCTAAAAAAGCAGCCGGAGGCTGTACATTGTCTGTTCTATTCCTCTCAAAACCTTAACATCCGTATTAACCGTATTAACATTATGTTATCACATGTTTTATGAACACATCTAAGTATTTTTAATTTTAATGTTGGTATTATTTTATAAAGAATTATTAATTAATTTTATATATATATATATATATATATATATATATATATATATATATATATATATATATATATATATATATATATATATATATAATCTCTTTTGTGTTGATCCTTAACACTTTCTCCCACAAACAATATTGCACCTCTAAAGTAGTGTAGTGAACACTTACTAATAGGTAGACCAATAGAGATTGCCCTAAGGCGTTAAGTCCGTCTTAGTACATTTTTATATTCAATCAATTTTAAATAAATAAAACCATCAATAATTAAGAATAAAATTCAGAGTGCGTTGTAACCCCTGAGGATAAAGATAGAATGCTTCATTTCCAGTAAAAAATAATCTCTAGTTCCACTTATCAGCTGCTATTTTAAACTGATATTCTGTGAGAGCGTGGTCCTTACCGGATCGAGCCAACCATATCCATACTTCAGCCTTCACTAATGCAGTGACACTCCAACATGCGTAAAATAAAGATTATTGTTTGAAAACAACTATTAAAGTTTGTATTAGATAGATGTAGATGTCTAAGTGCCATAGTTGTAATTTTCCATGGACTCTTTGCTCGTTTCTCGCCGTTACTCAATAAAAAAAGTTTCAAATTTAACTATAGGCGACAGTAACAGATAGGTAAGTGCACAGTATCCAAACTGTAGCAAGACTCAAAATAATCAATGAAGACAAGCGTTATTGTTAACAATATTTCTTAAATAAACTAGTTTATCATTTTCTAGCTCAGATGACAAAGGAAACGGAAGGAGCTGAAGGGTACATTAGAATAGTCTCATAGGACGCCGTATTCAAATCGGTAGTTGTGAGTTTCCTTTGTTCACTTTGAAGGATAATTCGTTCATACAAACTCACATAAATCAGAAATAAATTTATTTTATTATCGCATAATTTAATTACGATATCGTGTGTTTTAATTATTTTAAAGTAATCATAAAACATTATGAGAATTTAAAAAAGTAAAGTACAACCTATAACAAGTAAAAAAAACCCTGTGATTCACGTTAAGTGCATTATCAGAATTAGTATTAAAACGTATAGTAATAACTTTACTTCAGAAAACTCGACCTTGGCCAGTGACCAAATTCAAAATCGCTTTATGATAAACCAGTATAAAGAAACAATAGTTTAAAATTAACTATTTTGTATAACCCACTTCAATTAAGATTAACTCCAAAAGTATTGGTCAGAGTTTAATCAAATTTATATGGGACCACATGTGAAGCACGAACTTTCAATAAAACAACATCGAAATCGGTTCACCCAGTAAAAAGTTATGATGTAACACACAAAAAACATACAGTCGATTTGAGTATCGTCTCCTTTTTGAAGTTGGTAGAAAATATACACATAAATTATAATTTTTTTAACTTTTCTTAGTTAACTTGACCGATATCGTAGGTGGAGTTAATATTTTGCGTCTGATTAGTTATTTATTCGATTTTATTGCATTATTTTTAAACTTTAGTGTAAGTAGTCTTGCCAATTTTAAGAATCTCCATAATCGGTCTTAAGTGATAGAGTAAGGACAGACACTGGGTTTTAAAAATAATTTCAACTATGGCATTTTTCGGCGTTATTAATATTTTATTTTTAATTAGCATAATCAAAATAATATAACTTACCTAATTAAAAATCTTTATTTAGTTGACATCACATATGGTCAGAGTGATTTAAATTAAACGCTGGTAACACTACCATGGTCAAATAAAAGGTAAACTATCAAAAGTGTCACTGTCAAGTCAAACAAAGCATGGTTTTCGCGCTATTTAATTCCTATTATTAGTACCTATTTTTTTCTTTATAATATTTTTCGATTGATTCCTACAATAACCTAAATAAATAAATCAATAAATAATCAAGCCTTACTTTTTTTTACTCCATACACATACAAACCACCTACATTTAGAATGACCTACCTACCATTGTAATATTATTTACTTGGGATCATTTATTGGTTTGTTGGAACTATTTTCTGTTATCTTATGAGAATTCAAATCATGGTGTTGTATTGTTGTACTATTTTTACTATGTAATGCTTTTTTAGTAGAATTTTTATTACAAAACTAACCTCAAAACTGAACAGAACTTCAAAAAGCAACAAAAATACCACAAAATGAATAAGTCATTTTTATTTCCTTGGAAAGTATGACATCTCCCGTCTTTTATATCCAATTTATGCTAACATACAAAAATGTTTTATGCGCACCGTTGGTCCATATAAGGAGGGGCATTCTCCTATAAAAAATTGTTTGATATGCAACTTATATAATATGGTTTTATTACCTATGCATTGGTCAGGTAGAGGCAATAAAACCACACACAAGCTGACACGACCGGAGAGAGATCAGGCACAGGACCAACGACTTTACGTGTTTTCGAGGGACGGGGATGAAACATCGCTAACTTTTAGAATCTGGGCTGCTACTGAGAAATTCTCAAAAGAAAAAAAAACAAGTTTTGTTGGCCCAACCCGAGATTCGAACCGGGGACCTGTGGATTAGGAGTCGCGTTAACTCTACACCAACGAGGTATAATCCCATGTACATTAATAGTAAACATCATAGCTGTGCTAGCTCTGGGGAAAGGCTCAGGGCTTCAGGGCCCGCCTTAAAGTCCACAGTACGCTAGCAAACTGGGTTCCGTACCCGCAAGCACTAATTGAATTGTTAATAATTTGAATCTGATTAATCATGTTTTCTGCGATAAAGGAATTAATTTTGAGAAAACGTGAATTAAATGAAACTAATTTTACGCGTTTAATTTTAACTTTTTAATTCTCGTTGTTTCGAGTGGTTTGCAGCACTGATGGTCGTGGGGAGACGGTGTATGACGTTCCAATGTCATGATTAGAAACTTCGGGAATTAAAAAGTTAAAATTTAGGACGCTAAATTCCGAAAACAAATAATCTCATTTAATGTGTAGTATTCGGATAAATATAAGAAATTATTACGTGAAGTATGCATGACTAAAGAAAAAACGAGCACACAGTCCATGGAAGCTAAGCATTAAGTGGAAGCTGTGGCCCATATACCTGTGGCCATAATTTACCCTCGACTAAGAATCAAAATTCAGATGCGTTGTCACCCGTGAGGACTAAGATTAGAGGCATTCCATCTTAGTTCCAGTAAAAAAGGTGTCCGGTTCTCTACACTCACCATACGAAACAAAACAGTCGCACAGCGCGGCGTACAATTTGATGGCTCCGTGGCGCAATGACTTAACAATTAGTTAAATATGTTAAAAGCGGGTTCAAATCCCACATGGAACAAGCATACACATGACCTACAAATAACGGCTCCAAACTGCCCCCACGATACAGGAGAAAATACAAGTGGAGGTAACCATTTAAATAAATTGCTCCACAATTTTCTCAGAAATGAGAGGAGGCTTTTGTCCAGTAAAGTAAATTAGTTATACCCTATGTACGTCCCACTGCTGGGCACAAATCACCTCTTACATCTGAGAGGATTTTAGGGCAAGGGAAAGTCCACCGCGCTGCCCCAATGTGTGTTGGCGGACTTCACAAATCTCCGAAATATTTTTTTTAATTCTCAGACATGCGGGTTTCCTCACGATGTATTCTTTCACCACCGAATACGTGGTAAATCTGTACTCAAAATTGCAATTAACAATTTCATCAGTGCCGGTGGGGATTGAACCCGGTTTGCACGCGTACTGTGAAATTTAAAGGGAGTTGGACATATATGCGTTATAACTTGCCTCTTATATTATTTGATAGAAGTATGTGTGCTTATTTTTCATCATGTCTTTCATACGAAATATGAACTGAAATGTGAAACCGTGTAGAGGCGGTGTAATACTATCTTCTACTCTATATCGTCCCGTGGGTGTCATAAGATGTCGACAGAGAGAAATTGAAACAGGGGATAGGCAGCAGAATTTTCCTTATAACAAATCAAATTAATAAAATACTGCAGTTGCCAACCCCCCTTCCAAGCGTGGAAACTATGGCAAAATTCCCCATACATGCCTATATTCAGCAGTGGACTTTTATAGGCTGTAATGGATGGATGGATGAATTGAAATAAAACTTTTTATAATATCTTCTAATTCCGACAAACTTTTTAATTCCCGACGTTCCGCTATGGTCTAGGGGAGGACTGAGATGTTTAACATTCTGATATATAACTCGTCTGTTTTCATAACCTAGATGGTTATTTAGTTGCGTAATGTTATAATATTATTTATTATAACGACTTATTTTGTACGTGGTAGAGCCATGCTGCAGCTATATTAGTAGTATAGTTGTAGCACGAATGGGTCTGCTCAACTGCGGTAAGACCACGCTCGCACAGAATACCAGTGTAAAATACTGCTGTGTTTCGTTTAGTGAGGGTAGAGAACGGGCGACCCTTTTTACTGGAAAAGAGGCATTCCATCTTAGTCGGTTCCTTCGGCTTTGACGGCTCTGTGGCGCAGTGGTTTAGCAATGAGTTGTTGCGCTGGAGCCGCGGGTCCGAATCCCGCACGGAACAAGTATGTGTATGGCCTACAACAAATAAATGTTACGGGTCTGGATGTTTGTCCTCGTGCAATTTATGTTTGTAAACTGCCTCCACGACACAGGAGAAAATCCTAGTGTGGGGGTAACGTTTTGAAAAAAAATAAAGTCCTCATGGGTGACAACGCATCTGCATTTTGATTCTTTATTGAGGATAGATGTGAATGTCTATGGGTCACAGCAACCACTTACCATCAGGTGGGCTGTGTACTCGTTTGTCACCGTATCCTTTAAAAAAAATATATTAATTTAAATTATAGTTAAGAGGAAATTAAACCAAATTTATTTTTACTAGCTGTGCCCGTCATCTTCGCCCGTGTGGAACCCTAAAATAAAAGTAGCCTAAGTTACTCCTTATAATATCAGCTATCTGTCAGTGAAAGTCCCATCCAAATCGATTCACAGGTTTTTCCGTGATGCGTGTTCATGCCAAAATATCTCGCAGATGACAGACTTACGTAACATTTATTGTTATATTTTGGCCAATTTACATAACATCTGTATGAATAATAGCTCGTGTGTTATTCTGATGTACGAGCTATATTATTTTAATGTTTCATTAATAATATTGCTGAAAAAAAACTGTGCTTCTTATCTGTAATAATAATTACGATCAGAAATCAAATAAAATAAAACCAACACGAATGAACCACTAAAATAGTTTGACAATAAATCAACCCCATTGAACTCTTGTTTACAGGAACTTTTTATGATTGCGATGCTTCATTACTCCCTAGTACTTGAAACGGATAAGTACTATTTTATGCACCCGATTATTATTATGTTTATTTCCATAAATATTTCTAAAAACTTGTTATTCTTCTTCATAAGCAAAAATAAAGAATGCAATTGGATACGTTGGCCCATAAACATGTACATTTATCCTCGATTAACACTCAAAATGCAGATGCGTTCCAACCCCTGAGAAATATAATGGAATGCCACTTATCCAGTAAAAATAGTCTACGGTTCTCTATACTCACCGTACGAAACACTACAGCATTATACTGCTACTGTGTGAGAGCGTAATCCTTCCCCAATCAAGCCGACATATTCTAGCTGCAACCATAATATAGCTGCAGCATGACTCTAACAGGTAAAGTTTACGTACATATATAAACACAAGAAACAAACACATAACGATTTCTTATATTTACGCGAACACTACACATTTAAATAAAACTAATTTTACGGATTTTATCGCGTATATTAACTTATTTTATATTCCCGACGTTTTGAGCACTTTACAGCACCCATGGTCACGGGGGGGACTGAGGTGTATGACGTCCCAATGTCATAGTTAACCACGGCTACCTCCAAATTAAAAATTATTAATTTTTGTTCCGATCCACGCAGTATGATGAACTTACAGTATCATGAAGTCTTGCAGTTGTATGCTTGGGTTGGGATTTAATTTTATTAATTATGGGATGGGATAAATATGGGAAGCAATAAGCTTCGGGTCCCGCGCCTACGTCACAGTGAACGAGTGAAGCCGGCCACAGTCGAGCGAGTGCCTGCTGTACTGCCATATGTCAGAGGTGTCACTGACAAGATTGGCTACATCTTGAAGCGGGCTTCCATTAAAACATATTTCAAGCCGCCGAAGAAGATTAGTCAGTTTTTACCATCAGTCAAGTGTAATATTCCTCTGCAAGATGCAGGAGTGTACAAGCTTGATTGTGAATGTGGTTTCTCTTATATAGGACAAACTAAAAGATCTATAAAAACCCGTGTTAAAGAACACATAGCTGATGTGAAGAATAGACGCTCCGGGAAGGCTGCAGTCTGTGAACACGTACAGGATCGCCCCCGTCACTACATTAGATTTGATAGACCACAAATCCTCGCTAAAGAACACCGATTCCTTCCAAGGATGATTCGCGAGGCTATTGAAATCAAGAAACATCATAATTTCAATAGAGAAGATGGCTGGGTGCTACCATATGCTTGGGATCCCATAATTAATAAAATTAAATCCCAACCCAAGCATACAACTGCAAGACTTCATGATACTGTAAGTTCATACTGCGTGGATCGGAACAAAAATTAATAATTTTTAATCTGGAGGTAGCATAGACTTTGTATCTTATAGACTAAACATCCCGTGACGTCATCAGCGTGTGAAAGGAATGCACGTATATAGTTAGACATAAGAGTAAGGGAGAAGCAAATCTATATTTCTTGTCTTTTTCTAGGTATGCGTTTTTGATTGTTTTCCCTCCTTTATTTGACATTAACGATTTCAAGCTCTTGTGAATAACATTGATATTATAAGCAAACAGGTAATTGAATTTAGTGTTTTTTGTGGGTTTTAGTTATTAAGTAAGGTTAAAAAGATGGTAAGTTGTAGCATTTTAGGATGCAACAGCATCAGTCAACGAAAAATTGATAATATTACCTTTCATCGGTAAGTTTGTTTTGTGCTTACATTTGCTACTTGTACTGAATAATATCTATTGTTTTGAATATAAAGTGTAACATTTCATGTATTTAATAAACTTTGTGATGTATTTTGTCAAATATTTAGACTCCCAAATTGTTAATTCTTCATGATAATGCTCCTTAATTTCAACGGTCATTCGAAAGCTTAAAGGAATAAAAAACGTGTACTTTTTGATTTGGTAGGATTATAGAAACTTTAGGGATATCAGTGAGTACAATAATGTTTTCGCATTGTTCAATAATAATTGATATTGTGATTAGTAGTTATGTCCATAAATATGAATCACATAATGTTATAAATGTACATACACTTTTATGTTCAGCTTTAAAGGAAACTCCTTATTGCCCTACAACTCTTCAATCATTTTCCATAATTATTACATAGACCTCACAAATAATATGTAAGTATCAACTTGAAAACATGTTTGCATTCAAGTACATAAACATTGGGCAAAGTATATTTAATTTCACAAAATATGTACTGCCTGAAATCAGATGCACAAAACTTTATTGCATTCCATTAATTCTATTATACATTAGCAACAATTACATTACAATACTTATTAAAAAAATAAATAAATATGTCATACTAATATAAAAATAAATATAAACATAGATAGAATAATTAATAAATAAATAAGTCTTAATCTTAAGGTACACAATAACACAACAACATAAGATAATATTCTCAATTAATGATGGAGGAAAGATTTGATGATAATATACTTACGGTTACCATGAGTCAGTATCAAAAGTCAAAAGTTATAGGTTTTGTGATAGTTGCCTAGCTTGGCAAGAGAATTGGCAACTGCAGTTATTTGTAGACAAACTGTGTGGGAGATCTATGTTCAACTGTGGAGGGCATTTGTTAGGCTGTAAATGTATTAATTAACAATATCTAAAGCTTAATATGTACATATTTTTTTTAAATTTTTGGTATGAATAATATTATCCTTACATTTACATTACATATACTTGCTATTTAATTAAATCAATTGACATTGTATTAATTGTTATAGGTATTGCACAGATACTCAGCTACTTGATTCTTTTTTTTTGTTAAATACCTTGATATAAAAGTGTACTATATATTTAATATATTAATTTCTTTTAAATATATTATTTCACAGCTTTTCTAAAGAATCAGCTATCCGTAACTGTTGGATAATCGCTACTGGTAGTAGTTATAAGTAACCAACAAAACTTAGCAGTATATGCTCAAAACATTATGAGCCTTATTGTTTTAGGTGGACTAAATATACTTAACTTATGTAATTTATAATATAATTAAGATATTTTTTTTAAATGTTACAATTTCTTGTTGTATCTTGTTGTTTCTCCATAAGTGATATAAGTTTGACCTTGTTAGTAGTTATGATTTTTGACATTGTTCTGTATGTATTAAAAATTGACTAGCATTGCTTATTTTATTTTCAAATGCTAAGATTCTGTATTATTATGAGTTGTAATAATTTGGTTGCATGACAATGACAAAATATTTACTTATAAATGGATTGATTAAACAGGAATCCTCTTTTACAAATGTTGGAACTTTATCTGTACTACCATGTTTTATGCAAATAAAGATTTAAATAAAAGAAATAAATAAATAATTTTTAAGTCCTGACCTAAATATACAAATGAATAATTTATTATGCAGTAATAATTGCAAAACTGACTGAAAATGCCTACCAATGGGACATTTAGTCCACCCTTAAACTCTTTTATAAAGGTGTTATAAACAATGTGTGTAAATGTGTGAATAGGAATTTGATCTCTTTTTAATAATAAAATGCAGTAATTTGCTCAATCGACCTTTACTTGATCTCTAATTTTTACAACGACGACAGGTACAACATTTTTTAAACATACCTACACAGCTTACGGACTAATATTGGCATGAGAACTGCTAATATAATTTGACAGGCGCTTCAACATGCCCCCCGGCGTTGAAAGTCTACCTTTCAACCAGATTCTTCAGGTTCAGGAAGCGGACATATTTTGCTAAATGATCGGCGAACTATACCAGTCGATGTTTTGATATCCGCCACCCTTGATACGCCATCCGAGCCTGGATGGACTGCGACGATGCGACCCATCTTCCACTTTAATGGCGGTGAATTCTCCTCTTTTAGGAGTACCAGTGAATTTAACTTCAAAGAGCCTTTACAGGAACGCCATTTCATCCGCAGTTGAAGCTCTGATATATATTCCTTGCTACATCTAGCCCAAAAATGTTGACGTAATTGTTCTATTCGTTGAAATCGGGTTAAAGAGCTTACGGAATGATCTTTATAGTCTGGTGTCGGCAAGGAAGTCAAGGGGCGTCCAATCAAAAAATGACCGGGCGTTAGTGGTAGCAAGTCTTCAGGATTCGTTGACAAAGGTGTGAGTGGTCTGGAGTTAAGTATAGCCTCAATTTGTATTAATGTGGTATTTAGTTCCTCGTAAGTCAAATTACAATTGCCCAGCACTCTAACTAAATGATATTTAATGCATTTGACACCAGCCTCCGCAAGCCCAGCAAAATGGGGAGAATAAGGCGGTATAAAATGGAAATTAATTCCTTCATTTGCCATTACCTCAGATAAAGAATTACAACACGTCCTAATAAATTTTGAAATGTCATTGTATGCGCCTACAAAGGAGGTACCATTATCCGAATAAATATTAAGAGGTTTCCCTCTTCTTGACAAATCTGCGCAAAGCTAATATGAAGGTATTGCTAGTTAAATCACCCACTAATTCAAGATGAATTGACTTAGTCGCGAAGCAAATAAAAATAGCTATATACACCTTTACAATTTTACAACCACGGCCATGGCGAGAAACAGATTGAATTGGTCCCGCATAGTCTAGTCCAATATTTTGAAATGGAAAACCAGAAAGGATGCGTTGGTGTGGTAGGTTGCCCATTATTGGAGAGATGGTTTTTCCTTTCATTCTATTACATCCTACACATTGTCGATAACAAGATCTGGCCAAATTACGACCTCTAATCGGCCAGTACATCTCTCTTATAGTGGCCAACATTAGCTGTGGTCCCGCGTGCATTAACCTTATGTGCTCATAATTGAAGAGCAATTTGGTAAAATAATGAGTGGACTGTATAAGTATGGGATGTTTTTTCTCATAACAGTAATCGGAATTTTCAAGACGCCCTCCAACACGCATTATTTTATTATCATCGAGAAATACATTAAATTTATGCAACGGACTTTTAGTCAGTAAGCCTTTATTTTTAATTAACATGGTGTATTCCTCAAATGATTCACTCTGAGATATTCTTATAATAACATTGAGTGCGGTTTGCAACTCTTGATTGCTTAGAGGACCGTGAACGGATTGCTTTCTACTATTATTAATAAAACGCAGCACATAAGCAACGGCCCGATTTTATCTAGTATATTTAGAAAAGCGTTTAAATTCAATTAATTTATTCCCGCCTAAATCTTCATTGTTGTTAGAATGAAGTATTCCGTGGAGGATAACATTTGACGATTTAATCTCAGGCAACTCGTGATTAATACTTAAGAAATTTGCAGGCCAGTGAGAGACCTCTTTCTTTAAAAATTCAGGTCCTGACCACCACTTACTCATGGATGAAATATCCTTACAACTCACACCGCGAGAAATATGATCGGCCGGATTACACTCTGTTGGGACATGCCTCCACTCGCAATTTCCAGTCTTCTCTAATATTTCAGCAACCCTATTTCTAACAAAGGGTTGTAGCTTGCTAGGCAACACCTTTAACCATCCTAACAGGATGGACGAATCTGTCCAAAAGAAAGTGCGCTTAGCCTGTTGTCTCAGCGATGCTACAACCTTTTGGTAAAGGCGAGCTCCAACAAGTGCACCACAAAGTTCCAGTCTTGGGATTGTTATAGGTTTAAGCGGCGCGACACGACTTTTCGCCATCAATAATTGAATTAAACCCTCACCCTGATCATTAACACTACGCACATATAAACAGGCGCCATATGCTCGCTCAGAAGCGTCCGAGAAAATATGAAATTCAAACAAACTAGGCGAGTCACAAATAACACGACGTGGAATACGTAGAGTATTTAATTTAGGTAAATCGACTATTATCTCAGCCCACATCTTGCTGATTTCTGGCGTCAACTGCTCATCCCATGACAGCTTGAGCAGCCACAACTGTTGAAGAAGCATTTTCATCTTAATTACACAGGGAGATAGAAGTCCTAGTGGATCAAAAATCTGAGAAATCACAGATAACATATCACGCTTTGTTCTACCTGAGAATAGCCCTCCTATAGGGAAACAAAGTTGGTCAGTATGTGATTGCCACCCAAGGCCTAAAGTTTTATTCGGTTCAAAGCCACCAATATTTAAATCAAGCGGAGAAATATCATTTTCACTAACCAGTTGAGATTCATTCGACTTCCACTTTCGCAAAACCATATGAGCTGATGCAAGTGTGGAAGTCACTTTACGGCGCAAATCTGTAACCTCGTTAATATCATCCCCTCCCGTTAGCAAGTCATCAACGTAAAAATCGTGAATGATCACTTGAGCAACCTTGTCATCGGTACACTCTAAGCCTAATTGTTGGAGGCACCTAGTTGCCAAAAAGGGAGCACTAGAGGTGCCGTAAGTCACGGTGTTAAGTTGATAAGCTTGAAGCTGTTCTGAAGGGTTATCACGCCAGACAATTTGTTGCAAATAGCGGTCATCGGGATGAATGACTATTTGCCGGTACATTTTCTCAACATCAGCTGTGAGAACGTATTTGTGTAGCCGAAAGCGTAAAAGAATGGACAAAAGGTCGTCCTGTACCACGGGACCTACCATCTGTATATTATTCAAGGAAACACCCGAAGAAGTCGGACTGCTAGCATTGAAAACGACTCTTAATTTAGTAGTAGTACTACTTTCCCGCAGCACACCGTGATGTGGTATAAAATGCATCTTACGTGGTAAATTATCATTCTCACATTTCTCCATATGACCCAGACTTTCATACTCTGACATAAATTCTTTATACATTTCATAGACCTGAGATTGACCTGCTAACCTGCGCTCTAGCGATAGTAAACACTTCTTAGCTCGTGGCCAAGAATCACCTAATACGTCAGGATTATGTTTTAAGGGTATCCTCACGCAAAATCGACCATTTGCCAGTCGCGTGGTGTTTTTTAAAAAGTGTTCTTCGCATAATTTTTCTTCGTTTGAATAAAGAGACGCAGGGCTTACCTCTTCGAGGTGCCAGAAGCGTACGAATTGTTTTTGTATATCTTCATCTAAATCTTTACTAGCCTCATCTTGAAATATTCTTGTAAAATTACATTTAATAGAGTTAACCCCTTTCTTTACATATCTATAATCAATCGGACCTGATACTAACCATCCTAAGCTAGTTTCACAAAGAATCGGCTGACCGTCCCCTAATTTTAATCTCTGCGTTCCTATTAAGTCCCAAAAGACATCAGCACCTATAAGCATGTCAACGGGAGCAGGTGAATGAAAATTAGGATCTGCCAGAGAAATATTAGATGGAATTTTTAAGTTTGACAAATTAACATATCTAGTAGGTACATTTTGGGTTATTGATGGTAGGACAAAACAATGAAGATTACTAGAGAAGTTATCATTCAATGATTTTATCGATACCTTACAAATCTTCTTGATGTGTGCCGAAGCATTATTAATACCGACTACCGACTGATTTACATTTTGAGCGGGCAAACCTAGCCTTTGATATAACTCTTCAGTTATTAAACAAGCGTTACTGCCACTATCAAGAATAGCACGAGCAATATATGGACAACCATTCTTACCTATAACTTTAATTAATGCCGTCGATAACAATACGTCGCCTTGTTCACTACACGATGCAGTGCCTACCTTTGCGGATAATGACAGATGTGCGTTAGAATTGGATGACAACTGTGATCCTGTCGAACTGTTTGTTTGTTCGAAATGACCTTGCATAACGGGCTTATTATTACCACTACTCGTGTTAGATGTATTAATATCTGTAATTGGTTTTGACTGGTAATCTGCGACGTGCACGAGAGTGTTATGCTTTCGGTGGCATATTTTGCATCCTGGCTTTTTGCAGTGATTTGCATAATGTCCTGAATTAAGACAATTGAAACATACTTTATACTCTGGCAGTAACTGTAGACGCACATCGTTACTTAATCCAAGAAACTGAGGACAACTGCTTAACTTATGGTCACCCTTACATTTAGGACACAGTTTGGCGGAAAAGGCCGAACCGTTTTTATTACCGGTATCCCGAACTGAAACCATTGCCTTAACTTTTGGAGCATATTTTATAGAAGAATTTAAACGGTTAGTAGCACCAGAATTAGACATTTCTAGTGTTTCGATTAAATCGGCTCGATTTTTTAAAAACATCAAAAATATATCGAACGTAATAGGTGTATCTTTCTCCAAACGACCTTTAGACTCTTCCCATTCACGATATGTCTTAGCATCTAATTTTTGAGTAATAATATGAATGAGAAGTGTGTCCCATTGTTTAGTTGGCTCACCGAGAGATTCTAGTGCACGTAAATTTTTATTTATTTGGTCAATGAGACGTTTTAAGTTGACAGACAATTCTTTATTAATTGGTGCTATATTAAATAAGGCTGTCACGTGATTTTGAATTAGTAGTCTTTTATTATCATATCTATCACATAATATAGTCCATGCGACGGTGTAATTAGCTGCCGAGAATTCGATTGACTGTATTACCACAGCAGCGGGCCCTTCCAACGACGCTCTCAGATAGTGAAACTTATTTATGTCATCTATCTCGTCATTTGAATGTATGAGGCTCATGAACGTGTCATGAAACTCTAACCAATTATCATAAGAACCATTAAATTTAGGTAGTTGAATAGTGGGCAGTTTAACAAATTTATGATTGCCGGAATGAGAGCCACCGTCACTGCTTACGTCATCTGACTTAATGCAATCTGCTAAGATCCTTTTTGCAAGAGAAAGCGATTTAAAATACAGGGATTCAAACTCAGTTCGTTCTGATATCTGGGCGTCTATATTATCAGTATTACACTCGATGGATAATTGTACCTCATCATATCGTTCATACATTGACTCAATCCTACTAATACGTAATTGCAACTCATTTACCTCAGTAGCAGCCAATGAAGATATCTTCAGTGAATTTAAATAATTTGAAAAAGCAGTTATTTGTCCCTTGTAGCTAGCTCGTTTCCTAATTTGCTCCTTATCTTCTGGCATGTTGGCTGGTATTGGGAGACTAGTGCAAATGCCTGAAATTTATACAAACAAGAAGTTTATATTTTATAAAATATAATTCATAAGTAGTTTTATACAATTTTGCTTACAGTTATAAAGAAATGAAAACTAATTCCCTTACTTATTTTTCAAACTCTTAAATAATTAAACAAAATGGTACATGTACTACCTTGATATTTAACTTTATAATTAACAACAATTAAGGGTAACAAATACAATTCAGACAATCAAACAGCTTCACAGGTATGCCTTAGTATGTAATAAATAATATTATGCAATTTTTTCAATTATACACTCTCTTGACTTATTTTTTTTTTTTAAACAGTTTAAGCCAATAAAGAAAAAAAAAATTATAATATCGTCAATATAATTTAACCAAGCTTTATAATTTAATTTAATTATGATTTGACGGTTATTAGAAACTATATAAAACAATATTAAATGAATTTTAGCCGATTAAATACTTTAAGTTATACGTAATTATTTTATAGGTAATTTGGTACTAACCTGATAAATTAGCAGTCGATTTACACAAAATACTACCTGATAATGAGTGCTGGGTTAAATAAATTAAATAATAGTCCAATATCTAAGGGGCTAAGACTCCAGATTTCTTGGTTAAATATCTTCACTCCCTCGGTGGTATTTCCACAACGAATATTTAAGACTTCCCAAGCGTATTCCACTAAATAATATCTTGTCCAATTACGTTTTTTCAAATCCGGCTTCGATTTAGGACCATGGGTAGGAATTTGATCTCTTTTTAATAATAAAATGCAGTAATTTGCTCAATCGACCTTTACTTGATCTCTAATTTTTACAACGACGACAGGTACAACATTTTTTAAACATACCTACACAGCTTACGGACTAATATTGGCATGAGAACTGCTAATATAATTTGACAGGCGCTTCAACAATGTGTATAAATAATGTGTAAATAAATTAAGAAATAAATGTAATAATTATGTTAATTTCGAATTTTTACATTTATTTAATTGTCATAAATAATGTAATAAACATGTTGTTGACAAGAGATAAGTATCACCTATCTAAGTATAGTTTAGGTACCTTATTATTTATACCATTAAAATATATTATATACATGGCATTATATATATATATATATATATATATATATATATATATATATATATATATATATATATATACACACCCTTCTAATTTGATTCTAACAACCAGCACCCAAGAATTTCTGCCATGCAAAAGTATAAATCAAGTTTACAAATGCATATTTTTGAGAAATTCTAAAGCTACTCAAACCAAGAATTACAACGAATGCTCTAGAAAGAAGACAAAAATTTTGTTAAATTCGTTTATTAATGTGATGAAAAATTAATAAATAATCGTATGTTTATTTTAATGTTATTGAAATATATTTAATATATAATTGTGTTTTCATTTGTTTTACTTAATGTAACATTGTTAATATTTCTAAAAATTGAGTAAGTACACAAGATTTAGTTCTGTTTCCTTTTTAAATTTCAACATATTTTCATTTGTGTGTTATAAACAATAATGTGTAAATAAATTAAGAAATAAATGTAATATGTAATTATGATAATTTCCATTTAATTGACATACATAATGTAATAAATATGTTTTGACAAGAGATAGGTATTACCTATCTAAGTATAGTTTATGAGTTGTACCTTATTATTTATACCACTAAAATATATTTTATACAAGGCATATAGGTAATATATATACTCCTTTCTAATCCGATTCTAACAACCAGCCCCCAAGAATTTCTGCCATGCAAAGTATAAAACAAGTTTATAAATGCATGTTTTTGAGAAATTCTAAAGCTGCTCAAACCAAGAATAACAACGAATGCTCTAGAATGAAGACAAAAAATTTGTTAATTTTGTTGTTTATTAATGTGATGAAAAATTAATAAATAATCGTTTATTTATTTTAATTTTACTGAATTATATTTGATATATAATTGTGTTTTCATTTGTTGTACTTAATGTAACATTGTTAATATTTCTAAATATTGTGTAAGTACACAAAATTTAGTTCTTTTTCCTTTTTATATTTCTATATATTTTCATTTGAATAGAATATATATCTTTACAGTCTATCAAAAGTCTACTGTTGAACATAAACATGATTATAGTTATTTGACATAGTTTCAACGCTTGGAAAGCGGGTTGACAACCACTGTTTTTTTTTTATTTAGCTGTTATCAGGAAGATGCTGCTATTTATCTTCTTTGATGTTTCCCTATGTCGCCTCATACACCACCCATGGAATGATATGAGGTAGCAGATAATCTTACACTGCATGGTAAATTAAAATAGAATATTATAAAACATTGGTTTTTATTTCAACATATTACAAAAACAAACCCTTTGTTGATGCTTTACAACGTATATTAACTAAAACATTTTACCACCTTAACTATTAGGTAACATGATTAAGCCACCTAACCATAAGTAAGTCACCTAAAAAAGGCCTTCCCTAGATATCCTCATAGGATGACTTTTACCATAGTTGCCATGCCTGCGTGAAAATATGCGTTATGCTGGTTGGCCACCGCAGTTATTTATTATTTTAAGTTTTCATCGGGAAAGTGTTGCTGCCCCATCCCCATCTTGTATTATTGCTTACGACGCGGGGTAATATCATTCCGTGTACAGACAAATTCTCTTGTACGCCACAACTTGCCGCACACAAGACACTAACTTAGCAAAACATGCAGGTAATCGCGGGAGTAGCCTCTTTACCGTGTTTTGTACTACAAAACCTAAGTGGGAAGCCTTTCTTTTCGGAGGTCTGTATTCAGCACTGAACTTGTGATGGAATGGTATGTTAAAACATTATTGATTTTTTTTTGTAAAAACAAAACTCGACACGTGGAAATTGTTGTTTATTATTTAATATTTTTACATAACATATTATACACATACAACACATAACATATTGTTATTTATTAGCAATATCACACTTTGTGCTAGTAGCGTCTTCACTTAGTGCCGTCGAAATCCAAAGAGTTTATTTAATGTCCAGTGAAATCGTCGTTTCGCCGTTGAATACAGAATGATGATTCTGTTTTTAGGCCGTTTCCGCCCGTAGTTTTTAGTCATAGAATGTATTTTCAAGAGAAATGAATTAATCATCTGAATTATAAAAGAATATTTTTTATGGTAACAATTAAGTTTTTTGTATGAATGTAAGTGCTGTGAATATAAATAATACCCATAACGGGGGAAATGGAACAATATCTGGTAACCCAGTGAAAGTACCTCCCGCCTATTTCTATCTCAAAAGCATACGCGAATGCTTTATCTAGTCAATCCTCTATCTACGGGAGGTAGCCGTGGTTAACTATGACATTGGGACGTCATACACCTCAGTCCCCCCCGTGACCATGGGTGCTGTAAAGTGCTCGAAACGTCGGGAATATAAAATAAGTTAATATACGCGATAAAATCCGTAAAATTAGTTTTATTTAAATGTGTAGTGTTCGCGTAAATATAAGAAATCATTATGTGAACCAGTACGGACTGGTAATAGCAAATAAAATTCGCCGATTAGAAGATCTCATGACTAAGCGCGCAAGATATCTAACAGCATTGAACTTTTTGAAGAGATGTCGCGATAATAATATCATTCCTACGTGTGTCAAAATATCCACTAAAAAGGACATTCGAGGAAGCGCTAAGATCTTAAATCAGGTAAGTAAAAAGTTGTTACGAACGGTAATCCAACAAAAACGCTCCGATCTACATACCATAAACAAATCCATAGACACATCATTCAGTGAGTTAAAGGCAGTTTTAACGACATTTGATTATAATGTTTGCATCGAAACGTTAAACAAACGAGAAATTATTAATATAACGAATGCAAAAACAAACATATAGTAAAATATCAAAAATTAACGACCAAATTAAATGTCAAACATCTGAGTCAACGTGAAAACGAAACGCAACCATTGACTACGAACGCGGATCATAGATTAAGCGCGGTCTTTAATCTGTCAAAACAAACTCTGGATGATGCAACAATTAGAGTATTATCGAAAGGCCTTAATTTTGCTTTAACACCTAAAAAATTACCGTACGAAGAAATTATTTGCAGCGTCGAGGACTGTTTATATAAAAACAATATGCGAAAGGAAGATTTGGAAGCGATACGTCAAGACATTTCGTCTATGTTACGTCGAAGCTCAGCACCAAAACCGAATCTACCTAAAGACGAATTTAAAGCGTTGAATAACCTACGCAATAAACGAGAACTCACGATTCTCCGCGCAGATAAAGAAAACGCCACGGTGGTCATGGATACGTCGGATTATAATTCTAAAATACAAGAACTTTTGTCGGATGCAAGTACTTATAAAAAGGTTAAAAATGACCCAACAAATAACACACTCAAAACAACTAGTGATCTCATAAAGAAACACTCCGAAAGATTAAATCTAGACGTAAAATCGATAATACCTACGTGTGCCAAACCACCGAAATTGTATGGGTTACCAAAAATATACAAGCCCAATGCTCCACTACGTCCTATCGTGAGCCAAATCGATTCACCAACTTACAAATTGGCTCAACACTTAGCGAATATACTCTCACCGCTCAGGGGACATACAAGAGCACACACAAAGGATTCCTACCATTTTGTCAGCGAGATTAAAGACCTACATCTGGCAGACAATGAAACTATGGTCAGTTTTGATGTGCAGTCTCTGTTCACATGCTTACCTGTTGAAGACTGCATCTCGATTGTTACTAGAAGGCTAGAGCAAAACAACATGCCCGTAGAATATGCAGTATTACTTAGACACTGCCTTACATCTGGCTACCTATTGTGGAAGGAGGAGTTCTACAAGCAAGTAGATGGAGTGGCGATGGGCTCACCTGTATCTCCCATTGTTGCCGATATATTCATGGAGGACTTTGAGGAGAAAGCCCTGCGTACTTCTCCCGTAAACCCAAGATTCTACAAGCGGTACGTAAACGACACTTTCACAATTGTCCCTTTAGATAAAGTAACTGCATTTCTAGACCATCTTAATTCCTTAAATTCTAAAATTCAGTTCACAATGGAGTTAGAGGCAAACAATTCTTTAGCTTTTCTAGATGTGTTAGTAATTCGGAATCCTGATAACACCTTGAGCCACACTGTGTATAGAAAAAAGACCCATACAGATAGATATTTAAACGGTGATTCTCACCACCATCCTTCACAGTTAGCTACCGTGGGTAAATCTTTGTTTCAGAGATCACGAGGGATCTGTGACAGTAAACACATGGCCGCCGAGCTCCAACACGTCAAGCAAGTTTTGCACGACAATAAGCTTCGGGTCCCGCGCCTACGTCACAGTGAACGAGTGAAGCCGGCCACAGTCGAGCGAGTGCCTGCTGTACTGCCATATGTCAGAGGTGTCACTGACAAGATTGGCTACATCTTGAAGCGGGCTTCCATTAAAACATATTTCAAGCCGCCGAAGAAGATTAGTCAGTTTTTACCATCAGTCAAGTGTAATATTCCTCTGCAAGATGCAGGAGTGTACAAGCTTGATTGTGAATGTGGTCTCTCTTATATAGGACAAACTAAAAGATCTATAAAAACCCGTGTTAAAGAACACATAGCTGATGTGAAGAATAGACGCTCCGGGAAGTCTGCAGTCTGTGAACACGTACAGGATCGCCCCCGTCATTACATTAGATTTGAACATAACATAACATAACATAACATAAACACTCACGCCTGTTACCCAGAGTGGTAGGCAGAGACTATGGAATTCCATTTGGCACGATCCTGACACACCTCTCTCGCTTCCTCCACATCCATATACCTACGCATACACGCTCGTCGGTTAAAGGTACTCTTAATTTGGCCCATTTTCAATATATCGCCTATTTGGTCGATAAACTTTCGCCTAGGGCGACCCTTCCCGACTCTGCCATTCACCTCTGCAACATAAATTTGCTTTGTCACTCTTTCCTCATTCATTTTTTCTACATGACCAAACCACCGAAGCATTCCTTTCTTAATCCTAGTCACAACATCATCTTGCAAACCACACATTTCTCTTATCACACTATTTCTCACCCTGTCATTCAGATTCAGCCCTAGCATACTACGTAATGACCGCATTTCTACAGCATTTATTCTACTCTCGTGCTTCTTCTGCCATACCCAACTTTCACTACCATACATTAAAGTAGGCACTAACACAGCATTGTGAATTGCCAAACGTGCCTTTTTGGACACATTCTGACTTTTCACAATAGAGTGTAGAGCCCCATTCAATCTATTTCCTGCATTCACTCGTCGTTCTATATCCTGATCATATCTACCATCCCTGCTAAACACACATCCCAAATACACAAACTCATCTACTTGCTCTACCAACTCCCCTTCTATTCTTATTTCACATATCGTTTTACTTTCTTCTCTTTCAAAAACCATAACTTTCGTCTTACTTGCGTTCACTTTCATTCCCTTTTCTTTTAATGTTCTGTTCATTAATGTAACCATCATTTGCAACTCGGCTGCCGACGACGCAAGTATGACTTGATCATCGGCGTACAAAAGGCATTTGACGGTTAACTCACCCATTCTTAACCCGCATTCTTCTGCTTTCAAATTTTCCAAACAACTGTCCATAAATAGGTTGAACAGCCACGGGGAAGCCACACAGCCCTGTCTGACACCTTTATGGATGCCAAACCAGTCCGAGTAGGCACCGTTGATCCTGACACAAGCACTAGAGTCCCTATATAGAGACTTCAATGCCTGTATCAAGCCAGCGCTCAACCCAAATGAGTTCAGTGTTTGCCATAACACATCCCTGTCCACTCTGTCATAAGCCTTCTCCAAGTCTATGAACGCACAAAAAACTTTTTGGTTTTTGGCCAAAAACTTCTCCGCGATCATGCGCATTAGATTTGATAGACCACAAATCCTCGCTTAAGAACACCGATTCCTTCCAAGGATGATTCGCGAGGCTATTGAAATCAAGAAACATCCTAATTTCAATAGAGAAGATGGCTGGGTGCTACCATCTGCTTGGGATCCCATAATTAATAAAATTAAATCCCAACCCAAGCATACAACTGAAAGACTTCATGATACTGTAAGTTCATACTGCGTGGATCGGAACAAAAATTAATAATTTTTAATCTGGAGGTAGCCGTGGTTAACTATGACATTGGGACGTCATACACCTCAGTCCTCCCCGTGACCATGGGTGCTGTAAAGTGCTCGAAACGTCGGGAATATAAAATAAGTTAATATACGCGATAAAATCCGTAAAATTAGTTTTATTTAAACAAACACATGTTGTGTACAAGTGTTGAGGTACGTGATGACAAGATTTGCCGTAATCTCCACGAACGCTGTTTAGCCGAGTAGAACACGTCGATTGACCTCTCTCTTAAAGTTGGACTTACCTAGTCGACCAACATGCTCTAATATACTCGTCACAAACTTCGAGGCTAGTGCTTCCAATAGGCTACCGGTATAGTTGTGACGGACATGGACGCTATACGTTAACTTTAATTTGTTCATGTTAGTAACATCTATCGAGGTCATTGAGCGTTGTTTACAAATGGACGTAACAAAATAAAATAAAATACGTTCGCTGGTAAAAATGATATAATGACTTGCTAATATCTGGTACAATGGTAAGACCTTTTAAAAGAAGATTGCCGCTGGGCGCCCCCTGGCGCCTTGTTTTATACCGCTGATTATTAGTCGGTATTGCCGCAACAAGCGTAGTTATGACGACTAATGACCTCAAGCCGTGAGGCAAGAGCAGTGGTAGCTCAGGGGCTAAGCGCTTGCCGTAAATCTCGTAGATCGGGAGCAACCTGGATTCGATCCCCGCCTGTACCACAGAATTTGTTAATTACAATTTTAAGTGCTGATTTACCACGTACTCAGCGGTGAAGAAAACATCATGACGAAATTTCCTTGTCCGAAAAAAAAAATATTTCGAAGATATGTGAAGTTCACCAACAAATTGGGGAGCACGGCGTACACTTCCCTGCCCTAAAAAATCCTTCTCAGAAATGAGAGAAGGCCTGTGCCCAGCAGCTGGACGTATGTAGGTTGTAACTTTAACTTTTAACTTTATTTAGGTTATCACTATACTTAGTATTGCTGCGAACTGTCAGCGATTCTGCCATAAAGATTATATCGTCGACAAATCGAAGGTGAGTGATTATTTTTTATAGGAGAGGGGGCAAATATGCGGCTCACCGGCTGGTAATTGACTACCGCTGCCCATGAACAACTGCAATACCAGGGGAATTGCATAGGTGTTGCTGGCCTTTTAAAAAGGAATATGTACCAAAATTATCCAAATTGTTTGTATGGAACATTATTTAAGCTTATTTGCAATAAATTTAATAATACTTTTACTTATAAAACATTCTACTTGAACAGTCGGAAGTCATTCAATGAATAGGCAACGATAGGAGTCCATAAGAGCAGGCATAAGTTATATGATCTTTACCATGAAAGGTCATAAAATCATAGCGTCGAATTTAGGGAAAATGTAATAAAATATTCGAAAATATTTAAAAGAGTGTGCTCCACAGCCAAGTCTTTGCATTAGAGCAACAAAATTAAGACGGCTTCTAATAAAATTAAATTGACATGTGTTTTCAATTAATAGCGAAATTGGTAAGATCAACTCTCGCAATTCAAATTACGCTATTAATTAGTATCAGATCAGGACGTAGCAATGGTTTTTGAGAAATATTTTACTGATATTCCGATATTGACCACTAAGTCACTGAATTCTTCTCCTGCCGTCGCCGCAACATTACTTAAACAAAATGTAAATGCGTTTGCAAAGAATTTTTCATTTCATAAAGTGTCACCAAAAGATATTGTAAAATATTTTAAAACTATTGATAACTGCGGATCTGTGGGTGATTTCCGTTAAAGTTATTGCGTCTATAATAGATACAATCGCGCCTCCTTTAGCTATTATTTTCAATACTAGTATCGAATCTGGTGTGTTTCCTGATTTAATGAAGCATAGTAAAGTAATACCTTTATTTAAACCTGGTAGAACATTAAACCCCGCCAATTTTAGACCTATTTCTGTACTACCAACACTTAGTAAGATTTTTGAAAAAATTGTTCTTGACCAAATGTTAAATTTCTTTAATATAAATAATTTACTTCATAAAAATCAATTTGGTTTTATAAGGGGTAGCTCGACAACTGATTCCGGTGTTGAGCTGATTAAATATATCTTTAATGCGTGGGAGAATTCACAGGATGCTTTGGGTATGTTTTGTGACCTATCCAAAGCCTTCGATTGTATTCACCATGAAACATTAATCAGGAAACATCAACACTACGGTGTAAGAAGTGATGCTCTTAAATTAATTATTTTATATTTAAGTAAGAGAACGCAAAAAGTTGTCATTAACAATATGAGCTCTTTCGGATTGATGGTACAAATGGGCGTGCCTCAAGGCTCAATTCTCGGCGCCTTTCTGTTTCTTGTATACATTAATGACTTACCTTACATAGTAGGAGATAACCATGACATAGTTTTATTTACAGATGACACTTCTTTAATTTTCAATTTAAGTCGACAATTACTAAAATATGGCGAAGTAACTAATGCTATATCTAAATTAGTACTCGTAAATTGGTTCAATGTTAATAATTTGCATTTAAATGGCACTAAAACGAAATGTATGAAATTCATGACTCCAAATGTCAAACAATTAAATACAAATGTAATTTTAAATGGGGAGAAACTGAGCCTTGTAGATAACACCATTTTTTGGAATCACACTAGATACGAAGCTTCAATGGAGCCCCCATATAACAAAACTAGGAAGCAGACTTAGTCCTGCAGCATATGCTGTAAAAGAGATTAGGACTATAACCAGTGTTGAAACAGCTAGACTAGTTTACTTCAGCTATTTCCATAGCATAATGTCGTATGGTATTTTGCTATGGGGACACGCAGCTGACACTGAAATTATATTTGTTTTACAGAAGAGGTCCATAAGAGCAATTTATGATTTAAAGCCTAAAGAGTCGCTGCGATAAAAATTTAAGGAAATTAATATATTAACTTTGGCCTCTTAATACATTTATGAAAATGTAATGTACGTACACAAAAATAAAAGTAGTTTTACAAAAATAAGTGATATTCATTCAGTAAATACTAGGAACACACACAAGCTAGTAGTACCAGTTACTCGACTCCATCAAGTCAGTAATTCATTCTTGGGGCGATGTATACGATTTTACAACAAAATTCCAGAAAATATACAAAAATTGTCCTGCTCAAAGTTCAAAAACTTTATAAAACTAAGTTTGTATAAAAAGGGTTATTAAAATGTTAAGGAATTTATGGATGATAATAACCCTTGGAAATGAGGTGATCACTACCAAGCTATTTCTAATTTGTTGTGTTGTTAATTTGTGTAACATCGTGATTGTAAGTTGTTATTTAAAAAAAAGTCCCGCTGGGTTTCTTGCTGGTTCTTTCCAGGGCAGAGGTTTTTTCCGAACCAGTGGTAATCAAACAAAAGAGTGACTTTCAATAAGTATTATTTATAATCTATATTGAATAAAAAAGTTTCTGTTGCTGTTCTATTTCTTGAAGGTCCCTAAGTTGTATCGGGCCGGAAAAATTGTTGGTGGTAATCGATTCCACACGGAAGTTGTGCGAGGAAGAAAACATCTTCTAAATCGCACAGTGGTGGATCGCCAATCATCCAGATGGTATGGATGGTATCGCGAGTTTTGTCGCGATGTGCGATGGTGAGACTTACACGGCAATGATGTTGAAACTGGACACTTTTCAATGCAGAAGTTTGAAAACATCTTTCAATGAAGCGGTGTTGAGTTTCGGGGGTATAACGGAGAACCAAAGTAGTTACGCTGTACAAAAGCTTTAACCTTTCGATTAACTGAAGGTCGACGAAGCACATCCCAAATAACGACAAATCAAATTCTTTCTCGCAGTCAACATATGCTAGGCAAAGTGCTTAATTGTACTCCTCAGTCTTCGGTACAATTTCGAAAGGTATGTTTGTATTCTATGGCATTTGGGAAAGCGGATTGTTCAGGAGGCTAGAAGATAGTCTGCGTATGGATTTGTAGTGACTTGAAAACTGCAAATATATGTGGTTCAGAAGGACAATTGGAGTGATCTCTCTGTGAGTTCTTCAATAAGCCGTTCTCGTTTTCTTTGAGATCGAGACATATACCCATAAATTCCTAGGTTTGCCTACAAGGGGTTTCCCTACAAGTGTAGTGAAAGTGTAGTGAAGATTACAAAACTTATTAACACAAAAGAATAACTTATTCCTACCAAAATAAATATTATGGTGATAAAATTTCTATCAATTCTAATATACTAGCTAAATATAGAATATATATTTTATGAAAGTAAAAAAAAAACAATTTTTACGTTTTCTTCGTGTAAATAAATCATTAAAGAAAGTATTTTTATCATCGTTTCTCTTCAAAATAATCTTCATCGGTATGTCGCTGATGAAGGAATTTACTATCTTAACAGTACGAAGATATTGCAAAATTCAATAAGCAATTCCAGTTAGGCGAGGTTTCTTTGTTCGATGGTAAATTCGGTACTTTTTTCTACTTACGAGCACCCGACAGAGCGGCAATGTCTGACGTATGTGAATCCTCGCGAAAATGGCTTTTGTAGAATAAGTGAAAGAAGATGGTTGGCCTGGCTGATCGTATAAATTCGCTTCGAACTGTTACGATGACTCGTCTTAAGTTCTTTTTTTTAAATACACTTTTTACTGGCGCAATACTAATTCAGTTTAATTAAAAGATGTTTACCGACCAAAGGTGAAAGTTTTACTTGAAAAATCGTCTTTATATACTGTGCATAATGCTTAGCAATTACTTACGTTAATAACAGAACGCGAAGCGAGAAAGATTGGCTTTCAGGTTTTATTATCGACTTGGCAAGTGACCCGCTCTCATTAGATCGGTATTTTATTTTTAAACGGCAAAACTGATTATATTAAGTTTGCAATACGATTATATAAAATGCTACGAAATCGTTGACAACCTATTGTTGCCGCCGGTAGTCTTAAAGTAAGATGAAAATTAACTTTTAATAAGAACTATAGGGCCACTCAAAGAAATAAAAAAAAATAAAAAAACGCGTTCTGAAGTAATTGCTAAGACAAAGTGTAATAATGTCGTCCAGACCAAATTTCGGTCACGGTCTTAACGGAGACTAGCCATATGTGCAGGACAGGATTAAAGTGCTCGAGTGTAAACGCAAGCACAGGTGCATTCTCTGTTTTCTCCCTCACATATGTTGAAGGAACGGTAATCTGATATGACCTTAGATAGTTTAGGAGCAGGGAAACGGATTTACGTGCTTTCCGAGGGACTGGAGTGGACACCGCTAACTTTCTGATTCGAACAGAGAACAGAAAACAAGAAATAGAACAAGGAAGACACTTAAATTGTATTTATATGTACAGATGATAATCTTTGTGGCATATGTTAGTAATCGTGTAACTACTAACGGCCTGGAACGATTTAACTAAGTCGTATATTCACGCAATATATCTCGTTTGCCGAGTCGATGGTTTACAGAATAGGATCTGACAGGTATCGCTGTATTCAAATTATTTTAAAAATATCTATATTTATGAATGAAACTGCTCTTAATCACAAAATACATATGTTGGTTTAGTACCATAAAAGGAAATTAAGAAATATGTATCCCATAAGTGTAAAATTGTGGTAGAATTTTTGAGAAATTTTGAATGTACACTGTTGTAACTCCAGAGTGAATTTGGAATGAAAACCATTACGCTGTAATGAATGGAAGAATGAAGGCAAAAATATTTAATTCTTTTTCCATCTGTCCTGACCAATCTTCGGAATGGCTGAACAAATTGTGATGAAACTTTACAAAGAGTGAGAAGCAATAGATTTAGGCTACATTTTCTCCGATTTTTTTAATACGATTAACTGATAAAGTAAATGATCTATAATCATTTTAAATCTAAACATAAATTGCTACTATTTCCAATCAAAGCTGGAGCTAGTAATACACAAAGGTAAAAAGTTATGTTCAAGTCCTTTGACCTATAAAATAAAGGAAATTTGAATTAATGAGCTTTATACCAAATAGAAACGTCAAAATAATTTTCATTAGCGACATGTATAGCGAATGATGCGCAGAGGGGTTTGCCTTTGATGGCTAATTTCCAATTTTCGACAAAGCTTGAAACATGAAAGCCCATTTTGTGACGAGCCTTTTCTCTTATAACCTTTTGGATGTAACGAATTCCTCTATACGATGCTACTGATTAAATCCTGATTTCGTCAGATATAATTAATTAAATGTATGCAATTTACGTGTTACATTTTTCGCAGTTTCGCAACCGATTTTATTTATTATATTTAGATAGATATACGGACACATAGGCGGATATTTTAAAAACTAAGTTTTAATTATAAGTACCATATATACTTTATAAAGCATTTAGTAAAAAGCTTTTATTTTGTTATTACAAACAGACATTTCAATGTTATTTATGTACAGAAGATACATAATTTTGTATTAAATGCATAGATGCATGTGTATATTGTAGATCTACAATATACACATACATTAGAACAAACTGTTATATACACCTGTATATAACAGGCTGTTATTTTACGCTGGTAATTTGTAAGAGTGTGGTCCTTCCTCGTTCGAGTTGACTTTTCGTGCTACAACAATAAAATAGCTACAGCGTAACTCTACTACGTGTAGCACATGAGAATGGTGACGCAATTTAATAAAATATGTTATATCTATAGTGCAGTGGTGGTTTTAGAATATCTACTAATCCACATCATCCCACTGGTATCCCAAGAAGTGACGAAGGAAAACATACCAAGAGATGGAAAGTATTGTCTCCTATTAAGAACTACAAAAACAAAAATCTGCGGTTGCCAACCCCATAGATGAAATTAGGGAAATCGATGCGGGTGGAGTTTTTCCATCGATGGAATTAGGTTGGAAAAGGTGGCGGTTATTAGTTTGCGGTAATATAGTAAGCTATGTCTTTATCAACGTAAATTGATTTCATAGTCTCTACGACTCGACCCTTTTGTCCTATGCCTGATCCGGATCACGCCACAAGCATTTTTTGTTTTTCATGGGATTAATTACACGAGGTTTAGTGTTGGCTAGTAGCGTGTCAGTTACAATTCATGATTTGAATGTATGGTGAAATTATTATAAAAGATAATATAATAAAATATATTCTAATCTATTTATTTCAAATTGATGTGTCTGTCTGTAATATTGAAATAACTGGCGTCTATTAAGTTTATTAGTCAGTTCAGTCGCGCATGTCATTATACTAATTAACAGACCAACGAGGAAATCAGTATACGTAGTAGATGAAACGAATTAAATTGCATGCCTTGAGTGCGAAGCGTGTAGAATGTTTTACTAGGGCCTAAAATCAAGATTCTAACCTTATGTCGCAAGAAATCGTATCTAACAATCATATTGTGCATATAAATGATTATATATATTATATATTATATTATATATAATTAAAAAGCACATTGTCAGAAAGTTAAATGATTGTTGATCTTATTAATATTTCTATTAAATCGATTAATTGCTATTTTTACACATATAAAGTGGTTTTAGTGGCTTATGGTGTGGATTTACCAACTCCGCATGGAGGAGTAAACACGATATCTTTTGAAAATATAATTTTTTTTTAAAGCAATCTAGGAATAAGACAGCGTACAGCACTACACATTCAGTATAGAGCAAATATAGTTCGACGAACCGTAACATGTACCAGACACGATCACACATTAGTGTAACGTGAAGGGCATAATTACATGATAACACCAAAGTATGCAAAGCAACAGCTATACCACTCCTCTCGATGTAACACAGAGCAGCCTCTCAGCAACGCAATCTTCCTTGCTTACACTAGAATAACTACTACACGAATAAAACCAAATCACTTGTCTTGTTTTGGCAGAATCTCAGAGTAGAAGTAATGTTTTAGCCCAACGGGCAAAATAACGATATGAGACTCGTAGAATAATTACAGACTGGTTCTCTTAGTCGGATATGTGATACTTTATACTGTTAAAATAAGTAGGAGATTACCATTCTACCTTCATTTGTTCATATTTTCTTTTATTATTTTTTACCCTCATTCCCTACAATATTTTAAAAGTGTTCTTGGCACGATACCGCGGGGAGTAGGACTATATGATAATTAAGTTTCTAGATTTAGTTTTTTTTTATTATTATAGTTGTTTAGGCCAAATCGTAATATTAAAACTTGCATTCATAACTCTCGACTCGGCGCGTGCGTCCGATGGTACCAAAACCACTGCCGGCCCTCTCTCCTGCGCGCGTCTCACCGCTCAACGCTCGGTCGCCCGACGCGTGGGCAGTGATCTTGCGGGCGGCGGCCGTGCCGATTAGTCTAGAAAAATAAATTGTCAGCACAGCCGCGTCGGTTAAAGGCATTCAAGTTCCACTACTTTCGTTAGGTCGCGTGCCTCTGATTCATCATCATCATCATCACTACAGCCCTTCACAAGTCCACTGCTGAATATAGGCCTCCCCCAAAGAATGCCACAAAGCACGGTCCTGAGCCACCTGCATCCATCGACTTCCTGCATATCTTACCAGGTCGTCACTCCATCTAGTGGGGGGACGCCCTACACTTCGCCTGCCGGTACGAGGCTGCAACTCGAGAATCTTTCTTCCGCATCGATTGTCGGTTCTTCGAGCTATATGGCCGGCCCATTGCCACTTCAGCGTACTAATCCGTTGGGCTATGTCGGTCACTCTGGTTCTACTGCGGATATCCTCATTTCTGAGTTTATCACGCAGAGAAACTCCGAGCATAGCCCTCTCCATAGCTCGCTGAGCGACCTTGAGCTTCCTCATCCAGCCAGCAGTGAAGGACCACGTCTCAGTTCCGTGACTGTACACCCAGTGCGTGTTGACTGGCAACACGCACTGGGTGTACAGTCTCGTTTTCAAGTTTTGAGGTATACCTGACGAGAAGATGTGCCGTAATTTCCCGAACGCTGCCCAATCGATTGCCTCTGATTGCGTTGTCTTAATTTGTACGTTTCGTGACAACGAGGCTGGTCTTAAGTTTTGAGTGATTAATTTAATTTCGATTGCCATTAAGTTGCGTCGACGAGTTGCTTGTGTAGTATTGTAATATCGTACGAAATAATTTTTGCTTTGTTGTGTTGGACACTAAAACTTGTGACCCGAGAGAAGGTCGTATTCGGAGTCAATTAATAATTTTGTGCTAAGTAACTTTAGACTTGAGTTTACCTAAAGTGAACGCCCACTGGAGTGATAGCACCTTGTGGAGCAGTGCAGCGCCCGTGGGCTGCTGGCCGATTACATCAGTGAGGTTACATCGTCAGGTTACATATACACACTACTACATTTACACTGACACATCCATCTACTGACCCCTGACGGTACCTCGTGGTCGACCCTACCTCCGGAACTCGGTTAGTTCATGTTTGTTTATCCCGCTATTATAGTAATTATCCATAGGCCACTCGGACCCATCCCTCTTGTTACTCGTCGAAGGTGTTACTCATGGGCCCTAATACAGTCGACTTTTGCCGGGGCAACTGAGGGTGTGAACAATAGTTTTTAAAAATTAATATTCTAAAATCCCCCTAATAAACTAAGATGATGTGTCTTACCTACTTTGGAGAGCACCTCCTACCCTCCCGTGATTGTGTGCACCATCCCCATCACCACTAACCCCAGCATCACAAAACCCAACACCACTACACTAGAAATACACACCACCGTTAAGACATGTCTTTCGCCTGTAAAGGTGGCATCCTAAAGTGGAGCATACTCTGCGGTGGCTAACCTCTTTCACTCGCTAATATTGCGCAAAAATAGAGGGAGGTGCTCTCCAAACTATATACTCTATGTTAGGTACATAGTTGCATTCTATTACGGATCTTAGCTAATTAATTGTTAAAATCTTTAACATACTGGATTTCCAGAAAATAACGACTGATTTTATTATTTATTTTAAAGTTACAGCCTATTTATATACGTCTTACTGCTGGGCACAGGCCTCATTTTATTTCTAAGCGGGCTTTAAGGCCGCATGCCTTCAAAATATTTTTTCTTATTTCTCAGAATAACAGGTTTCTTGAAGCCGTGGTAGCTCAGATGGTTAGCACTCGTTGTAAGTTTCCCAGTACGTTAGCAACCCGAGTTCGATCCCCGCACCAATGAAATTGTTAACTGCAATTTTAAGTGCTGATTTACCACGTGCTCGGCGATGAAGGAAAACATTTCGAGGAAACCTGCATGTCTGAGACATAAGAAAAAAATACTTCAAAGACATCTGAAGTTCGCCAACACGCATTGGGGCAACGCGGCGGACATTTCCTTGCCCTAAAACCCTCTCAGAAATGAGAGGAGCCTGTGCCCAGCAGTGGGATGTAAATAGGCTGCAACTTTACCTTTTACTTTTTACAGGTTTCTTAACGATCTTTTCCTTCATCGCTGAAGTTTGTTTCAATTTAAATCATGAATTCATCATCATCATCATTACAGCCCTTCACAAGTCCACTGCTGAACATAGGCCTCCCCCATAGAATGCCACAAAGCATGGTCCTGAGCCACCTGCATCCATCGACTTCCTGAATGTCTTACCAGGTCGTCACTCCATCTTGTGGGGGGACGTCCTACACTTCGCCTACCGGTACGAGGCTGCCACCCGAGAACCTTTCTTCCCCATCGGTTGTCGGTTCTTCGAGCCATATGGCCGGCCCACTGCCACTTCAGCTTACTAATCCGTTGGGCTATGTCGGTTACTCTGGTTCTACTGCGGATATCCTCATTCCTAAGTTTATCACGCAGAGAAACTCCGAGCATAGCCCTCTCCATAGCTCGCTGAGCGACCTTGAGCTTCCTCATACGGCCAGCAGTGAAGGACCACGTCTCAGTTCCGTAAGTCATCACTGGCAACACGCACTGGTTTCATGAATTAATCGTTCGTAAAAGCAGTTTTACATGTAGTTCGAATATCATAAAAACATACCTTTTTGAAATACAGAAAACGGGCATTAGGGTTTCCAGGCGTTCGAGCTCAATTTAAGCAGTCACTTTATTAATTGAGCGTCTTTGGTACAATTAAGACCCAACCTCGATTTTCCATAAGAATGATTTATGCGGTAGACCTTCGCTCCAGCGTATTTTGACGTCAGCAAAAAAGTTGGTTCGAACGGGGAAGGATCGTCCTCTCATAGAATACCAGCGTAAAACAGCATATGCGGCTTTCTGATGGTTAAAGTGAACCTGAGGCTCTTCTTAAGATTTCACAAAACGTTTGCATTTCGACTCTTAATCCCGAAATTCCATCCCGAAACATATTAATAATACTTTCTTTTATAACCCTATTATAGGAATGTGTCAAACATCTACTACCGTTTTGAAATGTCTCAGGTTCATGTTCCTCAGATCGGAGAAGAAAGTTCTGTGGTAACAAGATTTTTATCATTTTTTTTAAAGATAATATTACAACATCATCAAATATGTAAATACGAAAAATGAAAATGAGTCCGTAAGGGGCAACAGCGTTAAAGTGGGATGGGCAGCAGCATTTTCCTAATAAGAACTAAAAATAATATAAAACTGGCGGTTGTCAACCTGCCTACCAAGTGTAACAACTTTCTCAAAACCCCCCAAACGAGGTAATGTATCGCGGAGGTCTATGTACAACAGTGAATTTTCGATAACGAATACTTATACTTATATAACTCAAGTATAATGTTAGATATTAATTATATACCAAAAAAGGACATTAAAACCTAAAACTAATCAGGGTGTACCAAAGCGAACAAATAAGCTCCATACATTAATAGCCGTGGTAGCTCAGATGGTTAGCGCTCGCTGTAAATTTCACAGTACGCGAGCAACCCGGGTTTGATCCCGCAAGCACCAATGAAATTGTTAATTGAAATTTTAACTGTTGATTTATCACGTGCTCGGCGGTGAAGGATAACATCGTGAGTAAACCTGCATGTCTGAGAAATAAGAAAAAAGCAATTTCGAAGACATGTGAAGTTTGCCAATATGCATTGGGGCAGCGCGACGGACATTTACTTGCCCTAAAACCCTCTCGGAAATGAATAGAGTCCTGTTCCCAGCAGTGGGACGTATATACGCTGTAACTTTTATTAACAGACGATATAGGTGGTGTTAGGTGTCTATGGGCTATAGCATCCAAATTTCATCACGTTTACTCTTTGTTCATTTATAATCTTTACATTAAATAACGTGCCAAATTAAGCTTGTTTAGTTGGTCTTAGATCCGAGATGGGTCATAGCGAGTATGTGAATGAATTGTCCGCGACAATATTATAAAGCATAAGTTACACAACAATCTATTGACAAATATCTGACAGCAGATTAATTACAGACACGTGATTAAAAGGCGACTGTATGTAATATTTAACACTATTGCACACTTCATAACGCGAAGCATTATTAAGTAGTGCTTTACTCTCGGCACTTCAAGGTCAAGCAATTTTGTGTTCTTAAAATACCTCTATTATAACCATATTTCACTTATTATACGATAATATGAGTTGCCTTTTATCAAGAAAACACTCTACTTAATATGTCTTATATTTTCTGTGTATATAGATTTTGTACTTTGTGTAATCGATTTATTTTGATAAACATTATTAATGTTTTCCCTGTAGGTAACCCTATCTGTTAAAATAATAGAGCGCTAAATTTAAAACACGTAAATAATATATTTCAAAAGTCAAAAATACAATTTATGTTTTTCATCAAAATTAAATGAAAGGCTTATGAAGCGAACATTTTTGGATTTTCTCAACCATTTTCTATTTATTGTGACCCACATTTCTGTTCATAATTGTCGTTTTATCCCTTGTATTTATATCGGTTCATAATATTTCCTTTTAATATTCATCGAATCCCTACGAAGGACTTTGTCGCCGTATAATCAGGGTTCTTTGTGACAAAGCATAATATACATACGTATGAGATGAGAATATTTTTTGCAATCTTTTTAATCGTCAAAATAGTTGGCTATCACCAGTATTATTATAAGAAGGACAATAATTATTAAAAAAATTGAATTTCATCCTACTGAGATTTTTATACAAGTAAAGGTGCAAACGTGCACAAAATTATATCCCTATAATTTAATGAAAATATATATTTTTTTAATAATTAATGCTGTATATTATTATTTTGTTATTATGTATTATATATATATATATATATATATAATATATATATATAATGCTATATATGCTACTGATACAGATGTATCAGTATCATAGTACATATATCATAGTAGATATCTAGCTACTAATTTGTAATTTTATTTGAATCTAAACTAACGTAATTTTATACTATACTAAGAAATATTTTCACGAGATAGATCTGCGCTGCAGTAATGTACTGTTTGTTGTGTATGAATTATTTTGAGTCCAATAAAGAATTTTCGATCTACCTATCGTCTTTATTACCAACAAAGTGTTCACCTTTTTTCCCCTTGCCATAGGAAACAAAGGAGCTACATAACACTGGAAATCTGTATGGGTAGCAAAATTTTAAACTAAAGTTTAAATATATAAATAATGATGTAACATTATTAAAGTATTTGAAAATACAAGTAAATAAGGCTTCTACTTTTATTTGAAAGTATACTAAATTGAATGTGATTTATGGGCAACATCGTTTTGACTACCGATCGACCGTTACGAATATGTGCGTGCGCAGTAAAATCAGTTAAAATAATGGCATACTACGCATTTTAAATTTAAAAGATAAAAATGATAGATTGCTTGAGATTATTTTTAATAAACTTTTCTTAAACATCTGCTTATGTTAGCTATTCTAAACCTTCTCTGCAAATTTGGCCGGTTATTGCAAACTAACCATGTAAAATATATGTAGAAAGGGTAATTGAGTATAGTACAGAGACTAATTTTGTAGTTAGGAATAATAATTAATTCGTTTACACGAATCAATTATCCAACGAGTCGAGGATAAACTAGTAACGGAATACGCCAAGCGTACCGTTCCACGTCAGAGCCAAGACTGTCCTAACGGCGGCCGCGCCGTCCGTTTTATACAAGCAAAACGAGCGTCACTGCAGGTGCAATGGTGCAGGTGTGCGGAACACGTGTTATTTACAAGAATTCTGTCTAACTGCACCGACGGCTACCGCGCCGCACGTGCAATGGTGCTGGTCCCGTCATATACAATATGTAACAAAAACCCTGTGGTTCCCGTTAAGTGCGTGACCGGGATTATTATTCAAACGTATAGAAATAACTTTTTTTTAAAAAACTCGAACAATATTTTTTTTTATTTTATTTAAAAAAAAATATATGCAAATTGTATGTGGTTTATAACCTCTGCATTTTCTGGGGAGTAAGAGGATTGTCAAAGACCCCGCTTTACTTAGCTTTAGCATCGGTCATATTTAAGTATGATTATAAGTATAGACAGTAAGAATTTATAAAAGTAGACGAAAGTTATATGAGCTTTATAAGAATAGATCATATAATAGTAGTGTTATGTTCATAGATTATGTAAAAACATATTCTAAAATATGTAAAAATGGTGCTCCACAGCTAAGGCTTTATATTTAAGTAATAAAATTGAAACTGCATCTAACAAAATTAAAATGACCTAGAAAATAAAAAAATTGTGAAACGAGCAAGGTCAAACCGCGCAACTCGGGTTTTCAATTGAATATTAACAATAATTTAACTCGATCTGATCAAGAAGTTGCTATAGCTTTTGAGAAATATTTTACTAATGTTCCTTTTCTGACAACTAAATCATTAAATTCTTTTCCTACTGTCGCCGAATCATTGCTTAAACAAAATGTAAAGGCTTGTTCAAATACTTTTATATTCCTTAGAGTACTGCCAAAAGATATCGTAAAATATTTAAAAACTATTGATGTTAAGAAAACGGCAGACTTATGGGGGTTTTCCGTTAAAGTTATTTTATCTATATTAGATATAATAGCCCTTTATCTAGCCACCATATTTAATACAAGCGTCGAATCTGTGTGTTTCCTGATTGAATGAAACATAGTAAAGTCATACCTTTATTTAAATATCTATACTACCAATTTCTATACAATTTATGTACTACCAACGTTTAGAAAATTTAAAAAAAATAATTTTAAATCAGATGTAAAGTTTGTTTAATATTAATAAATTGCTACATAAAAATCAATTCGCTTTTACAAGGGGTCGCTCGACAAATGACGCTGGAGTTGAGCTTATTAAACATATTTATTGTACATGGGAGAATTCAGAGGATGCTTTGGGTACATTTTGTGACCTTTCCAAGTCCTTCGACTACGTTCTCCATGAGACATTAATCAGGAAGCTACAGTACTATGGTGTCAAGAACACAGCGCTTAAAGTTATTATTTCATATTTAAGTAATAAAATGCAGAAAGTTATTATTCATGGTAGAAGTCCTTCCGGGTCACCTGTACTAATAGGTGTCTCTCAGGGCTCCATTCTTGGCCCATTCCTATTTCTAGTGTATATTATCTTCTCTTGTAGGGAATATTCATGATATAGTATTATTTGGTGATGATACTTCCTTAATTTTTAAACTTAAACGTCAATCATTTAAATGTGACAAAGTGAATAATGCTATATCAAAATTAGTGCATTGGTTTAACGTTCATAATCTGCATTTGAACGGAAATAAATCTAATTGTGTTAAATTTACAAAACCGAATATTAAAAATCTGAGTACCAATGTGTTTTTAAATGGAAAAGAACTGAGCCCTGTTGAATCCACTGTTTTTCTTGGCATCACTCTCGACGCTAAGCTTCAGTGGTGCCCGCATATGTCCAAATGAACTAAGTTCTGCAGCCCATGCTGTATAAAAGATTAGAGGTCTCAACAGTGCCGAGATAGCTATATTAGTTTATTTCAGTTATTTCCATAGCATAATGTCTTATGGGATTTTGCTATGGGGGCTAGGCTATAATATAGCAGCACAAATGAGTCAGCTCAATCGGGGCAGGGTCAAGTTTTCACAGAATACCAGCGTAAAATAGCAGCTTAATGCTGCTGTGTTTCATATGGTGAATGTAGAGAACCGAAGACCCTTTTTACTGAAAACGAGGTAGTCTATTTTAGTTCTTAGGGATGACAACGCGTTTCCATTTTTGTTTATAATCGAGAATACTTACCATACTTACACTTACCATCTGTTGGGCTTTGTATTCGTTTGTCACCCTTATCCAATGAAAAGAAACCTAGAAAAGCCAGTTATACATGTCTCTTGAAGTATTTAAAATGTTTTTATATAGATTTAGGGTGATACCCTAATGCACCGTTGACCTTACGGTAAGTGGATGCTGTGGCCCATAGGTATTTACATCTATCCTCAATCGAGAATCAAAATGCAGATGCGTTTTCAACCCTAGAAGAGGACTACGAACCTTGCAACCAGTAAAAAGATACTTGGGTTCTCGACACGAAACACTGGCATTTAAATACTTTTTCCCCCTGGTATTATGTGAGAACGTGTTCCGATGTTGGTTGAGCCGATCCATTTATCATGAAGGATCGGCTCAACCAACAATGGTATGGTAATTATGGTAAATTATTTTTACCAGTTTTAACATGGATATTTCTACGGGAATGTATAGATCAAGAGTAGAATAGAATAGATTATATTTATATCACTACGTGTAGCATAGAAAGTCATGAGTTACATTTTGTAAATGAATCCATATACAATCTGCCTTAATATCATGCAAATTTTGCAACAGTATTGCGAAAAACGATCACATATTTATCATTTTTTGGTTAAAAATCTGTTAGAGAGAGAGAGGCCTACCTCTTTGATTGCCTCATGGAGGTATATTTTCCATATTTGCCATGCTTGGCATGCGGGTTGGCAACCACAGTTTTTTTTTATTTTAAGTCGAGTTTGAACGTACTCCAATATAGGCTTTGGTAACGAGAATTTTAGGTCTAATAATCGAAATTAACTTGCAAAGTTTCCGCAATAACACCGTGTAATTGCAGCTTGCTCATGAAGTGTGGTATACTATTGCGAATACAAGTTTTATAGAATAAAATTAAAAAACGAGCACACAGTTCACCGGATAGCAAATGAATGTTGTGGCTCATAGACATCTACATCTATCCTTAGTTAAGTATCAAAATGCAGATGCATTGTCGACTTTGTGGATTAAGATGGAATGCCTCGTTTTCAGTAAAAAGAGCTTTTGTTCAATTTGTTGTCAGGAGTGTGCTGAATTTTGATTTTTCTTATGTATAACATGTTGTCCACCTTATGGCAAGAGGATGTTGTGACCTACAGACATCTACATTCATCCCCGATTAAGAATCAAAATACAGATGCGTTGTTATATGAGGACTAAGATGGAATGCCTCGTTTCCAATAAAAATGGTCTTTGGTTCTCTACACTCATCATAAAAACGAGTTTAAAGGCTTTTGTCGGCTTTGTCTTTTGCGTCTTGGGCCAGTGAGTCGTCCTCCCTGTGCAGAGATGGTAGTGATGGCTTACAGAAATTCCCTTGGACAGCATGACGAGAGATCAGAATGCACGGGTTCCCGAAGAAAGCGAACTAGTTTCTCGCCAATTCTGCCTATGTGCTCTGACTTTGCCTTGGCAATAACTCTTTTGAAGAACCTGGAGGCGAATTTATACTTCTTTTTAAGTGTGCTGGTGTTTACATCCCGAGTCGCCGAAGCCGCAGCCCAGGCTTGATAACACTCCTGCTTACTGCTTAATGCAGTCTTACAGGAGCGACCAAACCAAGGCTGAGATCTGCCTCCGATGGGTAACACAAATGATGGAATAAATAGTTCCATTCCCTGTAGCACCACATCAGTGACAGAGTCAGCAACAGCGCTGGGATCATCCGGCGAGAAGCAAACCCGTCCCCATTGGTAGGATGCAAAGAATGACCGTGTTCCGTCCCAATCCGCCGACTTGTAACGCCAAACACGGCGGAAACCTGTATAACGCAACCGCGAGGGAAGTGTGAGTGGCACCACACTCCAGATCAGACAATGGTCCGAAGAGCCAAGAGGGGCATCGACGGAAACCTGATACGTCCTGATGAGAGGTCAGCAGAAGGTCCAACAGTGAAGGTGTATGATCCTCCACATCTGGAATCCGCGTAGGCGATGTAACCAGTTGTGTCACACCATATGCCAAGGCAAAGTCATAAAAAGATCTCCACGCATGATCGGTTAAACGTGAACCGAGCCGTTCGGCGTGGTGGGCGTTAAAACCGCCAAGGATCACGAACTCTGCAGATAGGACCTGTTGTAGCAAGGAATCTCTAGTCATTTGGAGGTGGTCGATGAGTTGGTCTGTTTCGGCATTACCGCTGTGGAACCTATAGAGGCACCCGTAGTCGTCGCTGTCTACGCGTAGCCAAAGGATGGACAGGTCCGAACCTTCAAGGCGTCGAGAACAGATGTCCTCTCTGACATACACGCAAACTCCAGCCCGAGGCACAAAGGAGTGCTCGAATTTGTATACCGGGTAGGAGAGATACGAAATATCAGCCGGAGAGGAAACCTGAGTCTTGGTCAAAAAGAGCAAGGCCGGCTTCGCCGTCTCGACATGGTAGTGGACGGCGCTTAGGTTCGGGTGAAGTCCCCTGATGTTTCAGAAATTCACGGATAGCGTGCAGGGGTCGCCTTGGTATTGTTGCTCAGTTTGCTCTGAGCAGTTATGTTTTTGAGCGGAATTTTGCCCCTCCCCCCCAGATAACGCGGGGCAGCCTGAGCACCCACGCTCAGGAGTGGAATAACATGGTCGTGGATGTTTAGCGAGGGATTCTCCAAGGGTGCTGGTATCCTCCTGGGGTAGTCTTTGATGTAATTCTGCTACCACGTTGATGGGGGGAATTGGGCCTCCAGCCACCTGCACTCACCAGACGAAACGCAGAAGCAGAACTTTTACTTCATGCCGGTATTCTGTGAGGTCGTTGTACCAACCCGGCTCGAGCCGGCACATACAAGCAACAGCAAAAGCTGCTGCGTGGCTCTACCACCGTTAACACACATCTATACATGTTTGTATGTATACATGTGTGTACACATGATATTATAATCCGCACCGTCTGGATTCTTGGCGGTCGACTACTGTGTGGTTTACTAGGAGTTTTCTTCCTTGCACGACTTTTTTGTGGAATCTTTTAAGACCGGCAATTTTTCGGAATCGATACGACATAGGGACTTTCAAGAAGCGATTGTAATAATAATTGTTACGCGCGGGACTCTAACACGCGGCCTACAGCGCCGCAACTCATTGCTAAGCGACTGCGCTACGGAGCCGCCAATTACGTAACGTATTATTTTGTAATTACTTTTAAATATCTCACTTAATATCCATACAATAGAATTGACCATATAATGTAGAAAGAATCTAGTGATTTTAGCAAGGTTTATCCTTACCCTTAAAATCTATATTGGAATGAATCTAAAACCGCGCTATGTAATTTTAATGTGACATCTACGTTATGTTTCATTCATATTTGTATTTAACTCTGGTAATAATATGGCAATGAATATGAATGCGACTGTTAAAACATTTTGAAAAAGAGGATTAAGAGTTTCATTGAATATAATTTTTAGTGTATTGTACTTAGTTGAATCCGCTTTTATAATAATGTTCTCCAGACCGAATTTCGGTCATGGCGGCCAGCGCCAACGGAGATTAGCCATCGCCACAGGACAGGATTATAGTGCCCAAGTGTATGCGCAAGCACAGCTGCACTCTCTATTCCCTCGTTCTCATAGTCCGATTAGACGGTAAACCAAATAAAATCGTAAAGTTTTTTTAAAGGATAAGGGTGACAAACGAGCTTACAGTCCACCTGATAGTAAGTGGTTGCTACGTCCCATATACATCATTACAAATCAAAATTCAGATGGGTTGTCACCCGTGAGGACTAAGATGGAATGCTTCGATTCCAGTAAAAAGGGTCTCCCGTTCTTTACACTCACCATACGAAACACAGAAGCGTTAAGCTGCTATTTTACGCTGGTATTCTCGAGCGGGATCCTCCCCGGTCGAGCCAATCCATTCGTGCGACAACTATACTACTAATATAGCTGCAGCATGGCTATACCACATTTATAAATAGAAATTGAAAAAAAAAGTGTAAGTGAAAAGTGCATCCAGAGAATATTTTAGGAAATTTTAAAACGAAAGTGGTAGATTATATAAGTTAAATATTGATATTGCTACGTTTTAATTTTACTTCGTCAAAGGTAACATCGTATATTAATGGCCGATTTCGTTACAGTTACAGTCTTTTAAAAGTACACTGCTGAATATATACATATGTCTCCCAGTCCTCTCCATAGGTTGCCTTAAAGATGAGATATTTACCATAGCTGCCACCAACTGACGGGTTCGCACTCGCAGTTTTTTATTTTTTAGTTGTTATTAGAACTTCACTATTGCTTATCTCTTGTTTGTTTCCATCTGTCGCCTTTTAACACACCTACGTGACGATGTGAGGTAGATAGATATTCTTACACCGCCGCTACATGATATATATATATATATATATATAATATATATATATATATATATATATATATATATATATATATATATATATATATATAGTATAAATTATATTAATCATCATTGTAATCTTGCTTTAAAAGGTAACATGGAGAATTAACCCACTTTCTTCACTGGATAATTTTTCTCACTGATATCGGCATCATCTGCTAGACAGAAGTCTACTGTAGTTTCCTAAACAATAGGCAGGATTTTGCCAATAACAGTAATATATTTCATCAAGAATATTTTTATAATTAAATACGAGATGAAAGGACTCGTTTAGGCGATAGGACTCCTCTAGGCAATTTGACTCATCTAGGCAATTTGTCTCCTCTAGGAAATAGGACTTTTTTTATACCTGAGGGTCCGTCTGGGTAGGTACTACCCTGTGTTATCTATTTATATTTCCAAATAGCAGTGATTGCACAGCTGTGTTCCAGTCTGACAGGTATAAAGTTAGTATGATTACAGGCTGTTTGCACTCTATCTTAGCACTCAGAGGTGCCAACGCTTCTGTAGCCTTTTTTTCCCAAAATGGTTGCAGGTATCCATAGATTGAAGCAACTGGACAGGTGGACTAAGACACAGGTGTGATGTTGATTCCTCTTTTTCTTCTTCTTAAAGTTCACTGCTGCACCTAGGTTTCTACCGTTATGAAGAGTATATTATTCCTTAATCGTACTTATACTTGAGAGGCGGATTCATGATCAAGCTACCAGACTCTCGCCTATGATACGGCGTTCCATCTTCTGTTTAGATATTTTAAGCCATAAGAACTTTTTGTCTTACCTATAGTTACCTCGAGTTGCGTTTACGATACTCACAGAATGATATAGAGGTTGATGACCGCAGGATGAGGTTGAGTACTATTGCATAAAAGCCCGCGATAGCTATTTGAAATGAATTTTGTCTGTAAAGTCGGTTTGAGTTATAATATGTCATTGTCCCTTAACTGATTTATAATGCCGAATAGATTACAAATAAATCCTATTTCTGGATTGGAGTAAACATTCTATCATAGGAACAAAAACAACATGGAGGACATCAGTGAAACTTCCTTTAAAGTCGCATTTTACAGTAAAATACTAATAGAGATAGTCTTATTTAAAAATAAATACGCTTTCTTTATATTTATATTAGATTTTATCACTATTCTCATTTATAATAAAGTAAAAATGCCAAAAATCTACTAAAACACCATAGAAATGGCGTGCAGATTTAGATTTTATGATACCTGAAACGGTAAATGTTATAAAACCTACCATAAATACAAGAGAGGCACGTGCAGTTTTAAATTAGACAATCTCTACCACAAATTCCTTTCAAAACTCTATTAGCTTTCACTCCATATGAAAAATAGGGGTGGGAGCGCCACAGCCAAGCGTTTGGGCTTCGCTTTGCGATTGACGGAATGTAGGTAATCGCATAGTTATTTATACTATTTTTCATATTATATATCGTATACGGTATTTCGAGTATTTCTATTATTATATTTTGATTGTATACGGATGGTCGGTTACGACGGCTACTGCAGCCCGTATACACCTGCAGCCAACTTCAAACAAAGAAAGCTAGAGTTGCGTTGTCACCTCTGTGGATTAAGATAGATAAGATAGATCGCCACATAGCCTATAATTATGCTAGTTCTCCATGTCCTTTCGACCGGAACACGGCAGTGCAAGTACTGTTATTTGACGGCAGAAATAGGTAACAAGTTGGTACCGATCCAGACGGACTCCAACGAGGAAAGGTGTCTTATAACCTATTAAAATCGTATTTGCTATCATTAAAGAAAATGATTTAAAATTAAAAATTTTGTACAGCCGAATTCAATATAAAAACTCAAAAACTATTGGTCTGACCTTGACCAAATTCATATGGAACTACATGTAAAGTACCAGCTTTGAAATAGAAAAGAATCATCGAAATCGATTCACCCAGTAAAAAGTTATGAGATAATAATAATTGCCTACTTGACTGCCTAAATATTCCCCTGCTGCTTGCTAAGCTGTCATATTATGGTTTAGACAAAAATTCGGTCAAGTGGTTCAGTAGTTACTTGATTAATCGGTGCCAGTCAGTAAAATTGGTAAGGAGTGATGGGTCTAATATATGTTCTCACCCTAGGCTTATTAATCGTGGTGTTCCTCAGGGTTCAATACTTGGTCCACTTCTTTTTATAATTTACTGTGCCGACCTTGTTAAAGTTATAAAATATTCTATATACCACTGTTACTCTGACGATGTGCAGTATACGTGTCAGCCTCACCAGATAAGTTACCACAAGCTGTGATACGGCTTAATGATGATCTGGACAGGATTGCTGACTGGTCAATGCGGAATGCTCTTGTTTTAAACCCCTCAAAGTCCAAATATATAGTCATGGGCACAAAGGCGCAAATAAGTAGAATTTGTGGTATGCTAGACGTTAAGATTCATGGTACACATATATTGCGCGTGGATGAAGCTAAAAACCTTGGTATAACCTTCGACAGTAATCTCAGATTTGAAAATCATGTCCTTAATATGGTAAAAAACTGTTTTTATCGTCTAAAGGTATTATACCATATCCGTGACCAACTATCTGTACCCTCACGCATTACTCTTTGCGAGTCATTAATTTTATCTCGGCTTAACTACGGAGATGTTGTTTATGGACCTCGAATTTTCAGCAAAACAAAGCGACTAATACAGCGCGTGCAAAATGCATGTTGTCGGTTCTGTTTTAATGTCCCCCCCCAGAAGTCACATTACTCCTTTCTTGAACACTGCTTCCATGCTCAACATGGACTCACGTAGAGAGCTACATTTAGGAGGGCTTGTTTTTAATGTCATTAAGTTTAAAAAACCAGAGTACCTGCATGTAAAGTTAAAATTTGCTAAGCAAAATTCCGGAAAACAATTGAGGTCCATAAGATCAGCACTCCTGTATCACAGCCATAAAACAGCGGCATTTACTTATAGTTTCCGATATATGGCAACGAAGTGTTGGAATAACATCCCACCACCAATAAGAAATCTTAATACCAAATACAATTTCAAAAATAAATTCAAAACTTATCTTCTTGATAAACAAAAACAAGGTATTCCCAAACACTTTGTTTGCCAGCTATAAACCACGGTATTTTTGTTCCTACTAACTCATCATGGCTGTCTAAGCCTTTTAGGTACTACCTTTAATTTTTACGCAAACTTACACACTTACACGCCCCTTTCAGTAATGTTACTAAATTAAACCCAAGATCCAAATTGTAGAGCTGAAAGGACACATCATTCAAATATACATATTTACACTGATTAACTATTGTGCTCATTTTCTTCTAGTCATCTCGTGGGTAATAGCTGAAAATCAGTGTTTGCTCTCTTAGCAATATTAATCGCTGAGCTAGGACCCATTTGTTAAGCTGCAACACACATGTACATTTAGATTTTAAGTTTTTGTAAATATTTTTTTTTCGTAATATGTTACTTTGTACTTAGTTTAGTTACTGAATTTACGTGTGTGATTGGAGAAACAAATAAATGCTTTATCTCTCTAACTATCTAATAATAATAATTTATTTATTTATGTATTTTTTATGTATTTATTTTATTTTGTTGACATTTATGTATGTTTATCATTTTCATTTACAATTATATATTTATACAGTCCAACCAGATGAGAAAACTATATAGATACCCCTAAAATATTTTCATGCTTTAAAAGAAGTAGTAAGTTGTTACAAAATTGTTTGGTACTCTCTTTTAAGTAAATAGATACGTGTAGTAGAGGGACCCGCTCTTCCGTGGTACAATAATATTACTACATTAAATTAGAATTAAATAAAAAAAATTCTACACAATTTAAAGCATGCAGTGAGCTATAATTAATAATATTTGTGTGTTGTGTGTGTGTGTGTGTGTGTGTGTGTGTGTGTGTGTGTGTGTGTAATTAATACATTAAATTAGAATTAAATAAAAGAATGTACACAATTTAAAACATGCAGTAAGGTATAATTAATAATATTTGTGTGATTGTGTGCAAGAATGTGTGTGTGTGTGTGTGTGTGTGTGTGTGTGTGTGTGTGTGTGTGTGTGTGTGTGTGTGTGTGTGTGTGTGTGTGTGTGAGTGAGTGAGAAATGAGTGAATGTGTGAGTGAATGAGTGAATGTGTGAATGAATGAGCGAGTGTGTGTGTGTGTGTGTGTGTGTGTGTGTGTGTGTGTGTGTGTGTCTGTGTGTGTATGGATGACTGTGAGAAGTCTGTAATTGTGCAAATTTATATGGCACCGTTTTCTAGAAGGGATTCAGTTTCTTCATAAGTAAGTTTTCTTAACCAGTCTGCTTTGGTTTTTTTACAGTCATGGTAATTCATAGGGTAAACATTGATTTTTTGGTTTATTTTATTATATAAGTAAATTGAAAGTCTTGTATAGGTACTGTCTTGATGCAAACGTAGTCTTAAATGAATCTTCGTAAAGATAACACACATAAAAACATACAGTCGAATTGAGTACCGTCTCCTTTTTGAAGTCGGCAGAAAACTAATCTACAGTACAAATATTTGTGGCGTCTCCGTTGTGCAGTGGTTTAGCAATTAGTTCTAATTCAAATACAAATTCACATTTAAATTTATTTTTATTTGTAGCATAACTTTGAATTGCAGGGCTAAAGGCTGCGGGCTCGAACCCCGCACGAAACATATTTGCATGGCTTTCAAGTAATTGTTCTGGGTCTAGATGTTTTTCCTTGCGAAATTTATGTATGTAAACTGCCTTCACGATATAGTAGAAAATCCTAGCGTGAAGTAATATTTTAGTAACAACAAAAAATCAACAATAATAATCAATTTACGATTTATCAGACTAAGAATTAGGAATTAAAATTTCATAAATAGTAAAATTCACAGTCAATTCATTAAATGTATAAAATAATTTCACATACAAAAGACAAAATGTACAGAAGAATTAAAGTTCCAACTTCTGAATTTGAAATTATTTTATTCTTTTTGAATCCTTAAATTCAACTTTTTATTGAACTATTTTTTACCTATTTAAGTGGACTAAGATAAATCACAATCTATCATAGAAATATACTAAGACGGAAAGCCTCGTTATCAGTAAAATAGTCTCCAGTTCTCTACACTCACCCTACAAAACACAACAGCATTAACCTTTTATTTTACGCTAATATTCAGTGAGAGCGTGGTCCCTCTCCGGTTGAGCCGACCCATTCGTGCTACAACTATAATATAGCTGCAGCATGGCTCTGTAAGACCTCGTAAAATGTTTTGATACAAAAAGCCCTCAAGAATCAAATAAATTATTGAAATCCTTGAACTGATCTATAATTGCATTGTAAAATAACAATCAAGAATGAATAAACTAGGCAATCTATGTAAATCGACTAAATTGTTAATAAATTGCATTACTACGAGCTCAGGCCATAGTTTGAGTCGTGACCCTCATACTGAATACAAACAAACATCTAAAGTTAATGCACTGAGCTCCAACTTCTCTCATATTAAGGAAGAATATGTCTATATCTAAGTTTGTTTGCGGCACAGTGTGAAGAGTTTGTATACGTTGTCGTAATGTGTCGGAAAATACAATTTCTTAAAGTTATTTTTAAAGAATGTAACAACTTCCTAAGCCTTTTGAGCATGTAGCTCAGCTGATCTTATGTAACAAGCACCGCCCTTGAACAACTGCAACACCAGAGTAATCCGTTAATTTGAGTAAATAAAAAAGCTTTTTTGCCGGCCATTTGACAAAGAAGCACAAATCACTAGTGGTATTCCACAAGAAGTAACGCGTGAAAGAAAACGTCTGGTAAATCACACATTGGTAGTCTATTAAGCATAGTAAACCACTGAGACTAATGGGACCCAGCATCAAAGATGCGAAACATCTTGTAATTTTCCTGTCAATTCTTTCCTGGCCATTCGTCCTTTCAACAGTGATTGTAGATATTGGAGACTCTTTTCGCTAGCAAACGAGGCATTCCATTTTAGTCTTCAAGGGTAACAACTCATCTTCATTTCAATTATTTACTGAGGATGGATGTAGGTGTCTATGGATTATGATCCATCCAATTACAATCAGGTAGACTATGTACTTATTTGTCATCCTTATTCTATAAAAATTATATAATTTCCTACCAACGTCTTAATTTATTCCATCTTTTTAGGGACTGGTAGACATAGTCATAGGGCATTAAGTCCACCCCTTGTAACATCTAGTTGAGGGTGTGTTGCAACAAAGGAAAAATAAATAATTGAATAATTTATTTAATTAACATTAAAAACAAAATAATATGAGTTTATAAAAATTTTGGATTAAAACCCGGGACCGTTAGCGCTGCAAATCCATGTGACTGCACCACAAATCAGGTGAAAGTCGTGTTCTTGTGTCACCCATATTTTATAGAAAAAATCTTGACAAGGTCTCTGTCCAACAGAGAAAGACTAGCGAAGAAGAAGAATTGACTACATTGAGAATTGTCACATTTTATAGAATACTTTCCTTTGAACTTGCAAATAGATTTAAGCAAATGAGTGAGGTTGAATATTGTATATTTTCAAAGAAATTTTATTTTATGAAGCATCTATAAAAACTACTCCGGAGCGGAGTCATAATTTCAAAATATAGTGGGATATAATATGGTCATCTCTAAGCCAGAGGTGCCTTAGAAGAAAATATAAATTTAAATATTATTATAATAAGATTCAGTTTATAATTTAGAAACCGCCTTAGGTAACTGGCTATTTGCAGTTTCGGAGCTTTATGAAAGATCGTTGTTCTTTGATTTGTGAATATTAAACTTAAAAAAAAAATGTCGAATTGTCTTTTAAAATTTTAGTTTTCACTAAATTTTATTATGAGTTTGAAAAACTTAAACCGAGTATTTAGTAAGTTAAAATATTATATTAACATTAAAGCCTGTATAAATTACAGCTGCACGGCTGAGCAACAAGTATCATATCATCTTTAAGAGGATTTAGAACAGAAAAGATTCTCAGACTACCCCAATACGTATCATCCCTTAAGCTATTTAGCTTATAATAAATAGTTCATCAGTCCACTGCACATAGGCCTTCCACACAGGATGTTTTCATCATAACTGCCACGCGGTTGGTTCGGCAACCACAGCTTTTAAATATTTAGTTGTTTTCAGTAAGACGCTGCTGCCCATCTGCGTTTTAAGTTTCCCTCGGCCGCTTCTTACGATACTCACGGGACGATATGGGTAGTGAATATCCTTACACCGCCACTACAACAAGAATGTCAGTCATACGACAAGAAGACATAAACAAAATGTTCATTAGATAATTATTTCTTAACCATCTATTTAGGAATAAGTTTGAACTCAGCCACATAAGGAAGGATTTTCCAGAATCGGAAGTTGGACAGGCGAATTAGTGGTCACAATATCATAAGTTTGATAGTTTTGACTTATGAATGACTGTAATGATCATGATGATGGTGATAGTTTTGAAGCTCCTTTTCATCGACGATTTGAGTTTTTTACACCCGGTTTACAAAATTATAAGACTTACCGGTAAGCAATGTGTAGAGAGCCCCTCCCCACCCCCCACCAGATGGTGTGACGACCTAGTATGAGATGCAGGATTTGCCACGCTGCAGCTATATTACGGTTGTATCACGAATGGGGTAGGACCACGCTCTCACAGAATACCAGCGTAAAATAGTAGCTTAATGCTGCTGTGTACTGTATGTGAATCGGAGACCCTTATTACAGGAAGCGAGGCATTCTATATATTTTATTTATATATTTAGGCATATTATATATTATTCTAGCAGATATACATAACTGTTCTATATTAGCAATTCTTTATGGTTTTTGAATTTACCAAAGCGTTAGGTCCCTACACACTGCGCCACTATTTCTGGTTAAGAAACCAAAGACTGACAAACTTCAAACTGGGATACCAGCTAAGCCACTGCACAAGCTTAGACATTGCGTCATGGTACCATACCGTCACTGACATAAACGAGGTAATTAGTTTTACATATGTAGAGAGGAACAAATGTAGGCACTTTTGGTTGTACACATTTTATAAGTACGGATCAGTCAGCTGAAATGGCAACGGGTCGGCCATAAAGCTTGAAAAACCGACAACGGGTGGATAAGAAAGGTTCTCCAGGTAGAGCCTCGTACTGGTAAGTGAAGTTTGTGGCAGCGCACCACTACATGTCGTAACGAGCTGGTAAAAGTTGCAGGTAGTCGATGGATGCAGCTGTATCAGGACCGTACTTTATGACATTCCTTAGGGGAGTCTTGTGTTTAGCAGTGCACGTGTCAAGGCCAGTATTGATGATCATAATGAAGAGGCGGGCTACTACTTACGGGAAAAGGGGTGGTGGGTTCTCTTACGGCATCGCGTGAAGCGGGAATAAACTCTCAATTGAAAATTGTTTATAACTAATTTAGAAGAGACGTCTGATTAAAAATATAGAAAGAGCAATAATGGAAGACCTTCAAGAAGAGCCTACTATTTTTTAAAAGCCAGCAACGCATATGTAATGTATAGTATATACTCTGATTGCTAAGCGTGACAACTATGTCAATTATGCCCCAATATGAGACAATCAATCAATCATCATCATGTTGATCCCTGGACTTCTGATAGGGTTAACTTATTATGTGCTTTGCCAACCTCCCTTCCCAAGATAAGACTTATGTAGTAGTAGTTGAGACTACTTATTTAGGAAATTATTTATATTACATTACACACGATATAATACCAAACTAATGTATCATAATTTTTTTGATGTTTGCCGTTAGGCGGAGTGATTTAGTAGTATGTAAATATGACATTTGTAGTAAATTTTAAAAGCAGTCTAATTAAAGATATAGAAAGAACAAAACGAATAATTATAACACCTGCTCCATTAGAAAAGTCACTCGCTGGTGCAAGAGCACGAGATTTTTGTGCTGCAGCTATTATACGCGTTGCTACAACCCGTTTAAATAAACTTTCGCAATACGAGTATCACGTTTTTAGTCATTAGTATTCAAATGCGCAAATAGTAAACTAAGCGAACGGGAAGTGGTAATTGTTAGGTTTAAGAACACTGCCATTTAAACAAAAAGTATTAATTGAGCAAATCATTTCCGCATCATTAGATATTCGTTTTGTAAAGGAAGTGAAAGGCGAATAAAAGAACCTTTACGACTAGACTAGAATAGGAAAGTTAGATAATTCTATATGAGAGTGTCAAACTATGCGATTGTTATAGTTTAATGTGGTAATAGGTTTTATGTGGAATTGGTTAAAATGGCCAGGTGGGGCAGACTTGAATGAGATTTTTTCGATTTTATTTTATCTATATTTTTTTATAGGATAAGGGTGACAAACGAGCACACAGTCCACCTGATGGCAAGTCGTTGCTGCGGCTTATAGACATCTACATCTATCCTCGTTTGCGAATTAAAACGCAGATGCGTTGGCACCCGTGAGGACTAAGATGGAATGCCTTATTTCCAGTAAAAAGGGCCTCCGGCCACCTGCACTCACAAAGCGAAACGCAGAGGTAAACCTTTACTTCACGCTGGCATTCTGTGAGGTCGTGGTACCACCCCGGTTCGAGCCGGCCCATCCATCCGACAGCAAAAGCTGCCGCGTGGCTCAACCACTGTTATTTTGGAGATGAAATTTTATTTTCCTTATTATAGTTTTGGACCCAGTAATAGTCTATTCCATCTGGTGGTTGGTAGGTATTGATGAATTCTTAGATGGTAATTGCACTGTATTAACCGTGCAACAGGCTTCTGCTTGAAATCAGTTCTTTTCCATCGATTGTCGGTTCTTCAAGTCATATTACCACTTCAGCTAACTGATCCAGTTTGCTACGTCAGTTACTCTGGTTCTACTGCAAATATCCATATCACGGAGTCTTAAATGTCGAGACTCTCCGAGCAATGCATAGCTCTCTATAGCTTGTTGTGTGACGTTGAGCTTCCTCATACGGCCTGCGGTGAAGGACCGTGTATCAGATTCATATTTCTGGCAACACATACCCGTTATTTAATCTTGTTATTAAGATTTGAGGTACCTACAGGATGTATTGCAATATCCTGAATGTAGGATCAACCGATTAATTTATCGATTGTAGTTGGACTCACCTAGTCACTAGTTTACACGTCAACAACTTCTAGCGCCAAAAAGGTTATTAACTGTTGCTTTAAATACACCAACATTGTAATCAAATGGAAAGACAGATTTTCAAATTGGTAGAGTCTTTTTCAGTACGCATTTAAAAAGACAGGGGTTGGACTGCACAGAAACAGGTAAACATGGTAGCTCCTTAAGTCTCTCTAACTGTTAAAAAGGCCCCGTATACAACGTGTCCCAAAATTCAACGATAAGCCAACACCGGAGAATAGACCTGCCCTGGACTAATCGGGGAAAAAAAGAAAAAAAATATATCCTAATTATATTTTAAGTTATATAAAAAAATGAATTTCTTCAGAAATTGAGACCGTTTATGATATTTTTCACTAACATGACCACAATTTTTTAAATAGTTTTTCTTTTTTTTTATAGGCAACCTGAATAGTACTGCTATCTACCACAATTCTTAAAAACTCCAGAATAACTCTTGTTTTATCACGAAAATTAATGAAACTTATTTTATTCCCTAAATTTTTTGAAGACTTTTACTTTTAACCAAATTTAACTTATCGCGGTGTAAAAAAAAGTATGAACACTAGTATGGCAAGTTTTTTTAAAAATTGACGCAACTAACCAACATTCCAAAATGGTATAATACTCTAGGAAAACAAGTTATAAAAAAATATGGGCCTATTATTTCTTAACAAATGACGGTCGAGTGTAATAAAAGTATTAGTTCTTGAAAAATGTTTAATAATTCAAAACAAATGTTACAAACAGTTTCACGTGTAACTTATTAAGTTATTAACATTATAGCAAATGTTCGAACTGTTTGCCACCAGCATTAATACATGCACGACAGCGCCTTAAAAATGATCGTTTTATTTGTCTTGCATATCTTCTGCTATTAATGTAATCAGCAGCCTGAGTGATATTTCGACGAAGCTCGTCCAATGTCACAATGGGTTTTGAGTAGACCCTGTTTTTAAGACAACCCCAATAGAAGAAGTCCAGGGGGTTCAAATCGGGTGAACGGGGTGGCCATAAGATAGGACCAAGTCGCCCGATCCAATGCCCTGGATACTCTTGATTTGAATATTCTCGCACAGGACGGGCATAATGTGCTGGGCAACCATCATTTTGGAACCACATGTTTTGAAGATCACTTAAGTGCACGTCGTTTAACAATTCTTGCAAGTAATTTTGTAAAAAGTTTAAATAACTATTGCCATCTAAGTTTCCTTGTAACTCAAAGGGCCCAATTACTTTTCCATTTAATATGCCGGTCCATAGGTTACCCTTGAATTGATATTGGGATTTGTCTTGTCTCATCAAGTGTGGATTTTCATTACTCCAACTATGTAGGTTGTGACGATTTAAATACTCATCTTTCTTGCACGTTGTTTCACCCGACCATAGAATTTTGTCTAGGAAGTGGGGATCTTCACTGTGCCTTTGCAGCATTACACGGCAAAATGTGACCCGTAGCGGATAGTCCCGCGGTAATAACGTCTGCACACGCCTGTAGTGATATGGGTGAAGCTTGTGACGTTTTAATATTCGATGTGCAGAACTATTTGGGATTCCTGTAGCTTCTTCGATGGCACGTACCGAAGTAGTCGAGTCATTTTCTATCTCATTGAGAACTTCTTCATCACGATCCAATCTAGGTCTTCCAGCGCTTCTCCTATTGGATGGCATACGACCCTCCGAAAACGCTTGATGCACATTAATAAACACTCGATAATCAGGATATTTTTGAGCATTTGGATATCTATTTATCTCTCTCTAACATTTTTTTTTGTTATATAGGATAAGGGTGACAAACGAGCACACAGTCCATCTGATGGTAAGTGGTTGCTGCGGCCCATAGACATCTGCATCTATCCTCTATTACAATTCAAAATGTAGATGCGTTGTCACCCGTGAGGACTAAGATGGAATGCCTCATTTCCAGTAAAAAGGGCCTCCGGCCACCTGCACTCACCAAGCGAAACGCAGAGGTAAACCTCTACTTCACGCTGCTTTTCTGTGAGGTCGTGGTACCACCCCGGTTCGAGCCGGCCCATCCGTGCGACAGCAAAAGCTGCCGCGTAGCTCTACCACTGTTAAAATCTCTAACATTTAAGGTATTAATGCCCCATTCGAATTCCTAGAAATTGTAACAGGAACCCATTTTGGGCATGTAGTAAAAGTGATTACTGACAATTACAATTTAAGGAATTTGGCCCCTGTTTAGAAATAATAGGCCCATATTTTTTTATAACTTGTTTTCCGATAGTATTATACCATTTTGGAATGTTGGTTAGTTGCGTCAATTTTTAAAAAAATTTGCCATACTAGTGATCATACTTTTTTTTTACACACGATAAGTTAAATTTGGTTAAAAGTAAAAGTCTTCAAAAAATTTAGGGAATAAAATAAGTTTCATTAATTTTCGTGATAAAACAAGAGTTATTGTGGAGTTTTTAAGAATTGTGGTAGATAGCAGTACTATTTAGATTGCCTAAAAAAAAAAAATATTTAAAAAATTGTGGTCATGGTAGTGAAAAATATCATAAACGGTCTCAATTTCTGAAGAATTTCATTTTTTTTATATTACTTAAAATATAATTGGGATATATTTTTATTCTTTTTTTCCCCGATTAGTCCGGGGCAGGTCTATTCTCCGGTGTTGGCTTATCGTTGAATTTTGGGACACGTTGTATAAAAGCCCCATACATTTATTTCACAGAGACAGGAACACATTTCAACAACAAACTTAGCTATGTAGACGCATACGACTCTAACGATACAAATTATTCAAACGCTCCGACGGAGAAACAAATTCATATAGAAGGAGCACTGCGTTTATTTGAAGTGGCGCTGAAATCAACCATGATCATTTCATTGTAAAAATAATCACTGACACCCAGACATTTATCTAAAATCATTTGCCGCCATTAATACGGTTTTCCGGCGACTACACACAAGGCAGGACTGGCTGCTGCTCCTACCGAGTCTAACAAGCAGTGCTAATATGCTGCGGCTTATAATAAATATTTAGCGTATCGTAGTATATATATATATATATATATATATATATATATATAACATCATCATCATCGTCATTACTGTCCTTCACAAGTCCACGGATTCAACTCGGTTGGGCAGCGTTCGGGAGATTACGACACATCTTCTCGTCAGACATACCTCAAAACCTCAAAACTAGATTGTATAACCAGTGTTTGTTGCCAGTGATATGTTTAAATTTAAAATAATTATTAATGCTGACTGTATCCTGTGCTACATTAAGCATCACCACAGTCTTACAGAATACCAACGTGTAGTAGCAGCTTAATACTGCTGTGTTACGTATAGTAAGTGTAAAAAAATAAATAACAATAACAGATCGACCTTGTGAAATATTTTAATACCACTGAACGTCTAAAGTTCTTCCTAAAACATCCTTACGAAATTTTAAATGTGAAAAGTGAATTAGGTCAACACCTAAAAAAAATATTTTGAGTGCTTTCATAATGCGCCAAAATGGGCGTGTTTGCTTGCATTAGTTATGCATAATATACGCGCAAACAATTAATGTGTTTACATAATATATCTAATTCATTGGGAACGGGTACTTCTAATACAACCTTATTCAATAAAAAAGTTCAGTGTCCACCGTAAGCATGGGTGTTGCAAATCAATTGGAAAGTCAGGAATTAAAACTAAGTATAAATAAAGACGGTAAGATCCATAACTAGTGATAAAATTGAAAATATTGTTTAACCGACTTCAATATTACTGAGAAGATTATCAATGTAGTCGAAGTAAATTAAATACGCATTAAAGTTGGTAAAAAATTACTTGACGTACATCCGCTCGATAAAATAAAATGATGTATCTTACCTCGTTTGAAAAGCGCCTCCCGCCCTCCCTCAATTGCGTGCACTATCACCGTCACCACTACTCCCAAACTAGGTAAGACACATCATTTTATTTTATCGGACGGATGTACGCGAAGTAATTTTTTACCAACTATAATATTATACTGGATTTCCGCAAAGTAACGCCTGATTCTAATAATAATATTAAATACATATTATTATGGAAAACTCATAAATTCAATGACGTTGGTAAGACCTTGACAAATTGATATGGACCACATTAAAATCAGCAGCTATCAAATAAAAAAAAGAATTATCAAAATGGGTTTATCTAGAAAGAGTTCTGAGGTAACATACATAAAAAAATATTCAGTCATTTTGAGAACCACCTCCTTTTTTGAAGTCAGTTGAAAAATAGTTTTATTTAATGCGTAGTATTCTCGTTTAAGAACAATGCTCGAAACTTAAAGGTGAACTAAGTCATCAGCACATCCTTGCATATTAAACTAAATTAAGCTGCCATTTAATTAAGTTGGGAATGCATTCAAATACTTGACACACCTGCGTCTGTTCCTTTGTTTTATACAACATGAGTGTTTCCAGTTGGTGAGATACGTACGGACTCACTTCAGTAGCGCGCTGCAACTGTTACAACGTTGAATGAATTTTATATTACTTAGTTTGCATTTATTTGCATATTGTTAGGAGCACCCTCAGATAAACAAAGAAACATAGACGAAGCGCTGTGTAAATTTCAAGTGATGTTGAAACCATGCTCAATGTAATGTCGTGTGTAAATGCTCGTACACACACCTTCTTCTTTTTTTCTTTAACAGTCCCTTAATATTTACTGCACATATGCACTTCAACGTTTTGTTATATAAATATCTTTCACAGCTTATTAATACAGATGTAATTTTTTTACAGTTTCATTCATTATTTGTATGTGTTATTATGACAAATTATAATTTAAAACACGCAACATCTCTTAAAATAAAAATATTAAGCAATAAAAAACGACAAAAATAATTTACAATAAATATAATTATAAAATAATAATCTCGACCGGGGGCTTGAGCTACCGTAATAGAGTACACTATATATTCTGCTTGCACCACCTGGCGTTCCGCGTCATCAAATAGCCCCCACCGCGTGGTAGCCTCACGGGCCACACCAAACATACTTTCCCGCTTGATTTTCTCGAGGCGTATTTTCATACAAAATGTGTGGCATTTTCTTTGTGGCCCATTAGAGATGGATCCACCAAGTGAAATCCGACTTGAAAGGACTATAAAGATTGAAATAATTTCCTCATAACAGCTTTCGATGTCAGTGGTAAAAAATATAAATGCTTAGAAGAATGAAATCCATGATTTTAGAAGCTAGTGGAAATAATTTCGTCGTTCTTTCGGGGTAGCATTTACGTTTTATTTGACGTTTTATTTTTATCAAGTAAACATCTAGAATGTCTAATAAAATTAAAAACTTCATACCCTTTAATAAAAACAAGAACCGGAAGAGACTAGGAATCGAGCCCAGAGGTACACTCATTTAAAACTACCAACATGGAAGAACTTTAAGCATTGATAAAAACTTTTTGCGTTCTGTGTGACAAAAGAAATTATATGACGTAATTATAATGAAATTATTAACATACCTTAATATTATAGCTTCCTGGCTTTTTCTTATAGTGAATATAGATTTTTATATTTATTAGAGCGATGCTGCAAGTACGTTATGGTATAAGCACAAATGGGTCAGCTCGACTGGGGAGAGGACCACGCTTTCACAGACTACTTGCGTTAAATAGCTTATTGTAAGTGTAGAGATCCGAAGACTGTTTTATTGGAAACGAGGCTCTCCATCTTAGTACTCAACACATCTGGATTTTGATTATTAATTTATGGAAAGGATATATGTAGATGTACACGTGTGGGAAGCATACCTTTAGCATGTGACTTGACATATGCATAGACTATGTTATCGTTTAACAATTTTTTCATACATTATGTTAATTGATATGTCCATATTTGTTAGTATATCTTTCGACTTTAGGAAAATATTGGTTTGTTTAAGTGAACCTTAATGGCAATAACCACAAGAAGATGCTAAGATTTACAATTTCACTACGTGTTTAGCAGTAGAAAAATAAAAATATATCTAGGAAAATCGTTAAATATATTTAGAAAGAGCTTCAGCCTATTAGTCTATTACACTTTATGGAGTGGAAATAATGGAAAAAATCTGCAAACTAATTCCAGGATATATTAACGGAATTTACATAATATTCTCGAAACAGATATACCGAGAATTAAAAATATTCTTTTTTTTAATCTTTAATTCTACACTAGGATTTTCTCCTGTATCCAGACCCGGAACAATTATTTGTAGGTTATACAAGTACTTGTTCTGTGCGGGATTCGAACCCGAGATGTTTAGCGCTGAAACTAAGCTAAGCCAATGCACCGCGGAGCTTTATTTTTTCATCAACCAGCAATAAAACCAGCGGGACTTAAAAAAATAACATGTTAAAATCTTGATGTATGCTACACAATTAACAATACAAAACAAATTAAAAATAGCTTGGTTGCGATCACCTCACTCAGGGGTTATTATCATGCATAAATCCCTTAATATTAAGATAACCCCTTTTATACAGACTTAGTTTATTAAAGTTTTGAAATTTGAGCAGGTCAAATTTTGTATTTTTCCTGGGAGTTTGTTGTAAAAGCGTATACATCGTCCTAAGAATGAATTACTGACTCATTGGACTACCGAGTATAATTTTGTTACCGAAAATAAGATACGGTGATCCTATTTTTGGTAACAAATTCATCATCATATATAGAGCTGTCACCAAAAAAAAAATGCAGCTCCCCAACACTTGTCTCATTTTTAACCGACATCCAAAAAGGCGGAGGTTCTCAATTTGACTGCAATGTTAATAGCAGTTTACATATAGTACATACATTTCATAAGGACAAATATCCATACATGTATTTGTGGGTCATACAAATGTTTGTTCCCTGCGGGATTCAAAACCGCGGCCCTTAGCGCTGCAACTCATTGCTATGCCACTGCGCTTCGCAACTGTAACTGAAAATGTTTGAATGTAAACACAAAATAATGAATTCCTTACTCCGAGTATTTGTACAGAGTGTTTCAAATTGAAATAAACAAATAAATTACGCCGCCAGCCTTGAGTTACCGGCGTCGTCTCACGGCTTCTCCTACAATTTTGTAGCTGCAGGAAACCATTGCCAGTTTCTCAAATTATTTTCAGATTGCCTGATATTTCAAGAATTTTAAGTAGAAATTTGAAGGGACTTTGACGTTATTTAAATTGTTAGGAACTAGGGTAGAAAATTTTATTTAATTATTGTACGCGCCGCATCATCCTTGCATTCTGAGTATATTATATTAGTAGATAATTTAAATTGTGTGGCAATTATTCTGTTTTTATATTATGGATTCCTTGGATTTGTTAAGCAAAGTAATAGTACTGAGTTTCACTGTAATTGTTATCGTTTAAGGTTCATATAAATAGCTTTAAAATTATGTGTATTACTACCAATAGCATAATGCAACTTTTACATACGTAGAAATCGTAATAGCCAACGCGTTTTCAAGTTAATTATTCAATTCACCTCCTCGACTTTTAATCTGTTAGAACGACCTATTAAATGTTTTTAAGACAATTGTATACTTGTCGAATAATAAATTTAAACAGCTAACTCAAAATTCTTTGAAGTGATTTTTTTTTATATCATATTGCACATTTATTTAGCATTTGTGCGACAAACAGATTACATTTTAATTAAAAGTTATCGTTACAAAATGTCCACTCATAGGCGTCCCTCATAGGTTGCCTCATTTGCCATAGCTGCCGTGCTTGGCAGGCGTGGTGACAACCGTAGTTTTTTATGTTTTAGTTGTTATAACAAATGCGCTGCTGCCCAGCTTCTGGTTTATTTCCCTCTGTCGCATTTCACGCCACCCACGGGATGCAACTATACGGTTTAATAATATAGTTGATTTATTTAAACATAAAACTGCTTACCTAATTATAAATCCAACACCCAAGAAATACAATTATTAAGGAGTTAATAATAATAATAATTGGCAAAATATCTGGACCTGGATCACGAGGTGACCGATATCTGGGGTGGTCTGCCGGCCGAAATTATTCCTGTGGTCGTTTCTGCGAACGGGTTAATCCCAGTTAGCCTCTCGGGTCATCTGAGGCGACTGGGACTCCGTGACGGACCGCTCCGAGCTCAAATGCAGAAGGCGGTCCTCCTCGATACCGCCCGTATCGTCCGCCGGTTTCTTTCCCTTTCCCCCTAACCCTCGGCCGTTTGGTCTCCCCTGCCGAGGGCTTCCATCTGGTTGGGTTTTATATATTTATGTAATTTTTATGTATTTGTAGAAATGTGTAATTGAGTATAGTACAGAGACTAATTTTGTAGTTAGGAATAGTAGTTAATTCGTTTACACGAACTAATTATCTAACGAATCGAGGATAAACTAGTAACGGAATACGACAAGCGCACCGTTCTACGTCAGATCCAAGACTGTTTTAACGGCGGCCGCTCCATCCGTTTTATACAAGCAGGACGGGCAGCACCGCAGGTGCAATGCCGCAGGTGTGCGGTACACGTGTCACTCACAAGAATTCTGTCTAGCTAGACCGACGCCGCCGCACCTGCAACGGTGTAGGTGCCGTCACGGCCATGCTGACATGCGTGCGTCCTCGCACGCGCTCCATCACAATCTTACTTATCTGTAGAAAGAAAAACATCGTTCGATCATCCTGATAAAACAGCGTCTGGTCCGGTCCATATTGACCCTTCAGATTTGGGTGACAATCAGTTTTGTTCCGGCAGTAAGCCCCACAAAACTTTAATCAACTTTATGCGAGATCGGAATGATTAGTCTGTCAGCTTTTCTATTTTCTCATTTTTTTTTTCAAGTACTGTTTTCGCTATTCCGGAATCACTATTCCCTATAGCCATATCATTGGAACGGCACAAAGCCCTGCAATGATAGTAAGAAATATTTTTTTTCTTACGCTTTTTTTTTTTCAAGTACTATTTATGCTAGTTCGGAATCACTATTCCCTGTAGCTATATCATTGGACCGGCAAACGCCCTGCAATGATAGTAAGAACCACTTTTTTTTCTTACTATCTTTTTTTCAATTCAGTATAGAACAGTTACAGACCAACCACACCGCAAACATGTCCCTGTCAAATTCACACAAAAGTGAATCGTGAGGGACGTAGTAACGTGATTACACCTAAGTATGTAAACCAACAGCAACACGACACATCCCAGTGCAGCACAGACCAGCCTTCCTGCAACTCCATGTTCCTTTCCTGCACAAGAATAATTACTTCGCTAGAGTGTTGCAACGTCTCTAGTATTTTCTAGATGCACAGACACGGCTACCTCTGACTTTCGCACGTTCTCGTGCGGTTGACAGTGAACAGCATACGGTCTTTCAGTTATCACCATCTGCTAACAAATATTAACTCTTGTTAAATATTACAACGGTCGACCATCCCAGACTTCATTTAAGTCATGAATGCGCCGATATGGCTACCTTCAGGCAAACGCACTCCAGCTTTTCGTTCTGCTAAGTTCGTGCCACAATCGCGCCAGCGAGCCGTCGCGTCGTAGCCGTACTAGCTCTAGCGAATCGTTGCACTGCTTTGTAAAATTAAAAGAAATCGAGATAAATGTATTGCGAACCATGGAATTCCAAGCTTCCAAAATTCATCACATATTCTCATAAGAAACGGCAACAGTATGACATTTGAAAACATTGCAAAAAATAACAGAAACTATGTGTAGAGGCAAATACCACAACATTTCAAAGGGAAGGAGGTAACTGCGCAAAATCTACGAAATCTGACCTCAGACGTCCATTTACGGCGCCAAAGCACCATTTGTTCGGCGGCCGCTTAAATTGCCCTGCCGTAAGATTAGCCGATAAGTTACCGTCTGTAGCGGTGTAGGCTCAATCTTACCAGCGCTCGGCCGTACCTGACCATGTTCGATTAGCTGTCACAACATCTTCCTCATTGATCATTGTTGTAGAGACTTCTACGAATCCCTCGACATCAAACCCCAATCTTGTCGACGACACAATATTCGGAGCAAACTGCAACACTGATCAACACATTAGAACACAAAAATGTCACTTATTATTTTCAATTCATAGCGTGTTAAAGTTAATCCTTTATTTTGGTACATCCCTTAAACGTTTTAAACTTCAAAATATCGCAAATGATAATCATGTTTCGCGTGAATTATCAAATTACAACATAACTTGAATAAGTTAATTAGAAAGCCTCCAACTTCTTTCGACATTTTTTAACATATTTAGGTACATCAAGAAATAATGAAAATACTTGCGGGGTACTTTTTATACAAATCGAACATTTTAAAAAAAATTGGCTTAAATAATTTCACTTTATCTTTTCTCTACACTTTAATGATACGAAAATATCGTAAGTAGCATAGCAAATTTCATTACGGTATTTAACATAAAAACAGATTCATCAATGCAAAATGCATTACAGTCTTCCACAAATGTAATAATCTTCATACTATTCGAAAATTAAATGTGGGCAAAAATGGGGACTTTATCCCACTTCTGATGTAGAAATGTGTAATTGAGTATAGTACAGAGACTAATTTTGTAGTTAGGAATAGTAGTTAATTCGTTTACACGAACTAATTATCTAACGAATAGAGGATAAAACTAGTAACGGAATACGACAAGCGCACCGTTCTACGTCAGAGCCAAGACTGTTTTAACGGCGGCCGCTCCATCTGTTTTATACAAGCAGGACGGGCAGCACCGCAGGTGCAATGCCGCAGGTGTGCGGTACACGTGTCGCTCACAAGAATTCTGTCTAGCTAGACCGACGCCGCCGCACCTGCAACGGTGTAGGTGCCGTCATATTTATTCTATTTTATTGATATTTATGTATGTTTATATATTTCGTTTACAATTATATATTTAAACAGCCCAACCAGATGTGAAAACTTTAAAGATAACCCCAATAATAATTGAAGCTGCTACCTAAGTTCGTATAATATTGGAACAAATCGCAAATATATAATATAATACCTTCAGTTACATATCACAATAAAAGAACATAAAACAAATTACTTGGATCTTTAACGAGGCAGTAGTCAGCTATGTAACGGCTCCTTGAAGCAGAAGCTTAGCTTAGAACTAATTAGCGGTGTTTTGGGTCGCTGGTTCTAATCTCATACTGAACAAGTATTGTGTATGGCCTACAAATAGTTTAGTCTGGATGTTTGTCCTTATGCAATTTGTGTTACCCGCCACTACGGTATTTTGTACCGTAAGATTTATTTTTTTCAAAACAGAATAAATACTATAATATACAAGTGATCCACCCTGGCTTCACACGGGTTTTCAATTGTTTCAGTTTTACATTCAGGCAGGTTATAGTTTATTTGACGGAGAAGGATTGAAAAATCGGTCATAAGTTATATTACATTTTAATTGAGTTAATAGTAATTACTAAGCAAAAAAAGTCGCTAACAACAATACGCGGGCTTAGTCAACTTAACTTTCTATAATATTTAACGATAATAATGGGTAACTATATAAATAGATGGCAATAACATATCTCAACGTTAGTTCACGTCACAGTCAGTTTATTAATTTTTACATTTTTCTATAAACGTTCACTAATATAGAATGAAAAGACCAGTGGTAGCTCAGATGGTTAATTTCAAAGTACGCGAGCAACCTGGGTTCGATCCCCGCCAGCACCAATGAAATTGTTAATTGCAATTTTAAGTATTTTTTTATAGGATTGGGTGACAAACGAGCACACAGTCCACCTGATGCTAAGTGGTTGCTGTAGCCCATAGACATTTATCCTCGTTTGCAAATCAAAATGCAGATGCGTTGTCACCGTGAGGACTAAGATGGAATGCGTCTTTTCCAGTAAAAAGGTTGCTGATTTAGTACGTGCTCGATGGTGAAGGAAACTGTTATTGTTGAGGTCACAATTCTGTACAAGGCGTCTAGAGTCTTGTCTTAAGTGTTTGGTATTAATTTAAATCCCACTGACTGTCTCGTTGGTCTAGTTAAGTTAGGCTAAAATTTATATTGGGGTTTTTTTAAGAAGTTTTCAGAAGCATTCAGGGCATGAGGAATTTGGCAGTACTTCACCCCCGTGCCTCGGCAAGCACGTGAAGCCGTTGGTCTTTCGCCTGATTTATCTTGGGTCGTGTCGGATAACCGATATGCCGTGTAGTGGCGGTTATGAATATCCAATACCCCCATATCTTCCCGTGGGTATCGTAAGAGGCGACATTGGGAAACAGGCAGAAGATGGGAAGCAGCGTCTTCCTGATGACAACAATACTACAATAAAAAAAAAATGCAGTTACCAACCCGCTCGCCAAGTACAGTAAACATCCCCCCATGATTGTGTAATGTCCATGTCACATCTATGCCGGTAGTTCTTGAGAGCAGTAAGCTCGAAGTTGTTGACGAGTATGTTTACCTGGGACAAATATTCCGACTAGGTAAGTCCAACTTCGACCGAGACCGATTCGAGAGAGAGTTAATCGACGGATTCAACTCGGCTGGGCAGCGTTCGGTAAATTACGACACATCGTCTCGTCAGGTATACCTCAAAACCTGAAAACCAAATTGTACCACCAGTGCGTGTTGCTAGTGATTATTTATGGATCTGAGATGTGGTCCTTTCCTGTTGGCCGTATGAAGACGCTCAAGGTTGCTCAGCGAGCTATGGAGAGGGCTATGCTTGGGGTTTCTTTGCGTGATAAGCTTAGGAATGAGGATTCCACAGTAGAACCAGAGTGACCGACATAGCCCAACGGATTGGTACGCTGAAGTGGCAATGGGCCGGCCATATAGCTCGAAGAACAGACAACCGATGCGGAAGAAAGGTTGTAGAGTGGCAGTCTCGTACCGGTAGGTGAAGTGTAGGGCGACCCCCCACTAGATGAAGTGACGACCTGGTAAGACATGCAGGCAGTTGATGGATACAGATGGCTTAGGATCTAGCTTTGTGGCATTATTTGGGGGAGGCCTATGTTCAGCAGTGAAATTCTGTAATGATGATGATGTTGATGTCGAATAACCTTACCATCGGACTATGAGAGTGAGGGAATCAAGAATGCACCTATACTTGCGCATACCCTCGGGCCTAAAAGCCCCATCCTGCGCGGATCGTTAGTTTCCGTTGAGACTAGCCACCGTGACCGAAATCCGGTCTTAAGGACATAATTATTATTAAATCCCCGACATCTCCTGTGTTTATATATAAACAACAAATTTTGCATAATTGGGATATCCGCAGTAGAACCAGAGTAACTGACATTGCCCAACCGATCAGCTCAGGACCGGAAGTTCTTGATTTATCCTTATGTTAAGCAGTGTACTTATGGAGCGCTGTATTACTGATGATGATAGTGTGAATATCCTAGAATTATAATATTTGAAATAAAAATTCTATAATGCACTTGCATTTTTAGCCGACTTCCAAAAAGGAGACGGTACTCAATTCGATTGTATTTTTTTTTGTTTTTTTTATGTGTGTTATTTCATAACCTTTTACTGAGTGAACCGATTTCGATGATTCTGTTTTTATTTGAAAGCTGGTACTTCTCGTGTGGTTCTGTATGAATTGATCAAGGTCAGACCAATAGTTTTTGAGTTATTCATAAATAACTTATATTGAAGTCGGCTGTAAAAAAAATTAAATTATATTATACGTACAGTGATCCAGGCAACCAGTCCTAAGTCTAGCTCCGGTATATTTCTGCAATCCCTTACAAAAACGAAGGAATAGATAGTGTATTTAAATGCGATTTTACATTTAAAATACTTATCTGTAACCGGAGTATGGTCGCAACAATTACCGAACACGAGTTCCGATTGAGCAGTGAGTGGCCTTCAAGCAGCTTAAAGATAATTATTTTAATGATCTAGTTAGCTTCGATTTGCTCGTTCATTAACAACCCTGATTAAATTATGCATAAATAGTTTTTCCGGCCTTGTCCCCAATAATGTTTAAGTATAACTTTTTTCATGATTTATAACAGAATGTTTCTAATTTTTATTACCCCTTGTCATAACGACCTGGGGACTGGTAATGTTGTCATTTTGGAGAAATATAAAAACGTCTTTACCATCATCCACCATATCATTAACCGCTGCGCTTAGGACCTACTACTAATGATAATATGTTCATGGCTGTATTGATTGATGACTAGATGTAGAGTCAGTTGGTATTTTTATAGAAAAAAGATGGGATCACAAACGAGTACACAGTCCACCTGATGGTAAGTGTATGCCCTGACCCGTAGACAGCTAAATCTGTCATTGATTAGCAATGAAAATGCAGATGCGTTGTTCGCCGAGGACTTATATGAAATACCTCGCTTCTTGTTAACGGTCCTCCGGTTCTCTGCAATTAGCATACAAAACACAGCAGCACTAAGCCATATGTGTAATAAACACTAATAATAATAAAATAAGTAAAATAATAGTCAATTTAGCACAAAAATAATAGTAATAAAATGCTGCTATTTTGCGCTAATATTCTGTTAGAGACGCCGGAAAATCTACTTTGACTCTAAAAAATTTGTGGGATGATTTGTAAAATAAGTTATCTACCATACCTTTAAGTTATTTAATTTTAATGATAAGTAAAGTTAGAATTTTTCAGATGCTTGAAATGTACAAAAAGTAGGAGATGGTGTTTTGTACATTCCATATGAACAATCCACATAGTTGAGGAATATTAAATTTCTCGGTAACAGATGCCGTGCATATAGTGGATTTCGGACATGGGATGGGGTCGTTGATTTGTAAATAGGAAAAATTAAGTATTTTTAAATGTGTATAATGTATTTAATGAGTAGTGGCGGTATAATAATACACACTACCCTCGTCCCGTGAGTGGCGCAAGATGCCACAGAGGAAATTAAGCAATGATGTGCAGCATGCTGCAGCGTCTGCCTAATAATTACTAGAAAAAAAAACTGCGGTTACCAACCCCGCCTGCCAAACGTAGCAAGAATGGCAAGAATGGCCAGTATTCCCCTTATAAGGGAGGCTTATGTTCAGCAATGAACTTTCTTAGCCCATTGCTACTTCAGTTTACTAGTCGTCACAATAGCGGACCTCTCCTTTTCGATTTCTTTTACAACTATGAAACATATTTTTTACACTTGTACTTTACACTAAAATTAACAATTTTAATGAAAGGGATTTCACACAACTAACATATTAATTATTAAAAGAAATAGACCGCATTTACGCGTGTTCGTTATCGGCTTGGGAAGACCAGAATATAAAACAAGCGCTGTGACAGTGGCAGTAATGTCTCTATGCATAATAATATCATGTAAGATAAAATATGAGATGTATCACGTCAGTTTTTCCACAAACATTTCGTGTTATTACCATAAACTTATGTCACTCGAGATTGATGAATGGAGAGAGGGTTTCTAATGCATATAAATGTACAAAAACTTACGAATCTCAATGAAGTACTTCAACGTCGGAGATAAATGGGTCGAATAGGAAATAAGTTTATAAATAATACGTGAACATCAAAAAATTTAAGTAAATAAACTGAACTAAATAAAAAAAAAACATTTTATCGCGATAATTAAACTTATTTTATATCTATTTTTATGTACATGGCAAATAATAATTTCCTCCGGACCGAATTCCGAATTCGGTCATTGCGACCAGTGCCAATAGAGACTAGCTATCTGTGCAGGACAGGAATATAGTGCTTGAGTGTGTGTGAGAGTGCAGGTGCACGCTCTACTCCCTCAACTCTCCCAGTTCCATAGGGCTGTAATCCGACACGACTGGACCGAGAGTTAACGCGCAGGTGCAACGACTTTACGTGATTTCGAAGGCACGGGAGTAAAAAATCTTCTCCTTTCTGACTCCGGACTGCTACTGAGAATTTCTTGGCAGAAAAATAACTGATTTTGGCCTGACCATGGATTACAACCCAGGACCTCATCATCATCAATCGCGTTTGAGACCACTAGATCAACATGGCAGTCTAGACAATCTGCAGTAGCAGCTTACCATCAGGTGTGCTACTGGCTCGCTTATAACTTAGACGTAATTTGTTAAAACTACAAGCTACGTAGTACAAAGAGTAGGTTAGGCATTGGGGCATGGGTTATATCTGAGTTGCGCCGACTATAAACCACATTCGCTGCATATTGGCAGGGCCACGGGAACACTTTCGCACACATGTATAAAGCGATACCACCAGTGCCAGCCACCCATGGCAGCCTGTTTTCGCTAGAGAACTACTTCTCCCCTTTGTCTTCTCAGGTAAGGCTCAGGTAATAAGAGCAGGGTCTTGCTATACCTTCACTGCATTCCCAACTCGGGGCCCTACCACCACCACATCATGTTACGTAGTAGAATTATACTGCGGCTATATTATGGTTGTAGAACAAATTGTTCTGAGGACTGAGGACTGAGGACTAACATGAAATGCCTCAGAGTCTGTAATTATACTGGTTCTATATACTTTTCGGACCGGAAAACAGCCGTGCAGAAAGAAATTTGGTGGCAGAAACAGATAGGTTGGTGGTACTTATTAGGCGACTCCTGTGTAGATAATTTAAAATTAAAAATTTCGTATAACCGACTTCAATATAAATTATTAAGAAAAACTCGAAAACTATTACTCAGACATTGATCAAATTTATATGGGACCACATGTGAAGCACCAGATTTCAAATAAAAAAAAATCATTAAAATTGGTTCACCCAGTAAAAAGTTATGAGGTAACACACATAAAAAACATACAGTCGAATTGAGTACTGGCTCCTTTTTGAAATCGGCAGAAAATAATCCACCTGGTAGGATAACTTAACATTCATATTTCTAAACTTGCATCTAATTTCGATCACGTTTGTGAAAAATACTCTCTAGTATTCATAAAAAACGACTAACGAAGTTATTCGAAAAGCTTTCCGTTTTATGACATACTTCGAACCCGAAGCGGAGACGTTTATATTTATTTTAGTTTCTTAAAATTGGAAAATCTTCCAATATTGGTCCCATTTTCAACAAAAGTGGATATTGATTCTAAACTGGCATAGACATTGTATCATGTCTATATAATAATATATAAATATTTCATCGGACATATTATTTGTTTCTAAAAAATTCTTTAGTGAAGTATTAAATTGCTGGTTTCAAAATTTAAGATTTATATGGTCTGCAGGGTGACACACGTTACGAATCTGCTACTATTTATATTCCCATGGGTGTCGTAAGGCAATGAGACAGAGGGAAATTAATTAGGAGATGGGCAGCAGCATCATCCTCATAGCAGCTCAATAATGAAAAAAAAACTGCGGTTGCGAACCTGCCAGCTAAGCAGAGGTTACTTGTCAATGATAATGGGAGAGACTTGTATTTTTTTTTATAAGATAAGGGTGACAAACGAGCACACAGTCCACCTGATGGTAAGTGGTTGCTGCGGCCCATAGACATCTACATCTATCCTCGTTTGCGTATCAAAATGCAGATGCGTTGTCACCCGTGAGGACTAAGATGGAATGCCTCATTTCCAGTAAAAAGGGCCTCCGGCCACCTGCACTCACCAAGCGAAACGCAGAGGTAAACCTCTACTTCACGCTGGTATTCTGTGAGGTCGTGGTACCACCCCGGTTCGAGCCGGCCCATCCGTACGACAGCAGAATGCTGCCGCGTGGCTCTACCACTGTTAAAAATTGTTGTATTCGGCGCTGAACTTTTGAAAGGCTCTCTATCCTCTGTATCCGCTCGTCTGTCGCACGTACCAGAAAGGCTCGACGCAAGACTGTCACGCCTCCGGCCCGGAACATCGATCAGTTCACTGTATTAGATAAGATATTTATTTGTAAAAACATGAGTATACGTACAAAGCATGGAGGTTGTTCAGATATATTAAAAGAATCAGTCGTGTTTGGCCTTTGTGGCGTACAAATGTATAAATCAATGAAAATATTACAATAATTGAAAATGAAATATTATTAAAACATTATTTAATTAAACCATTATTAAACTATTTTTAACAATTTTATCAATAAATCTAAATCTAAAGAATAAATTAAATGTCTGTTAATATTATTAACTATGAAGATACAATATATTTGATTTGCTTTATACAGTGCCAGTAATAGAATTGCTTGTTACATAAGATTTAAATTTTATTATTCAAAAATTCTAATATGCTATAGTATGCTTTTCCTTCTAAATATAATTTCAACTTATTTTTAAATATACGGGCATTCTGTTCCTTCCAACATTTCAGAAGCTTTTTATATATTAAAGGGGCCATGCAAAAAACACTTTTTCGCATCAATGCAGTTTTTGAGCTATGCAAACATAGAATAGTATCATCGCGTCTGTTGCGACTAACTACATCTGATAAACGTGGAAATAAGTGCCGATTATATTTAACAAACATAGCAATTTCTAAAATGTATAGACATGGTAACGTCAGTATTTTATATTTTATAAAATAGGGTTTGCAGCTATCAGTTGGCTTTAGTTTAAACATGGTCCTCATACATCGCTTTTGTGCTTTGAAAGGTAATTCTTTGTTAGTCGAATTGCCCCAGAAGATAATCCCGTATCTTAGGTGCGATGAAACTAAGCCATGGTACGCTGTAAGCAACGCATTAATGTTTAGCACTTTAACAAATTTATAAAGTGCATATGTCGAGTTACTTATTTTTTTGCTAAAAATTTCTGTGTGTTCTTTCCAATTCAATTTCTTGTCAATCGTCACCCCAAGGAATTTGGCAGTGTTGACTTCTTCAATTATTTTATTATTATATTGGACCTTAAGATTAGTGGGAGTTGATGAACGTTGACTGAAATGCATTACACAAGTTTTATTCAGATTTATTTTTAAGTTATTGTTATTTAACCATTTTATTATTGATATAAGAGAATTATTAATGTCATTATTATAGCGATACTTATTATTGCATTGAATTGTTATGGTGCTATCATCAGCAAAGAGTGTTACTGGTTGAATAACGGATTTAGGTAAGTCGTTTATGTATAACAAGAATATTAGGGGGCCTAACGCACTTCCCTGTGGTACTCCATATTTAACTACTCGTTCATGAGATTTAAATATTTCTTCATACTTAGTTTTTATATTCATTGAGGCTATTTCAGTGATTTGCTTTCTGTCGTATAAATATGATTGTATTAGTTTTAGCACATTACCACGAAACCCATAGGCCTCCAGTTTAGCCAACAAAATATCGTGTCGGACATAATCGAATGCCTGGGTCATGTCACAAAAAAACTGTACAGACAGGGTTGGTTTTATCAACGTCAACGTTGTAACTTTATATAAGAAATCATAGATTGCCATGTTTGTAGTTCGGTTTTCTCTGAATCCTTTTTGCTCGTTAACAAGTATGTTATTTTTTTCAACGTACTTACTTAATTCCTTGTAGATATATTTTTCATAAATTTTGGAGATAACACTAATAAGCGTAATTGGTCTGTAACATTCCATGGATTCTGTATTCTCTTTTTGAAACAAGGGTTTTACGATCGATTTTTTAAGGCATCTGGAAAAATGCCAGTGCTTATGGTTAAATTAATGAGGTAACTTAAATGTGTACATATTTCTACAGAAACACGTTTAAGAATTTTCGTACAAATTCCGTCATGTCCGTCATTTTTAATGTATTTATTATTTTATCTATGTGGCAGACAAGGGGGCATGAAGAATGATTTTAAGCTATTTGAAATTTGTGAGGTAGCCTTATTTCCTGAGGTTATAACTGGGATAACTTTTTCAATAAAATAATTATTAAAAGCATTGGCTATTTTCTGTGGATCTGTTATAGTCTCGTTATTTAATTTTATTTTTGTAATAGGGTTTCGAGGGGCTTTGTTCTTAGAGTTATTAATTATATTCCAACTGGTTTTGGACTTGATGTTTGATGTTTTAATTTTATAAATATTTTGTGCATATTGTGTTAGGTGGATAATTTTTTTAAATAGTTTAGAGTACGTAGTAAGTTTTGTTTTATTTGCCTCATTAGGGTTTCGTCTATATTGCCACAGAAGATGGCGTTTCTTTTTGCCGCATATTTTGACGCCGCGTGATACCCACTTAGTATTTTTTGTAGTATGTATGGTTATAGTTTTATTAGGAAAGCATAAATTGTAAAAATGAGAAAATATTTCCATGAAAGCATTATAAGCTATGTTGGGATCACTTGTTTGATATATTTTGAAAAAGATAAACTACGTAAACAACTTTTAAATTTTGTAACATATTCTTTGTTGTAATTACGGCTATTCATACGCCAGTATTTAATAAAGCAAGACTCTTGAATGGGTAACTTTATTAATTGCGCTGTGTGGTCTGACATTGCGAATTATAATATTTGTATCTTACAGGACTTTTTACAGTTATGTGCAATATTGTCTATGCATATTTGACTTTTTAGTCTGGTGTGCTGATTTATAGATAATTTTAAATTGTGATTTAACATTATACATTCAAAATCTACCGTTTGATAATTTCTTTTTAAGACATCTACATTGAAATCCCCTGCTATGACAATATTATTTAAGGGTTTGTTATCAAGTTCTTGCAAGAGTACGTGTAATTTTTCCATGCACACCATTAAAGTTAGTATTTTTTGGAACTCTGTAAATACAAACAATAACAATCCTATTGCTAATTAATTCGATAGCACAGCACTCGAAGACACCAGTTTCTGATATTTTAGCAATTTGTTTTAATTCCTTATACTGGTGGCCACTTCTTACTAATATGCACGCTCCTCCTCGTTTGCTTTCCTTTCGGGAGTAACATGCTGCAAGCTGATAATTGGGTATAGTTAAATATCTTTCATAGTCCTCTTGAATAAAATGTTCTGTAATACATAAGATGTCCACACATAATCCTTCTTCGGCAGCTCTTCTAGGCACACTGTGATTGAGTCCGATTTTGTTAGCAATCCGGCAATATTTTGGTGCATTATGTGTATACATTTAGTAACGAAAAAAAATTGTTATATTCTCATTATAGGTGCTATTTTCGGTGCCATCCTCCAAAATATTCACAACATTTTTTCTGTGTTTTAAAATTTCGTTCATGCGTACATAATCTATGCTATCAATTAACGCTTTAAGATCTTCGAGAATTGTCCTCAACGCAGTATTATTAATTGAGCCCGTTTTTTTATCGAACATACTAAAGTCGCATTTTAGTTTCATATTGGAGTCCAAATAGTAAGCATGTTTATGAGTCAATAAGTCTAAGTAGAGTAGATTGTTAAATGTTTCGATTCTGCAGTTGTAAAATATGTTATGTGTACTATATGTGTACGTAGGTAGGCATATAGTTATGTTTGTACGCTTAATTTTTTTAAGAACATCTCGAATGTAGATAATCATTTTGAGGTAGTCTTTCGTTGCTTTAAAGTCTTCTTGTCCTATTATTATTATACAGTAATCATCAAAGGTGAAATCAACTAATTTTGAGTCAATTCCTTTAAGAAGCTATTCTACTCCCGCTCTCGGTGTTAGGTAATGACATATTTCATCTTTGTCGTTTAATACACATTTTGTGCAATACTAAGGACCTTATTGTTCTGATCTGCACTAAGTACACATATTTTTTTCCTTTGACGTGTTCGTTGAGGTATTGTCTCATTCTTATTGATATTTTGTATACTTATTTTATTAAACTTTTCTTTATCTATTATATCTTTTCGTTTGTCTTTTATTTCAATATCCTGTTTTTTGATTTCTAAAGGATCAGTGTGTGTCTGTTTGGTTTCACAAGTACTTTGATGTTTCTTCTTTGGTGTAGTTTGATTTGTTTTTATCTTAGCCGGACTATTTGTGGCGACTTTTTTGTTCAACGGTTTTTTTTAACCAAATCTTCATTTAAGCGTTCCAGTTTACTATTTTCTTGATTTATTAATACAACCTCCTTATGAGCGCCATATAATTGTGATTGAAGATTTTGGATTTCCTGCTTTAATTTTTCTACTTGATTGCCGTCTTCGTCTTCTGAAATGTCTGGCATACTACTGGTGGTGCACTCTAGTGTCCGTGAAATGATGTCACAGTCGATGTCGTCGGGTGAAGGTTCCGAATATGTTCGAACTCGGCTCCGACGAAATGTTATATTTTCAAGGGAATCCATAATAATTTATACTAAAATTTTACAAGATTAACTAATTCTTTTTAATTGAGATTGAGACAAATGTTACAATAACCTTTCAGTCATTTAATCGTTGCGTATTTTCGTGTATTTTGCGACCATTATGCAAATCAAATAATGATTCGAACTTTTTGCAAAGGCACTGTTTTTGGAATTTAAATTAACATGTGATTATTTTTTTTTTTGCCACACTGGTCGAAGAATAGTAAAATTGAATGGTTCACTATACTGTCTTCCTGGTTGATAATTGTCTATACTTGCACAATTTTACATTCAATGTAAACAAAAAATGCGTCTTAACGCTTTTTTAACGTTTTTTTAATATTATTTCCTCTTTTAAACTATTTTTATAATTAGTTATAAAATCATATTTTAATAATTTTATTAAAGCCGTCTCAAAGGACTAGTGTTCAAATTCCAAAGAAAAAATATTAGTCAAGTTTCTGAACGAAATTAATTGTAGTGCCAACATTAAATTCTGTGATGTAATTGGTTGTTACCTGTGGCTGTTATTATGCAAATGGAGAGGTAGTTGTAATTTGCGTTTTAACAGTTTTTATTTTTAACTGATCTTCAATAATTAGTAATTTTATAGTACTTATTAATATACTTTTAGAGACACAACATTTCAACGTTGTTTTACAGTTCTGTTTACAGTTTATTGTTTATAATCACTATTATACTCTGAGTTGCAATTCTATTGTCTTATGTTGGTTTAATTTTTATTGCACTAACAATTCACTGAGATAACACTATTACTGGTTTGTCGACATAGATTGAGTATTTTTACATATGTTACAGTTTCGTAAGTACATAATACTATTTTTAAATTATTAAATTCGCGGAGCAACGTTTGCTATGCTATGCGGCCGAATTAGCTTCTGTTAAGTATTGCCGATTACATTACCTGTTCATAATTACTGTGCTGCAGCTATGGCAGCTATCATACAGGCTTAAACTTAAAGAACTTTCCAAAACCTTTTCTAACATGGAAGATAGATTTGAAACGACGCACGAAATGTATAACTTATTTGTTATAAGCTTTAGTGGTAGAGCCACGCGGCAGCTTTTGCTGTCGCACGGATGGGCCGGCTCGAACCGGGGTGGTACCACGAACTCACAGAATACCAGCGTGAAGTAGAGGTTTACCTCTGCGTTTCGCTTGGTGAGTGCAGGTGGCCGGAGGCCCTTTTTACTGGAAATGAGGCATTCCATCTTAGTCCTCACGGGTGACAACGCATCTGCATTTTGATTCGCAAACGAGGATAGATGTAGATGTCTATGGGCCGCAGCAACCACTTACCATCAGGTGGACTGTGTGCTCGTTTGTCACCCTTATTCTATAAAAAAAAAGCTTCAATCCCAATTTAAGCTTAAAAATATTGGTTTCCTGAATTATCTAGAGTCATAGTACAACGCAGGTTAGCTTTAGTACATTTCCTTCGAAACCCAACTCCAGAAAATCTAAGTCAACTGGAGGAAAAAATTCGGGAATCTCGTAGATTAATAAAAGAGGCAAAATAATTATATTGGCAGCAATTTTTTTTAAACCATAAATGGCACTGTTTCAGTTACTGACATGTAGCGCCGCTTTAAGTGGGTCAAAGTATATAAACAAAAAACATGTATCTTTCAATAGAAAAACAAAAACAATTATTATATTCCGTAACTCCGGACTACGTTGTAAATGAAAAGCCTATGTTTTTATTCAAAAATCTTGTATTGGAATCTATTTTTTTTAATTTATGAGCTAGATAGTTTTTTGAAACAGATAGACACGTCGCCGGAAGAAGATGGGGTAACTTATTCCATGATTTATCATTCACCCGATAACGCTAAATCATTTTTGCTTTAGACCTATTTTATTATTATCGTGATTGTGTAAAATATTTCATGTAATGTTAGCCATACGTTTGGAATGGTATTGCGAAAGAGAAAAAATTCTCTCGACGTTTACGGTAGGTTTAAGAAGATCTCACTCTTGCCTGGAAACATTATCTCGCTTGGTAACTTACATTCAAATTGTATTCTCGAATAATATTCCCACAATGACCTGTTTTCTTGATATTGATAACGCTTACAACAATTGATGCAGCAATAAAAATATTGAACACTTTTAGCATTGATACAAACTGTGTTCATATTTGTGGTCATTTCTCAGTGAAATCTATCTAAAAATTAAATCAGCTGAAAACTGTAACACTTTACTTATGCAAAAAAGCTGTATGGGCTTAGCTCAGGGTGATCCCCTCTCTCTACTTCTTTTTAATCTTATAACGTATAAAATATGTAAGCAAATGCAAAATATTGTAGTTTCGCAGTATGCAGATAATTTTTTGTTATTTATTAGCAATAAAAACATTAAAATATGTGAAAGGTATATGCAGAAAGCTTTAAATGATGTGGTTATGTTGTTGGGTGAAATTGGTTTGAGTTTACCTTCGAGCAAATCTAAATTATGTTTCTTCAGTAGAGGTCAAAGGATGAGTTTGCCTTTGGTATGCTTAAATGATCAGCCTTGACTTTCTAGTAACTGCATTAAATATTAAGATATATGGTTGAATAGAAGCTTAACTTGGAGTAAGCATATAAATGAAATTTTTGCTTAGTGCTCCCAAATTGTTAAATATTTTAAAATTGTTAGCAGGCAGCAATTGGGGTATTGACATTAAACACCTACGTAAATCACATCTTTCACTAATTAGAAGTCGAAGAAACTACTACAAATTTATTTATGATGGGTAGTACAAATAAAAATATATCAAAACTTGACAAAATAAAGAATTAAGAGTGATGGAAGGTTTCATTAAATCTCTCCTTGCGTATTATGGAAAGTGAGAACACAGTTTTATACTGCATATAAATACAGTTTTAAGTCAATTTCTTAGTCCAACAATATAACCACCAAACTTATTAATGAGCTAAAATTTCTCTGTGAAAAAAATTATTGGTTTAAGAAAAAACAACCGCTGCTTGTCACAGTGTGTAATGATTTAAGTGAAGTTGTTACTAATTCTTCGTCGATATTCTTAAGAAATTTTATTTAAATATTTGGGTAACAGCTAAAGACGTTTACATGTTATTAAAATAAACCTAAACAGCGTACATTCATGTAAAAAGTGTTATGAACCTAATTAAAGTGTTATTTCTGAACTTAACATAAGGTATTTGGGGTAGCATATTATATACACTGACGGCTCAAAAAATAAAAATAGCTTAGGAGCTGATGTCTTTGATCATTATTCAGGATACAGGCCCAAATTTAAGCTTAATGCTCCAGCATTGCAATTTTTCAAACTTTGATGTATACACATAAAAACAAAAATAACAAAAGAATAGTTATTTTTTTGCGATATCAAAAGTGCTTTACAGCATATAGCTCTGTGTGCCTCGCTGCCTTCAGAGGCAGCTTATTATATTTTGAAATTTATTAATATGAAAACAAACGGATTATTTCCTTAATATTGCAATGGGTCCCAGGTCATATAGGCCTTAAGGGCAATGAAGAGGCTGATCGCTTTTCTAAGCTAGGCACAGTAGAGGGTGACATCATTTATTTAATACCAGATCCGACTAAATATGTCTCAAAATTTAAAAGTGTATGTTAACAAAATTGGAAAAGCTATATTGAAGAGAAATCTAAAACTGCATAAATCGCTCGTGAAATTACATTTCGAGCATCTTATTTTGGTGTGGGGGTGTGCTGCACAAACCAACCTTGAAAGCTTAGAAATATCACAAAATAAAATAATTAAAACCATTTTTAAATATGATCGCCTAACGAAAACGAAACAACTCTATGAAAAATCACGATTATTTAACTTAAAGCAAATTATGTGTACATTTTGCAACACAGCTTGCATTCTAATACAAAAAAAAATTACAAACAAGATTCACCTCCGAAATATCTTTCAAAAAACGTACTTACAAGCATCATTTAAGAAACACAAATAAGATTTGTTCGCCGACACCAAGTATTAGCCACGGTAAAAGGAACATAATATTTGAGGGAGCACAAATATACAACAAATTACCTAATGATATAAAAGAGTGCGACTCATTTGGTCTTTTTAAAATCAAAATTGAAGCAGTAACTTACGACAACATTTTTTAACGCGTTCACTACTGAAAAAGGGCGATGTGCAGGACATGTTTAAATATTATACTTTAATGTTTGTAAAATAGTTTATAAGCTCATTATAAGTGAACTATGTTCTTATTTGAGTTAATAAAGTTCTGTAAACCGAAAACGAAAAGCATCTGGTATAGAACTATACAAAGCGAGCCTTATCGCGTACCATTGATTTAATGATAGTGATCTAAGCAGAAATTTTGTGAAGTTATCACTAAGACTTCATTTTGGTCATACTCCATTAGCAAAGTTCGCTTTCTTAATGGAAAAAAACCTTCATCGAATTATTATGTATGCAACAAAATTGAAGATGATTACCATTTGTTGATGAAAGTGTCAAGAACGAAAAAGATAGACAGGCTGTGTTGAAAGAAATTAACGCAAATGTTTTGGATGTCGATCTAATGCAAATGGTTTTATCAAACCCTAAATAGATAGATGCAGGTGTCTCAGGACCGTGCTTTGTGGCATTCTTTGGGGGAGGCCTATGTTCAGCAGTGGGCTTATGAAAGGCTGTAATAATGATGATGGTGAAACCCCAAATCAAAGATGTCAAGAGAGTTATTCCGGCTTGTTTTAAGGACGGAATAATTATCTTCTCATCTTCAGTATAAGTATATTTTTAGGTTTGTAACTTAACGAGTACTTACAATTATACTTTCTTACTTTGTTTTTGTTTTAGTAGTAATTATGATAACGTATGATGGGATTGGCATGTCGTTTCGACAAAAATCCCAAAAAAATAATTAAAGAGAAAAAAATTTGTATGACTTACAAATATTTGTTCTGGGTCTGTATACTCTCATCATCATCATTATCATAGCCTGTTAAAAGTCAACTACTGAACATAGGCCGACTCCAATGATAGTTATATTTCATAGGAGAATATTTGGCATAGTCGCCACCCTTGGTAGTTTTGGAACGAAGTTCTTTATCGAAAGGTACGGGTTTGGCGGATGGGAGCTAGGCGACAAAAAGTGTAAGATTTTTTCGTCACTACACCTTGTGTCATAGTGTAGACGGCCTTGGCGGTGAAATAAGGAAGTGAGATGGCATTATATCCATCTCCCTCGCACTTTTTCTTATCTTGCCATGAAAGAAATATTATTTTATTTCAAATGACGCTTCATTTTAATAGACGCTAGTAATTCATTTATATGTATTTGTAAATAAATAATATAATACCTACGTTTATAAATAATAATAAAATATGCGAGGAACTTCGTTCCAACCGAGTGTTCCACGACACTTACGCATTTTTTTATTATTGTGGGTCGTTATCAGAAATATGCTGCTGCTCATCTCCTGTTTCATTTTATTCTGTCGCCTCTTACCGACACCCACGGGATGATATGAGAATTCTCTTACACCTGCTATACGGTGGATATTAGTCTATGTGCGGTTAATGGTCCAACGCCTATATGATTCAGGAGAAGAATCTTGTTCGGGGTAACGTTTTCAGAGATAAATTATTACGTCTGATAATTTTAATCTGACAATTCATATTAAATATTAATTTATGTCAAAATATCGCAATTAAAGCGTATCTGACGCTCTCCATAAATTGAATATTGAGATCTTTTAATATCGCTAAGACTACGGAAATATCATAAATCCCGCTGTAAAACGGCGTCCCCCTCCAGCTGCTTCGGTACTTACATGTAATTTATTGTCGACCGTCCTGATATTGACACAACTTTCGGGACTTGTCGTAATCGGCACGTGTCCCGCCTGCTTATGTTTTCAACAAAGCATTATGAAATTGTTAGGCACCTTTAGATTTAATATTTCATTCAAAACCTCCCGGGATTTCAAGATATACCATTTGTACGTGGTAGGGCCATGCAGCAGTTATATTAGTAGTATAGTTGTAGCACGAATGTGTCGGCTCGTCGGGGAAGGACCACGCTCTCACTAGAATACCAGAGTAAAATGCTGATGTGTTTGGTATGGTGAGTGTAGAGTACCGGAGACCCTTTTTACTGGAAAAGAGGTATACCATCTTAGGTCCTCACCGGTGACAACGTATCTGCATTTTGACTTTTTATTGAGGCTAGATGTAAATGTCTATGGGCCACATTAACCACTTACTATCAGGGGGACTGTGTGCTCGTTTGTCACCCTAATCCATAAAAAAAAACCATCAGGTGGACTGTTTGCTCGTTTGTCACCCTTGTCCTATCAAAAAACCTTACTCTTCAGGGGTAACAACGCATCTACATTTTGATACTTAATCAAGGATAACTGTAGATATCTATGGGCAACAGAACATACTTACGATCATTGTAGTAACGTTAGTCACCGTTATTCTATTAAGAGAAAGTGAATGTAGTGGTGTTTGGCATTTCGTATCACGTGATTGCAATGATTTCGTGTTAAATCTCTCCCATATTTCATAATATGAGATCTGAGAAAAAGTGATTTTATGTTTATATATTTTGCGATACCTACGCTTCATAAGAGATTGAATATAATGCGTTAACCTATATGGTACTGTTATCCCTTTCATTTTTTTTTTGAAAAATTTGAACAATTGCAAATTATCTATTCGTATAAATAAACAAAAACAGAAACTTTTTTATTCAATATAGATTATAAATAATACTTATTGAAAGTCACTATTTTGTTTGATTACCACTGGTTCGGAAAAAAACCTCTGTCCTGGGAAGAACATGCCAGAAACCCAGCGGGACTTTTTTTTAAATAACAGCTTACAATCATATATGTTACACAAATTAACAACACAACAAATTAGAAATAGCTTGGTAGCGATCACCTCATTTCCAGGGGTTATTATCATCGATAAATTCTTTAATATTATAATAACCCTTTTTATACAAACTTATTTGTATAAAGTTTTTGAACTTTGAGGAGGTGAATTTTGTATATTTTTCTGGAGTTTTGTTGTAAAAGCGTATAAGGATGACAAACGAGCACACAGTCCATCTGATGGTAAGTGGTTGCTGTGGCGCATAGACATCTACATCCATCCTCGATTACGAATCAAAATACAGATCGCCCGTGAGGACTAATATAGAATACCTCATTCCCAGTAAAATGGGTCTCCGGTTCTCTACACTCACCTTACGAAACACAGCAGTGTTAAGCTGCTATTTTACGCTGGTATTCTGTGAGAACGCGTTCCTTCTCAGGTCGAACCGACCCATTCGTGCTACAACTATACCAGTAATATAGCCGCAGTCTACCACCTATTACTTTTATTTGCGTTAACTTTATTTATTTTTTTAAAAAAAACGTTACCCCCACACTAGGATATTCTCCTGTATCATGGAGGCAAAAACAAATTGCACAAGGAAAAACATCCAGACCCGGAACAATTATTTGTAGGCCATACAAATACTTGTTCCGTGAGAGATTCAAACCCGCAGCCCCCAGCGCAGCAACTCATTGCTAAGCCACTGCGCCACGGAGCCGGAAACTAACCTTTTATTGAGCTCTAGGTGTTATTTTTACGCTACTTATTAAGGACAAGCATTTTAACATTTTTGTCTTTCTGTCTGTGATGGAAAATCTTCGGAATGACGGAACCGTTTGTAATAATACTTGACGAACGGATAGAGAGGAATGCCAGGAGTAATCTAGATTATGTATCGGAATAAATTGAGCTTTCTTTAACAAAATAAGCACTTAATTGGAAGAGAAAATGGTCGTTAATGATTATAATAAATCTACACATCACCACGTTATTAGATCCAGACAATGCCGAGGCTGATCGCTAGTTATCAATATTATCGTACACATACCCATTATACCAACGGACGGAACATTACACAATAATTTAATCGCATTTTTCTACCCGTACGTATCATTCATTCAATCTAAGAGTAAACAAATCTTAATGAAAAAATATAAAGTTGGCTAAAATTAATAAGTCGAGTTTGTTTTCGTAATATTGTCAAGGCAACGCTGCTGTTCGTTCGTCAGTCATTGAAAAAAGGCTGCAGATCGAGTGTTTGTTTATAAGTACATTTCCGGTTCTAACAGTAATCCATTGTTGTAAAAAAAGGAAGAGTACAAAAGTAATTTTCGAAACAAATTATCTGTGCATTATGCACAGATAATTTGTTTCGAAAATTACTTCTGCATATAAAAAAAACAATCAAGCCATTTTTGTGATATTTGAATCACATACCATATTTAATCGCAGCTAATGATTCGCCTACTTCGATTTAACAGTGATTTTTGAATTTCGATAGCATTCCATCTACTAGGTTCAATTCTAAATCTAAACCATCCAAAAATCTTTCCAAACACGTACAAAAATTCATCGAGCTATTTTCGAGTTTTCGCGAGACTAACGCACGATAATTGATTTTAGTTTAAGACTAATGGACATCGCTGAAGAAATAATTCTTTGAAAATATATCGTACTGCAAAATATAATAAAAACATGAGTTATATTCATTAGTATTTCCAATTAATGTACATAGGTTTTTTCACGCGTTGGCGCGGTATAACAATAATAATCCCCATTTAATGTGAGCGTATATCGCGACCTTAACAGGTCGACAATACCGCAACAGTTTTGCAAGATTGTGGTAAAGTCATATAACTTAATGATTTAGAAAATTGTAATTTCAAAAATATTTATAGAATAAAGTGTAACTGTAAGGCTAAGCCTCCACTAGGCTCGCCAAGCCGAGTCGAATCGAATCGCAGAAAGTCGCCTCCTATATATTTACTATGAAACTGCGTCCATAAGCGACGAGCCGTGGCGCGCCGAATTGAATCGACCGCGCGAATTGCATGACACGCGAATTTCTTCGCCAATGCGATTCGAATCAATTCGGCGCGCCGCATTCGACGCGTAGAAGTGGATGCGCGCCAGCGTATTTTAATTAATTTCTATTTCATTTTCGTAAACATCTTTTAGTTTGAATAAAATGAATGAAGAACTATTGATATCACTGGTCCAACCAATATCCTGAATTATTTAATCATGAAGATCCTCATTATCACGATGAAATAAAAACATATATTCATCCGAGCTGTCCATGACGCAAAAACGACCTATTTTGATGAATAATTTGCGATGAATGAACAATTCGATTCAATTCTTCAGAGATGGACGCACTAGGAATTAATGCGACTCGCTTCGATTCGACGCATTTCTGCTGTAGTCGACGCCAGGCTTAATTAGGAAAACTTAACCATTTGACATTTAGAATACGTACAACTCTATTGTTCGATTGATACAGCTGTTTTAGATCCATAAGGAATGAGGGTACTTTGATTTTATCCCGTCAACCTCTTAAGGTTATAAACCAAATTAAAATAAAAAATTACACCAATCATGCAATATCGTCCTAGTGACGTACATTATATTGATATAATCGTTAATCACAAATAAGTTAAAACAACGTTAAGACGTCGACGGGATAATCCCCTAAGTACCAATAAGTGAAGTTAAACTTAGTGCCTTTTATACTTATACTGTATACATTTCAAATCCAAATTCATTCTATTCATTTGCGATATATGGGTTACAATAGGTCTTAATAATTTAACAAAATACAGCCATATTCTACCTTTCGGTGTGCAAACTACTTAAATATAAGATTTTATTTATAATTAAAATTAAATGAAAAATGCCGATAATTACCTTAACATTATATAACCCTATTTGTACATTTGCACTACTAACATATTAATAATTCACAAAATAATGATAAAATACATGTAATAATTAAAATTGTAATGTCAAATTAATAATGTCAAAACGAGTAGGTATAAATTATTGTCTCAAAATTAATAACATAGATAACGTTTCGTACAATAAATTTGATAGTTAAAATTTAAAAATTGTCATATAGATAATCGTCAATATTATAATACGCTTTTTGGTTAAAAATGTGTTTAGTTGTTTCTTAAAAATGTGAAGGCTCTTAGAATCTCTTATATATTTAGGTAAATGGTTATACAGACGAGGACCCATACAGAATACGCTTTTTTGAAACAAAACAGTCTTACTATTGGGATGGCTCAATTTATCTTTATGACGCTGGACATTTAGTTTTTTGTAAAAACTTAAGTTTTGACGTACAAATAAGACTACCTCAAATATATATAGACATGGCATTGTTAATAATTTTAAATTAATGAAGTATGGCTTACAACTCTCAATTTGGTTAATTTTACAAATGGCTCGTAAGCATCTCTTTTGAGCTTTAAATACTGTTTCTTTGTCCGTACAATTACCCCAGAACATAATACCATATCTAAGTGTAGACATAACATAAGCATGGTATGATGCCATTACGGCGGATGTGTCTACAACTTTTCCAAGCATATATAACGCATACGAAAAACGATTTAATTTCATACACACACTGCTCACATGAGACTGCCAGTTCAAATTGCAATCTACATTTATACCCAAAAATTTTATATTATTTATGGTATTGATTTGTGAGAGTTTTGTGGGGTAATATGTGCACCACGCTGCTCCGATATGTGTTGGCGGACTCCTCACGTTCTCGAAAATATTTAAATTTTTTCAACATGTAGGTTTCCTCACGATGATTGCCTTCACCGCAGAGCACACCTACATTTTGATTGATGTCTATGAGCAACAGAATCCACTTACCAGCCGGTAGACTGTGCTCGTATCTGATGTTAAATTTTTAACCGCTTCGAAAGCATTTAAACAAAAATAGACTTACATTTGTTTATGTGACGATCGTATAAAATGAATAAAACTTCCAATGATCTGGCGGCCTGTATTATGTTTTATTCGGTGCCTATAAATTTCACGGAATATAGTCGATAAATTGTTTATCGTTGCGTTAATGATATCGTATATTCTTAAGTTTGATATTATCTTTCACTCTAAAGGACTATTATTGTTTATTCTCTCACAAGATTTACATTAAACATGTGGTACATTGAGCATGTTTTTTTTTTCCTTTATTTTCATAGAATTAGGGGTTGCAAACGCACACACAGTCTAACTAATGATGCGTTCGCCCACAGACGTTTACATTTATCAGTTAATGATCAAAATGCAGATGACTCAGACGCAATGCACAAGGCATTGCCTCTTATTTTCAGTAAAAATTGTCTTTGATTCTCTACACTGACCACAGAAAACAGCAGCATTAAGCTGCTATTATATGCTAATATTCTATGAGAGCATGGTTCATCCCCAGTAGAGCTGACCCATTTGTGCTACAACCATAATATAGTTGCAGCAAGACTCTATCACTTAAAACGACCTACATCCGTCCACAATTAAGAATTAAAACATGCATGCGACATTACCTGTAAGGCTATGATAAAATATCTCATTACCCCGCAAAAAGGGTCTCTGGTTTTTTACACTAACCATACAAAACATATCAGCATTAATCTGATCTTTTACGCCTGTAACCTTTGAGGGAGTGGCCCTTCCTCATTCGAGCCAATTCGTGCTGCAATTACTCGTAATATAGATGCAGCGTGGCTCTGTCTAACAAGTTAAAAACTATATTATAATGAAAAAACATAATGGCGTTGGGAATGTCTCCTACCGACCAATTATTCTTGCCAGAGTTAATGACGGATCCGTGGAGCAATGTCTTAAGAATGAGTTACAGCGTTAAGGGCCACGGTTTCGAATCCAGCACGGAACAAGTATTTGTATCCGGGTCGGGATTGCACCACGTTACATGAGAAAATCCCTAGTATGGAGGTTAAAAAAACAGTTACACAATCGCACTGCGAATCTAATGGAATCCGAATAGCTAAGACAGCAATCAGACATTATCACGGTACTAAATCGGCTCCCTATTGATAAAAGGGATTGAAGAAATAAAACGTTTTGTTCTGTTTTTATTTTTGCTTTTATTTCAGAGATAAAGCCATTGTCACATTTTAAAAATCAAAGTAAATACTTTTACGAAAAAATATGTAAGGAGCTTAGAGAAATACAAAAAAAAGGAGTCCATTTTATCAAAGAATGACTCTTGTGACGCTTGACAGGTTTACGATTTTGGTAGGTACATTATGTTACTAGTACTGTGTTGTTGCCGTTACAACTTACAACCTATTAAAGTCCACTGTTGAACATAGACCTCCCCATAGATTGCCTCACATGGGGAATATTTGCAATAGTTGCCACGCTTAGGAAGCATGTTCGCAACCGCAGTTTTTTATTACCACTACACTGTAGTAAAATGTATTTGCAGTGTAAAAATATCCACTATCGCATATCATCCCGTGTATCGTGAGCGGTGACAGAGAGAAATAAACCAGTAGAATGGCAGCAGCGTCTTTTTGATATCAACTATAAAATGAAATAAAAAAAAAACTGTTGTTGCCAACCAGATGGGCACCAAGTGTTGCAACTATGGCGAGTAAGCCCTTGTAAAGCAATCAGTGGCCTATGTAGAGCAGTGAATTTTGAGAGGCTGTAAAGATGATAATGATTATTACATTATGCGGTCGCTTGTTTTTATTTTCAATTAGCAAATATAATACATAAATTACTTGAAGTTACTTTTTTTAACGAATTATAAAAATATTTGTGCACAGTCATAATGATAAAATGCCCCAGATCTTTCTTATGCTTGTAACTAAGTACTTTTTTTAATTTACGAAATTTATTGTGTAACGGATCACGTACAATATTTTCAACAAGACGCACGTAGTTGGAGCACAAATTAAATTGTTTTCTATATGTTGTAGTAATTTTTTTTATATAGAAAATCTATTCTTCTGTAAAAAATACTTACGAGAGCTTATTTTAAAATACTTTTATAAGAAGAGGAATTTTTTTATTGCTATATTAAAGAATGTTTTTGTTTCGTATTTTCTTGTTGTTATTTCTTTATAAAGGACGGACCAAATGAACCTGGCTCATTTGATTTTAAGTGATTATTATGCCAGTGAACAACTAAAAGTACATTAAAAAGTGGTAGAGCCATGCTGAAGCTATATTAGTAGCATAGTTGTAGCACGAATGGGTCGGCTCGACCGGGGAAGGACCACGCTCTCACAGAATACCAGCGTATCATAGCAGCTTAACACTGCTGTGTTCCGTATGGTGAATGTAAAGAAACAGAGACTCTTTTTACTGCAAAAGAGGCATTTCATCTAATTTCTCACGGGTGACAACACATCTGCATTTTGATTCGCAATCGAGGATAAATGTAGATGTCTATGGGCCACAGCAACCACTTACCATCAGGTGGATTCTGTGCTCGTTTGTCACCCTGTCCTATAAAAAGAAACCATCAAGTAGATTCTATGTTAGTTTTATGTCACACTTACTCTATAAATAACGATAAGTTTTGATTGAAAAAAAGGCAATATAAAATAAGAGACTCAATGTCCAACAAAGGAATTTATGAACTGCTGATGAGAAATAAGAACGCCATTAACTGTGTAATTCTAGCGTTTTAAATAGAAAATTATTGTGAGGCATAATATTATATTAATTATGAAGATTATTGTTTATATTTTTATCCGGCTACCCTATAAAGAGGGTAATGTTTACTGTATGTATGTGAAGCATTTACGGCTAAGGATTTGAACATATGGAATGTCAAAGATTACATAGGGTATAACCTACATTGGATATATGTATATATTATATTAGATGTTTTCTTTTTTCAAAGCTAAGAGCTCATAGCTCTTTTGCAATCGGCTTTTTAAAAATTACTGTTTTAACCATTGCGCTAGTTTATATAATTAAAATCTGAAATTGTCCGTTGTCCATCAATCTTCCTCTCCCCTCCGTTTTACATTCGCCTTGCTCTGACCCTATTAACCCTTTCCCTAACCCTTGAAACATATATGAACATTTCGATTCTTTAACTATTGTCGTGAAGCGACAATTAAAGAGAAAGAACCTAACATAAGAACAGCAAAACAACAAAAGTAGACCAAGAAAATAATATATTTAAGTTTTTTAAAAGAGTATTTACAATTTTATAAAAAAAATGAAATATGAAGATGATGGATGAAATGAGATTACAATTAGGTTTTAAAAAAAAATAAAGATAAGAGAATAGGACAATATAGTTTTATAGTGGAGCCTGGAGCCTCGCTGCTTTTGTAGAAATAGGCACACGCAGAGCTTGAGGTTTCTCAGCGGCGACGGCACGCAGCGCCTGGACTGGGCACACGCAGCGTCCGGAGCCGGCGCACGTAGCGCCTGGGGTAGGTGCGCTCAGTACTTGGAGAAGTAGTCGCCGCGCCCAGAGGTAGCGCGGGCAGTAGGTGCACTCGGCGCCTGGAGCAAGCAGTCGTAGCGTGCCCGAAGGTAGTGTGGCCCCGCGCTTGAAGCAGACTGCCGACGACTTCACGTGTAGATGGAGGCTTGCAGGATCCCGGGGCAGAGCGGCCCCGGGATAAGGCCTTTAGTAGATGTTTCTCGTTGGAGAACTGAAGCGAGACTATCTGTATTCTTCAATTGTTCGGCTTTTATACCTTTTTAGAGAGAACGAGAAATTATTTAAATTAAAACGAAATTTATTGTAAATGACCTACAGCCAAAGAGTATTTATGTAGGAAGAACATCATACCAGAGACGAATTTGAATAAAAGTTACCATAACAACCACATAAACAATGGTTGTCAAATTGAGCAATTTTTAGTTTTAGGACTGTTATTAAGAAACTATTACATTTAAGTAAAAAATGAGATATTATTCATATAGGAAAAACTAATGCACGGCAGCGTGCGCAAAGCCTGAAATTGTAGAGTTACAGAGAATTCAATAAAAGACCGAAAAAGGTAAGACTTCATTGACAGCTATTTTAAAAGTGCTAAATAGTGTGAAAATATGAAGTAAAATGATATGTTATTGTGTAAAAACGTTACAGGATCCTATAGAAATAAAGGTGATGCAAAATATAAATGCAGAAAATCAAAATCAGAATGGAAAAATAGTATAAAGTGATGCAAAACATGAATGCAGAATATCAAAACAGAATGGAGAATTAGTGTATAATGAAATGTAAGTAGCATAACACTACACTATTGTGTCTGTATCGTGGACAGGGAAACTGTTAAAGTTCAATTTCACGCTCCCATTCATCCAACATTAATGTCACAAAGAATATTTAAATCCACAATAATATAGGGGCTCCTATTTTCTTAAGAATTTCTGCAACATCAGGGGACTTCACTCGAACCTAAACGCCGTCCATTGCCATATCGAGACGGCGAAGCCGGCCTTGTTCTTTCTGACCGAGACGCAGGTGTCCTCTCCGGCTAATACATCATATCTCTCTTACCCCGGTTTCAAATTGGAGCACTACTTTGTGCCTCAGGCTGGAATTTGCGTGCATGTTAGAGAGGACATCTGTTCTCGACGCCTCGGCAGTCTTAAAGGTTCGGACCTGTCCATCCTTTCGCTACGCGTAGACAGCGACGACCATCCGCGCGTCTACGGGTGCCTCTATAGTTCCCATCGCAGTAATTCCAAACCAGACCGACTCATCAACCACGTCCAAATGGCTACAGATTGCTTGCTACAACAGGTCCCATCCGCAGAGATCGTGGTCCATGGCGATTTTAACGCCCACCACGCCGAATGGCTCGGTTCACGTTAAACCGATCATGCGGGGAGATCTGTTTATGACTTTGCCTTGGCACATGGTCCGACACAACTGGTTACATCGCCTACGCGGATTCCTGATGTGGATGATCATACACCTTACCTTTTGGAACTTCTGCTGACTTCTCAGAATCGGAAGAATATCAGTTTTCCGTCGATGCCCCTCTCGGCTCTTCGGACCATTGTCTGATCCGGAGTGTGGTGCCACTCACGTTCTCCTCGTGGTTGCATTCTGCAGGTTGCCGCCGTGTTTGGCATTACAGGTCGGCGGATTGGGACGGAATGCGGTCTTTCTTTGTATCCTACCCATGGGGGCGAATTCGCTTCTCGCCGGATGATCCCAACGCTGTTGCTGACTCTGTTTCTGATGTGGTGCTACAGGGAATGGAACTATTTATTCCATCATCTTTGGTACCCATCGGATGCAGATCTCAGCCTTGGTTTGGTCGCTCCTGTAAGACTGCATTACGCAGTAAGCAGGAGTGTTATCAAGCCTGGGCTGCGGCTTCTGCGACTCGTGGTGTAAACACCAGCATATTTAAAAAGAAGTATAACTTGGCCTCCAGGTCCTTCAAAAGAGTTATTGCCAAAGCAAAGTCTGATCACATAGGAAGAATTGGCGAGAAACTAGTTCGCCTTCCTTCGGGAAACCGTGCATTCTGGTCTCTCGCCAAGGCTGTCCAAGGGAATTTATGTAAGCCATCACTACTACTATCTCTGCACAGGGAGGACGACTCACTGGCCCAAGACGCAAAAGACAAAGCCGACCTTTTAGGCTTTTTGCATTCAACTCGACTCTTGATGACGGGGGGAAAACACCGCCGACCATGCCGCGGTGTGAGTGCTCCATACCAGTTCTGCTGTTCTCACAGCGCTCAGTTTGCAAAGCACTTCTCTCCCTGGACATCCAGAAGTCGAGTGAGCCTAACTGAATCGCCGCAATTGTGCTGAGGACGTGTGCTCCGGAGTTGGCACCGGTCCTAACGCGTCTTTTCCGGTACTCCTACTCCCTAGGCGTATTCCCGAAATCATGGAAGACAGCTTTTGTCCACCTGATCCCTCAAAAAGGCGACCGCTCAGACCCGTCCAACTACAGGCCTATCGCCATCACTTCCTTGTTCTCCAAAATAATGGATCCATTATTCACTGACAGCTCATGCGGTACCTTGAAGTTCACCAGCTGATTAGTGACCGCCAATACGGTTTTTGTCGGGGTCGATCCCCAATCCCCAAATGATGCTGGTGATTTTTTGGTCTACCTGACTCATAGATGGGTGGAGGCAATAGAGTCCAAGTGGGAGGCGTTGACCGATAGTTTGGAGATTGTGAAGGCCTTCGATCGGGTTTGGCACAAAGCGCTTCTTTCGAAGCTCCCTTCCTATGGGCTTCCCGAGAAATTGTGCAATTGGATCACCAGCTTTCTTGCAGATCGGTGCATCAAGGTTGTTGTAGACGGTGCATGTTCTGACTACAAGCCTATTAACGCTGGTGTTCCACAAGGCTGTGTGCTATCACCAACGCTGTTTCTTCTGCATATAAATGATATGTTGCTAAATTTTTCATTCATTGCTATGCGGTGCACTGGTGATGCTCTATATACCGGCCGTGATAAGATTTCTCGGGGAAACGTCACCGAGTACCGGGACAAACTTGTGTCTGAAGTCGAGTCTTTGCTGAACAAAGTTTCGGATTAGGGGCGACTAAATCTAGTCCAGTTTAATCCTCAGAAGACACAATTTTGTGCGTTTACCGCTAAAAAGAACCGCTTTGTCGTATCTCCTCAGCTTCAAGGTACTCCCCTTTTTGCCTCAGCCAGTATCGGAATCCTCGGAATCAATATATCGAGTGACGTGCAGTTTCAAGGTCACTTGGAAGAGAAGGCCAGATTGGCCTCTAAAAGCTTGGCGTGCTCAGCAGAGCGGGACAGTATTTCATGCCGGCACACCGCCTGAAACTTTACAAGGCGCATGTTCGGCCTCACATGGAATACTGTTCCCATCTCTGGGCAGGGTTCCCCGGTGCCAGCTCCTTCCACTTGACCGCATCCAGCGCAGAGCGGCTTGAATCGTCGACAAACGAGTCCTTTCCGATCGGCTCGATTTATTGGCACTGCGAAGAGATGCAACCCTTTGCATTTTCTTTCGCATTTACCACGGGGAGTGCTCTGAGGAATTGTTCGGATTAATCCCAGCCGCCAAATTTCACGAACGCACATCGCGGCAGAACTCTCGATACCATCCGCACCATCTGGATGATTGCCAGTCCACCACTGTGCGATTAAGAAGATGTTTTCTTTCTCGCACGACTTCCTTGTGAAATCGTTTACCATCAGCGATTTTTCCGTACTGATACGATTAAGGGACCTTCAAAAAAAGAGCCTACTCCTTTTTAAAAGGCCGGCAACGCATCTGCATTTCCCCTGGTTCCCCTAGTGTTGTAGTTTTTCATGGGCGGTGGTAGTCACTTACAATCAGGTGAGCCGCATGCTCGTTTGCCCCCTCTCCTTTATAAAAAAAAGAATAAGCACCCTTGTTCTTTAGAAAATATTATTGTGAATTTAAATATTCTTTTTTTCACCACAAACGAGCACACATTCCATTTGATGGTAACGGGATGCGGTGGCTCATAGACATCTACATTTATCCTCGATTAAGAATCAATGCATATGCGTTATCACACCTAAGAACTATGCTGTTACTCGTTTTAGATCGGGTTTAAGGACAGAAATAGGCTTCCACACTGCCACTATGTGTGTTGGCGGGCGATACGTGTTTTTTGTTTTAATTTATGAAACAGAAATGTTTATTTAATAATAATAATGTAAAACGGACATTTCACCTGATGGTAAGTGGCTAATTTAGTCCACTGACCATTGCACACAACTTTTATAAAAGACGGCTGCAGCTCACAGTCCGAAATTGCACTAGCTCACCCTTACCCATATTTTTCAGACCGGAACACCGCTGTGAAAAAAAGTGCTACGCGACGGTGAAAATAGGTGAGAATATGGTAAATTAAATGAGACCAATTGTAGAAATCTCAATATATCTCACAGTATAATAAATAACATGGATTTAATACGTGTTTAGAATATCCAACAGTGGTAGAGCCACGCGGCAGCTTTTGCTGTCGCACGGATGGGCCGGCTCGAACCGGGGTGGTACCACGACCTCACAGAATACCAGCGTGAAGTAGAGGTTTTCCTCTGCGTTTCGCTTGGTGAGTGCAGGTGGCCGGAGGCCCTTTTTACTGGAAATGAGGCATTCCATCTTAGTCCTCACGGGTGACAACGCATCTGCATTTTGATTCGTAATCGAGAATAGATGTAGATGTCTATGGGCCGCAGCAACCACTTACCATCAGGTGGACTGTGTGCTCGTTTGTCACCCTTATCTTATAAAAAAAAATCCTAACGATAAATATTGGATCGCAAAAGTTGAATGCAAATTCGGTAGATCAATACTCCACTTGCGAGGCTAAATTTAATAGAATCAGTCTATGATTAGAAATCATCTCAACTACTGCTGAAATAGAAAAGCTTCTCATACGTGGTAGGGCCATGCTGCAGCTATATAATTGTATAGTTGTACGAAATGAACAAAATATTCTATCTTCGTCCTCAAGGGTGGCTCGAGGAACCGACAAACGATGGGGAAGAAAGGTTCTCGAGTGGCAGCCTCGTACCGGCAGGCGAAGTGTAGGGCGTCCCCCCACTAGATGGAGTGACGACCTGGTAAGATATGCAGGAAGTCGTGTAGTGTTATACTACTTACATTTCTGAGAAACCTCAAGCTCTGCGTGTGCCTACTTCTACAAAAGCAGCGATGCTCTAGGCTCCACTATAAAACTATATTGTCCTATTCTCCAACCTTATTTTTTTTAAACCTAATTGTAATCTCATTTCATCCATCACCTTCATATTTCATTTTTTTTATAAGATTGTAAATACCTTTTAAAAATTTATAATATATTATTTTCTTGGTCTATTTTGTTGTTTTGCTGTTCTTAGGTTAGGTTCTTTCTCTATTAATTGTCGCTTCACGACAGTCGATGGATGCAGGTAGCTCAGGACCGTGCTTTATGGCATTCTTTGGGGGAGGCCTATGTTCAGCAGTGGACTTGTGAAGGGCTGTAATGATGATGATGATGATGATGATGATGTAATTTAGATGTGGAACGACCAACATGCTTTCGTTACTTAGAATTCTATGTTTTTTAATATCTATGTAATTTTATTGTTGTCCATTTTTGTTAAGTGGGTGATACTGAATTTTATAATATAATATGTATCATCATATATATAATCAGTCTATGATTAGAAATCATCTCAACTACTGCTGAAATAGAAAAGCTTCTCATACGTGGTAGGGCCATGCTGCAGCTATATAATTGTATAGTTGTACGAAATGAACGAAATATTCTATCTTCGTCCTCAGGGGTGACAACGTATCTGCAATTTGATTGAAATGTAGATGGCTATGAGCCACAGTATCCACTTGTCATCAGCTGGTCTGTGAGCTCGTTTGTTATCCTATGTTATAAAAAAAAGCTAAAAGAATTTAGAATGGTACTTATAATTTAATTGGTTGCAGGTAACGCAGTGACTAAGCTGTTTAATTCGGAGCCGGGATTTTACAAAAAAATTAGTGCGAGTATTAATTTTTGTCTTTATGTCATTTGCTTAATATCCTGTGTAGTGGTTGTGTAAGATAATTCCCAACGCTATATCAGGTGTTACATTTTTCTCTGTCAAAGGTAACAGAAAAATGTAACAGGACATGGACAGCAGATCTTCCTGACAAAGACTCAAAATAATATAAACTGCGGTTGCCAACCCACCTGCCTAGCGTGGTAGCTATAGCAAGTATCGCCCTTATAAGACAATCTGAGGAAGAGTCCTATGTTCATCGGTGGACTTTTGAAAGGCTGTTATAATAATGGTTATGTCGCTACTAAGTGCTTTAATTCGCTTTTCACTAGTTTCATTGGCTTAACTAGCAGCCTAAATGACAATGAGTATCTGCCTCCACGATATAGGAGATAATAATAGCGTGAGGATAAAGCTTAAAACACAAAAAAGAAAAACACTTAGTTACGTAAGTAATGCAGTGTGCGTATGATATGGTTAGTGTATCTTAACTTTAACGTCCTGTAAATCCTAGAAGTGAAGATATTTTATATCTGACTTATACAAAATGAATGCAATACCGTTTGTATCCACGAACTTGTTTTGCAATTTGCCACAGTCGACTCTACAGCGCTTTGGAATAAAATTTAAATATAGTAATACTATTATTCTTAAGAATGAAGAGTCAAGTTATTGATAATTGTTTTACAATTTTTGCGGTTACAAAAACAATTAATTAAAACTATTCCACGCAAATTTAAAATATTGTGTCGTTTAAAATGAATTAAATCCACAAGGGACTCAGAACAAGGTAAATGTTTTATTTAGGAACCATAAATTCCGCTGAATATAGGCGATAAATTGTTTATGATTGCGTTAATGTGCGCGTACATTTGAAAATTTATTTTTATCTGAAAATTTAAAGTACAATTATCAATATAGCTGTAATCTGAAAAACTTTTCTATAAAATTACTTCATCGGACAAGTTATGTCAATCCGGTTATATTAAGTTAACGAAATTTTAATAATTCAATACAATACCTATTACATTATAAGTTAGTTTTTTATCTTATTTATCATTTTATATCATTATCATAATCACGATCATGACGTCTCTTTACAAGTCCACTGTTGAAAATAGGTCTCCCCCATGGAATGCCACAAAGCACGCTCGCTCCTAAGATATCTACATCCATGGACTTCCTGCATATCTTATCACGTCGCCACTCCACCTGGGGGTCGCGCTACACTACGTTTACTGGTACAGGACTGTCACTCAATAACTTTTCATCATTTTGTATGTATGTATGGGTCTTTCTTGGATATAATCACCTCTCTTTACTGGCTACGTTTGAATGAGGTATTTGGGGAAACTAAAGGTTTTTTGTGTGATACAGGTAGTTATTAAGACCAACATACTTTTTATAGAATATGGGTGACAAACAGGCTGTATGCCCTGATGGTAATCGGATGCTGTGGTTCATAGACGTCTACATATATCTTCAATTAAGAATCAAAATGCAGTTGCGTTGTCACCCTCAAGGGCTAAGATGGAATGCCTCATTTTTAGTAATAAGGGTCTCCGTATCTCTCTCCGGACACGAACCATAGAAGTATTATGCTAATATTTTACACTAGTATTCTGTGGGAGCATGTTACTTCCCCGCGTAAGCTGATCAAATCTATATACGAGGTGCACAGATCTACCATGCAAAAAATTATTTTTTGAGGACGGGGCATGCCATGTTAGATTTTAGGAGTGACAACATAAATACAATTACTATGTTATCGAGGATGGTTGTGTCTGTGTAAAACTGAAAAATCTACACCATTAGGTAGACTGTATGTTGATACTTTATAATTACTACTTAATACTTTAAATAAATTAAAAAAATAATCCCATGGTTAAAATAATAAATAATGCCAATTCTCCCTGGAACTTTTAATTAAAAAACAGAATACCCAGTAGTATAGCTATAAACCACAGAGTACATTATATATAGGGGACCTACTGATATTTCCGTTAATACATCCAATTAAGCTCAAATGCTTGTGTTATGAATGGTTCTTTACCGCAGTCAAATGGTGGATTCCAACCTACGATCTTTAAGTTTCGTAGTCCATACCCTTTAACATTAAACCATTAAACGAATTTATTTTAAGATTAAATATCAGCAGACAATCTTAATGAGTTATATTTTAAAATTGTTAAATAGTTTTAGTTCCAATCCTGGCAATGTCCGAGACATAGTGAGCCATTCTTATTTAAAGCAGCTATCAGCGCATTTCATCTGTTACACACGAAGAATGATTTAAATAGAATGAACCTAGATAGGGCCTTTATTAGAGCTACAAATCCAAGACAAGCAAAGATAGCCTTGTAAGGACTGAGGTATTTTCTGAACCAATGATAAATTTGAGATAAGAGTGAAATTCAATAATTATTATTGTATACCTAAAGCGAAAGCGCAAGGTATGTTCTACTATCGCCTAAAAATTAATATTCCAACATTTTATCGAATAAAATCGTATCTAGCAATCATATTATACATATTGTTCGCGCAAAAGCGCTAATGTCAAGCATCGATGTTAGATGGCACTCGGCTCGGCACGATACGGGATGAAGTTCGTCCGAGCGTGTTGAACGGTGGGTGTCGAGACAGTGCTAGAAAAATTAAGAGTCCAAATTCAGCGCTGCGATCGGCGGCACGCTGTTTTTATTGTCGGGAAGTCGGAAGCGGAATACGACACGCACATCTAGAAAATATACGGTTTAGGATACGTAACGCGCATTCCTTCTTATTAGCTTCACCCGGGACATATTGTATCTAACTCAGAATCTGTATAAGTGCATTCGACAATAATAGCTAGTGTGGTATTTCATACTCTAGAAATAACTGTGGCCACGCGAAACGTGGCTTCTGTAAGGTAGTTGATCGTACGACAGAGTTACTGGACTATCATCGTGACTAACGAAGAAAGTGACGTGAGGTGGAGAAGTGCTGAGATCCGAACTGCTGCAGAGGGTAACAGTCTAATAAGGTCAATAACACTACCAGCCACACCCAGATACACATCACTGACCCGTACTTTCCTAGCACTATACAACCACATGCGACCTGACCGAATCCTGAGGGACCAGTCGCCTTAGATAGAGATAAGTAAGCTCCCTTTATTAGAATAGAACGCTCCCCCCTGATTGTTTATTGTAATTAGAAACTTTCCACTTTGGCCTGTATCAGGCCCGACCAACACCTGCTTGTAGGTTCTTCGTCTATGGGCCGCGGAGGACCCTACTCCTGGGATGAGCAGCTGCTGGCCGTAACATTTGGTAGCAGAGCGCGATTCCTGGATCGATTCCCGGTCGATCTACCGACCATAGTGTGTCGTGAAGCGACAATGAAAAAAAAGAGAACCTTACCTAAGAACAACAAAACAACAAAAGTAGAACAACAAAATAATATATTTAAATTTTTAAAAGGTATTTACAATTTTATATAAAAAATGAAATATGATGATGGTGATGGATGACGTGAAATTACAATTAGTTAAAAAAATAAAGATATGACAATATTGTAGTGGAGCCTAAAGGTAAAAGTTACACACGCTGCGCTTGTAGAAGTAGGCACACGCGGAGCTTGTAGTTTCTTAGCTGCGACGGCACGCAGCGCCTGGACTGGGCACACGCAGCGTCCGGAGCCGGCGCACGTAGCGCCTGGGGTAGGTGCACTCAGCACCTGGAGAAATCAGTCGCAGCGCCCAAAGGTAGCGCGGGCACTAGCAGGTGAAGGCGCAGGCGACGACTCCAGATGAATGTATAGGCTTGTAGGATCCCGGAGTAGTGCGGCTCCGCGCTTGAAGTAGGCTACGCCGACGGCTTCAGATGTAGATAGAGGCCTGCAGGATCCCGGAGCAGTGTGGCCCCGCGCTTGAAGTAGACTACGCCGACGACTTCAGATGTAGATGGAGCCTTGCAGGATCCCGGGGCAGTGTGGCCCCGGGATAAGGCCTTTAGTAGATGCTTCACGTTTGAAAACTGAAGCGAGACTCCCTGTATTCTCCGATTGTTCGGCTTTTATACCTTTTTAGAGAGAACGAGAAATTATTTAAATTAAAAGGATTTTTTTTGTAAATGACCTAGAGCAAAAGAGTATTTATGTGGAAATATCGAAATAACAACATCAGACCAGTGACGAATTCGAATAAAAATTGCCATTAAAACCAAATAAATAATGGTTGTCAAAAATATAAATTTTTGGTTTTAGGTATATAATTGAAAAACAGTTACATTTAAGTAAGAAATGAGATATTATTCATATAGGAAAAAAATAGTGCAGCAGCGCGCACAAAACCCGAAATTGCAGAGTTACGGAGAACTATATAAAAGATCAAAAAAGGTAAGACTCCATTGACAGCGATTTTAGAAAGTGCTTAAAGCGTGAAAATACGAAGTAAAAATGATTTGTTATTGTGTAAAAACGTTACAGGATCCTATGGAAATAAAGGTGATGCAAAATATTAATGCAGAAAATCAAAAACAGAATAGAAAAATAGTGTAAAATGATATGTAAGTAACATAACTGATAGCGTGAAAAGTGATGCATAATATGAATGCAGAAAATCAAAAACAGAATGGAAATATAGTGTAAAATGATATGTAAGTGGCATAACACTACAAGTGTTTGATAAAAATTAAATATATTGCTAAATCCAATTGAACATACCTTAAGCGCATTAAAAAAATTACGTATAACATGATTATACGGAATTATTCAAGTAGTTTAAATACATTTCGACAGCACTTTTGGCTTCAACACCCTCGAAAACCATGAAAATGACACCCATGATGAAAAAATTCATACCTATTGCAGCCGCCATCTTGGATTTACATTTCGACAGCACTATCGGCTTCAACACTCTTGAAAACCATGAAAATGACACCCGAGGTGAAACAATTGTTGATTTTATTCGATAAAATGTTAGAATTTTAATTTTTAGGCGATAGTAGAACATTACCTTGCGCTTTCGCTTAAGGTATGCAATAATTTTGGTGGCAGGGAGCTTTGGATTGATTGGTTTAATTTTGTGTCTATAATCACGCCCGTCCGTAATACGTAAAAATATTTTTTTTAATTATATACGTAATAATAAAATTCTTTTCTTTTGTGGCTTGCTTGTTTGTTGTTAGCGGGTAATTTTGAAAAGCCGCGCCGCCGCGCGCTCCATCGGGAGTTTGCGTCATGTCGCCGCGCGCTCCATCGGGAGTTTGCGTCATGTAGGTAGATGGTTATTTTTACGTAATCGGTTAATTGTCGTTGTCGGATAGTTGTAGTGGATTACTTATCGAAGGGTCGATTTCCGAGCTGGGCATTTTTTGTTGATCGACCGTGATGTGTGTCTTCGTTTATGTATCTTTCGTATTGTAATTTGTATTTGCACTAAAGAGTAGTAATTTGTATTTACGCAATTTGAATTTAACTTGATTTGATCACACTAGTATTTGTTATTGTAATTTGGTTTGTGTCTTTTCTTTTGTACTAACTTGTATTTGGTTTGATAAGTAGTAATTCGTATTTGTATAATTTCTATTCAACTCGATTTGATAGGAACTGCATTTTTGTTACCTGTTAATTTTTTGTTGTATTTGTTATTTGTTATTTGTTATTTTTGTAATTGTGCTCGAGCCGCGTCGTAATTTGTATTTAGTAGTGATGTCCTCGCCCAAGATACTAATCCGTTGCCTGCAGACTGAGTTACGCTGGGCCACTAGCGCCCATGCTTTGATAGGTCGACCGGATAGGGTCCATAACTTGATGAAGCGGTTAGAGCAGGTCGATGCTCGAAGTGCTGCAGTGGAGGGGGCATACGCTGAGCTCGAGGATTTGGATGTGAAAAAGGGAGTCCTGGACTCCTGTTTCGCAGACTACGAGCAGTTCTTATCGCTCACGGACGAGTTGATCGAGGCTGAAGGCAGGTATTCCGAGGAGGTGCGTGAAGCTCGGACGAGCGGCCTGCCCGAGTCCTTTCGGAAGCAGCCTCAGCCGGAGCTGTTGGGACGACTCCCAACTCTGGACTTGCCAAGGTTCTCCGGGGTACTTTCCGAATGGCTGACCTTCGTTGGTCTTTTCGACGACCTAGTGGACGCCCGGAGTGACTTCACCCCGAGCCAGAAGATGGCGTACCTCCTGGCCTCACTGGAGAGGGAGGACCTGGGCGTTGTCAGCCATTTGAGATCGTCGGACGACGCCTACCAGACTCTATCCTACCAGGCTCGGGACCTCCTAGCCAGAAGATACGCCAACGTCCGGCAAATTGCGGACGAACATGTTAAGCAGATTCTAAGCCTCCCGCTGCTTAGTGACCGGGCCAGACTACGTCCGGACCTGTTGGATCCAGTCTTGGTGGCCTGTAATACGTTGAGGCGGCTGGATTTACCAGTGGGCGAATGGGCCTTCTTGTTGCTCCGCATCGTGCTGTCCCGTCTGCCTTTCGACCTTCGAATGCATTTTGAGGAGAGGTACGGCGGGGACGAGGCCTCCTATAGGGGAGAAGCAGTGAAGACAGATCGAGCACGCGGCGGGCACCGTCGACGAATTACGAGCCGTGCCCAGTGAGAAGCGGAATCCGCCGGGCAAGTCGTGGTAAACCCCCTTCCCCTGCTCCAATTGTCGAGCATTTGATCACCGGGTAACGTCTTGCCCGAAATTAATAGGTAAGCCGATTCCGGCGAGGCGAACTATCGCCAAGGGGCGCCGCTGGTGCTACTCCTGTTTGTAAGGGCACCTCCAGCGGGACTGTCTGCACCGGCGGCCCTGTCTGCATTGCCAGGGCAATCACCATGCCGTACTGTGCCTGGATGCAAACGGCATCTCCACTCGGGGCGCTGCCAGGCCCTCAACCCCCGCGGACGGGGGCACTCCGCCACGCCCTCTGACGGGCGACGCTCGGCGCCCGCCGGCTAGCCACCAGGCCCCTAGGTTTGAAGGGGGTCCCTCCCCCGACCAGTCGGGGGTAATTCCCCCAGGGGCGGGGATGTCATCACCCCCCCTCAGCGTGCGGAGAGGAACTCACGGCCACTCATCAGACCGCTGGACACTTCTCACTCCCGTAAGCTGAGTGGCCGCGACTGGTGCACCACTGTACCCCATTTGATGGAGGCGGCCCTAGCTAGCTGCCGCCTTAGCTCCCACCACAGCCGCCTCTACTGAGCCTTAAGCCGTCAACAGGCCACTTGTCAAGCTGTTCTGTTGGCGACGGCCTCAGTGAGGGCGTATCACCCGAGTGGCGACTGTTAGCGGTTGCGCTCTATTAGTCTCGGGTTCACGCGGTGTGGCCTCCGCTTGGTGGTGGGAAGATTAGGGCTCCCTGGAGCGTTGAATCACACTCTCAAGGGGTATTAGATTTGATTTGGTCGAGCACTTAGTTAAAAATTCTTTAAATTAAAATTAGAAATGCTTTTGCGTTTCCGCGAAATTCATATTGTAGCGGTTGTGATTAAAAGAATTGAATTTAAGATACTACTTTAAATGCTGCTGCATATGTTTTGTAAATATACTTGATCACTGTGTTTGTTGTTGCACGGAAAATTGAAATTAAATTGCGTGCCCTTTTGAATGCTTGTGCGTATGCTTTGTAATTGTATTTTATTGTTGCGTCTGTTTGCTGAAAGGAAAGTTTGAACTCATTTGAGATTGAATGACGCGATTTGGAAAATTAGGTATATGTTTTGTGATAGTGTTTAATCATTTTGCTTTGTGAAAAGGGTAACCCTATTTGTGCCGAAGGGAATAAGAGTCAATTCTCTTTTGGTTTACATTTTGTTGCCACTGTCTAAGATATTTATTTGAAATGAGAAATAGGCCTGTCTCTTACGTTTATTGTTTTGTTTACTTTGTCAAGTTGACCTATGTGCATCGGCGATTACTTGTTTTAATTAATTCTGTCATTGAACATTGATGCTTTTGAAAAATTAGTTGAGATATGAGTATAGGACTGCTTGTCTAACATGCTGACTAGTTGTAAATTATCACTTGGAAATCAGCTGTCGCACCATTTGGTAAATGATTATATGCTGGATGGCTTGGTTATGCCTACTTGTTTGAAAATTCATACTAGGGACTATCTGTGCGTTTCGTTCGGCTCTCCACAGACGACGTTCATGGCGAATTTGGGGGTGCTCTCTGCACTGAAGCTTAGGAGGTCCCTCTGGGCCGCTTCGTGTCGCGTCGCTGTTTGCAGACCTGATCCGGTCGGATTGCGGAACTAATCATAGGAGCGCAGATAGGTATTTGAAGGAGGTCGTCGGACTTCTGTCTAGGAATAGGACTTATTTATGTGCGCTGTCCAGGGAGGGCATCCAGTTCAACCTTTCGGCTAGCCCACGTTGGGGCTGTAATATTGAGGCGTTGGTTAGGGTTGCAAGATCTGATGGGCTGCGTAATGTGGCCTAGTTTGGTTGTAGATTCGGTCTTGCATCTTGCCGTCGCGACCCTGTCCCGCTGACCGGTTTGCTCGCGGACCTAAATCCTAAGTCCAGGACGGGGGTTTGTTCGCGCAAAAGCGCTAATGTCAAGCATCGACGTTAGATGGCACTCGGCTCGGCGCGATACGGGATGAAGTTCATCCGAGCGTGTTGAACGGTAGGTGTCGAGACAGCGCTAGAAAAATTAAGAGTCCAAATTCAGCGCTGCGATCGGCGGCACGCTGTTTTTATTGTCGGGAAGTCGGAAGCGGAATACGACACGCACATCTAGAAAATATACGGTTTAGGATACGTAACGCGCATTCCTTCTTGTTAGCTTCACCCGGGACTTATTGTATCTAACTCAGAATCTGTATAAGTGCATTCGACAATAATAGCTAGTGCGGTATTTGATACTCTAGAAATAACTGTGGCCACGCGAAAGGTGGCTTCTTTAAGGTAGTTGATCGTACGACAAAGTTACTGGACTATCATCGTGACTAACGAAGAAAGTGACGTGAGGTGGAGAGGTGCTGAGGTCTGAACTGCTGCAGAGGGTAACGGTCTAATAAGGTCAATAACACTACCAGCCACACCCAGATACACATCACTGACCCTTACTTTCCTAGCACTATACAACCACATGCGACCTGACCGAATCCTGAGGGACCAGTCGCCTTAGATAGAGGTAAGTAAGCTCCCTTTATTAGAATAGAACGCTCCCCCCTGATTGTTTATTGTAATTAGAAACTTTCCATTTTGGCCTGTAGCAGGCCCGACCAACACCTGCTTGTAGGTTCTTCGTCTATGGGCCGCGGAGGACCCTACTCCTGGGATGAGCAGCTGCTGGCCGTAACACATATAAATTATATAAAAAGCACATTGTTAGAAAGATAAGTGATTGTTGAACTTATTAATAATTTTTTTAAATCGATTAATTGCAATTATTAAATAAAAAAAGGTTTAAGTGGTTTATTATGTCCCTGTGGCTTGTAAACACGATAAGTTTTGAAAATATTAGTTGTTTAACTCAATCTATTTTTTAATCTCTTCATCTATCATGTGGTAAACCACTGAATGTAAACGGCAGTGTAATTTTGTTTTGTTTAGCTATAATTAATTTTTTTCCGCTCCAAAATGGCGAACTTTTCGTTGATATGGTAGCCTCGTATATAAATTATTTCTGTAAATGGGAAGCTACAGCCACAGAGCACAGAGTAGTTTAGTTTGGCTTCAGTCGCCGTCGTGAGTGGATATTGTTTCGGTTGTTTGCAGCGGCTCAAAAAGATCGCTGTATAAATCTAAACATAATTGACAAGTGAAGCTGGCTACCTGTATCGCTCGCTAAGACGAGACTAGGCCGAAACGCATATAATATCTTATTTACTTTTAGTATTTGTACTGATTTTAAAGATAACATGTGTGGAGTGGGCTAAGCCCACGCTGACCTTTTTATACTTGTACACAAAATTCGAATAAATAAATTTCTTAAATACTTGATTATAATAATAATAAGTGATTTTCTATTACAATATTTAAAAGCACAGAATAAATAATAGTAGTACGTACTAAAAGTAAGTAGTATAATTTTTTTTTGTCATGGGTGTCATTTTCATGGTTTTCGAGGGTGTTGAAGCTGATAGTGCTGTCGAAATGTAAATCCAAGATGGCAGCTGAATTAGGTACCAATTTTTTCAACATGGGTGTCATTTTCATGGTTTTTGAGGCTGTTGAAGCAGATAGTGCTGTCGAAATGTAAATCCAAGATGGCGGCTGCAAAATATATCAATTTTTTCATCTTGGGTGTCATTTTCATGGTTTTCGAGGGTGTTGAAGCCGATAGTGTTGTCGAAATGTAAATCCAAGGTGGCGGCTGCGGTAGATATCAAGTTTTTCATCTTGGGTGTCATTTTCATGGTTTTCGAGGGTGTTGAATCCGATAGTGCTGTCGAAATGTAAATCCAAGATGGCGGCTGAAGTAGGTACCATTTTTTTCATCGTGGGTGTCATTTTCATGGTTTTCGAGAGTGTTGAAGCCGATGGTGCTGTCGAAATGTAAATCCAAGATGGCTGCTGCAATACGTATCAATTTTTTCATCATGGATGTCATTTTCATGGTTTTTGAGGGTGTTGAAGCCGATAGTGCTGTCGAAATGTATTTTAACTACTTTAAAAATTCCGTATAATCATGTTATACGTAATTTTTTTAATGCGCTTAAGGAATGACCAACTGGATTTTCCAATATATTTTTACAATCTACAACGTGGCTGCTACAATGGTGACTGTAATTCAACACACAGAGTAGAGGTAGAGATAGTGCCCATTAATCATATTAATTTTGATAGGTTAAAATAACTTGTAAATTGATTTTTTTTAAACAAACTTAATAATAAAAAAGTAACTAAAATTGGATCCCTTGCAAAAATTCATTAATTTTTTTTTACCTACCATAATTATTTACCTACCTGGCTTATGTTAACTCGGAGCGGCAACGCCTTGTAGGTTACCTACTCGTAATCGGTCCGATTCTTTGACGGTTTATTATCAAACAAAACCGAGCGGGCGTCGGAAAATAATCACAGTGGAGGTGCTTAGTTAAACATTTATCATATCACCCACTCTTGTTACAATTAGTTCGGCCTTTTCCCCGCTGCTTCTTGTTCTTCTTTTTGGCCTTTCCACTGCTGCCTGCAGGGATAGACCCTCCTGATGGTCCGTCAGGTCGGCAAGTCACCTTTTTAGGTGCCTTGCCTTTCCCTTACGGCTCACCACTTGCCAGGCAGCAGAGAAAAGGTCGTCAGTCCGTAGTGGCTCCGCAGTTTTATCACTTGCGGGCTCTTGTTTCTTATTCTCTTCCAGCTCCTTGGAACTGGTTTTGGAAACGTTCAGCGAGGTTATCCCTTTTGTGGGGGCACCTACGCTGGACGGTACTGTCCGTGGAACCGTCGGTTTAGTGACGGTTCCCTTTTGTTCTTTGGTGTCTCTGGTAAGCACCTCTGACACCTCTCCCTCTTTCTTATTGGGCCTTAAATTGTCCATAATTTATGTTTTTTAAAATTTCATCCCCCCGGCTTCCCACCCTCCATGGAGCCCGCACCTTTGGGAACGCCATCACTAATCATAGATTTGTGTTTATTTTGAATTTTATTATTTTCAATAAGATCACCGTGTTGGCGGCTACAAAGAGCTAAACGGCGTTTCATGTTTTCCCGCACATTTAAAAATAAATTGTCACTAATAGCCATTTCCTTAAATTTCTCAAACGCATTTATTATTCGGTAGTGTAATTGTTCCACCGAATCCACGTTCTCCGCGTACACATCGTCTTTGATGCACCCCCAGAAAAAAAGATCGAGTGGCGTGAGGTCTGGCGATCATGCTGGTCATCTAATGAGGTCCAAATCTACTAATCCATTGTACACCAATCGTGTTATTTAGCCATAGACTAGCTGTTGTTACAGAATGTGCTGGCGCACCATCTAATTGGTACCGATGAACGTTTAGGTTGTTTGTGTATACTAACACCGTATCATTTAGTAGATTAACAAAACGTTCTTTGTTCAAAGCTCCATCAACAAATACGGGTCCCATGATGTTGTCACCGTGAATAGCTGCCCAAACATTTACCGAAAATCTATACTGATGGGTTGACTCCCGCTAAACGTGCGGATTTTAGTTTTTGGGTGCCCAATGGTGCAGAATGTGCTCGTTCCACATGCTGTTTCTGGTGAACGTGCTTTCATCAACCCAACAAATTTGGGAAAGAAAGTCACTGTCCTCTTCAATTTTACTCAGTAACCACTGACTATAATTCAATCTTATTAATGTATCACGCGATAGTAGAGTGTGTACTTTTCTGAACATGAATACGTAATAGTCAGAAAGATCGGCGTTTATCTTTCCGTCTGAATACAATCTAGGCGTCTTCAAGGCAAGAGTGAATAGGCTTTTGTTAAGGTAAGACAGTGCGATTTACCATCTAAGGCTGCATCACCACTTATCACCAGGTGGGATTGTGGTTGAGCACTGGCTTATAATAAGTAAAAAAAGGTGCCACTATTCGCACTTTAATATCCTATGGACAGTACTGTGAAAAACTTGAAAATGCCAAGCGCTCTGGCGGAGGCTAGTTTTGGGTTAGTCTTCAAATTCATCACATTTTCAGTTAACTGCATTGGGTTTTGTCGTGTAGGGGGTCGATTAGGCGTTCCGACCTAGAATCCACTGGCAGGTTTTCACGGATGCCCTGAAGAGCTCCCACAATAGTGCCGATGATTAGTAGGGCAATGTATAAAATGGCCATATCTCGCAAGGGCGATATTTTGACGACATTCTTCGTGAATTAGGATAATGTCCGCATATTCAGCTGCTGTGTAGTTCGGATGTGTATTTGTCATTACAATCACAAGAAGTATAAGAACCTTTAGCTATTTCCCTCTCCTGTGAATCATATATGAACAATTTGATTATTTAATAAATATTTTGTGGACAGGAAACATGTCAATGTGCAGGACTTATAGTACTGTGGCTGTCAATCCACAAACCAAGCGTCACGCTTATGATAAGTTTTCAGCATATAAGTGGGTCTTGTTAGTCGTTTTTTTTAATAGGGACGTCTAATTCACGTCTAGCTAACATTTTCGATAGACGGTTTAGATTATACAGAAAAACGTTAATTATCTTGACTGACTTTGACTTGACATTGACTAGACTTTGACTTGACTTTGAACTGACTTTGACCTGAATTTGACTTATTTTTGACTTAACACAAACAATAATTTAGATATACAAAAATAAATCTACAAAACCTCATCCACTTCATTACTGTTTTAGAAATATTATCAGACACAAGAGCTTAAAACAAGAACAATCATAAACAATGAAATAGACGTATATTTTCATTAACAGTAGTTTTCCGAATATGGCAAAAAATGAAAAATGTTTTTAGTAAACATAGTGTACATAACGAAAAGTTTAATTTTAACGTCGAATAAGCAACAAGCGCTATATTTCATGTCCGAGTGTCAACAAGCATTTCACATAATTAACTTTTGGATAAGTTGGAATTTTAAAAGTCGAAAAAATGTTTGTTCAAACATATTAAAATTGTTAACCAAGTAAGTACAAGCCACGTAAATAATTAAATGTCGCTATCCATCATCCGACTGAATATTTAGTGGTGACATTCTTCTCTTTTTTTCTTTATCAGCCTGTAAAAGTCCACTACAGGACATGAGCCTGTAGTGTTGTAAGGTGTTTTTCCCTAACAGTCACGCTAAGGTAGATTGACGATTTTCTCACACATTTTACACTGGTGTTTGTCACCTATTAGAATATTTTACGTCAGGCTTAAACAAGATGGCGTTAGTAATATACATAATATTAGCTGTAAAATACTAAGATCGGCGACTAGTATCAGTACAATTGCTTGTAGTCAACTCTTACGACACCCACGAGTCGAAATGGCGTGATGAATTACGTGGCCATCACATGGTAAGGTAAGATATTATGAAATGATAACAATGAGACATTATACAGATGGTTATTTCAATTTGATAAAATATTTATAAATTGCAAAATACAAAAGTGCACACACCGATCTCTCGCGATGACAAAAATGTTATCCCTTAATTATTTTACTTAATTCATTATGACATAAAAGTCAGAATGAGATAAATGTATTTTATAAGAGTTTATCGACTTTCGTTAGTAACTCGTAAGTATTAAAAAATCATTTTTTAGGCCAGGTTTGGCAAGATATTTGCGTGGTAGAGTATAGAATATAGATATTTGAATGGGTTGGCTCGACTGGGAAAAGACCACGCTTTCACAGAATACAAGCGTAAAATTGCAGTTTATTGCTGTTTCGTTTCGTATGGTGAGGAAAGAGAACCGGAGACCCTTTTTTACTGGAAATGAGGCATTCCATCTCAGTCCTCAGGAGTTGTCTCCCCTGAAGAATAAAAAAAAAACATGTGTAGTCTGCCAACACAAATTTGGCAGCGTGTAAGCCTGTTCCCGTCCTAAAATCTGATCGGAAATGCTTATCGAGACATTCCATCTCGGTCCTCAAGGGTGACAACGCACCTGAATTTTGATTCATAATTGAAGATAAATGTAGTTTTCTATGGACCACAGCATCCACTAACCATCGAATGGACTGTGTGCTCGCTTGCCACCCTATTCCATAAAAAACACGATTTATTAAACGCGTGAGAAATGTTACTTATTGAAATAGTCATCATTAGATCCCTCCACAAGTCTACTGCTGAACATAGGCCTCCATCAAGGTATACTACAAAGCACGGTCTCTAGCCACCTTCATCCATTGACTTTCTGCATATCTTACCAGGTCGTCACTCCATCTAGCGGGGAGGTCCTACACCGCCTACCGGTACGAGGCTACCACTCAAGAACCTTTCTTCCCCATCGGTTGTCAGTTTTTGGAGCTATAGAAACCTCGGCATACTAATTCTTTGGGCTATGTCGGTTACTCTGGTTCTACTTCTGATATCGTTGTTTTTAAGTCTATCACGCAGAGAAACGCCGAGCATAGCCCTCTCCATAGCTCGCGGAGCGACTTTGAGCTTCCTCATCCGGCCAGCAGTCAAGGACCACGTGTCAGTTCCATAGGTCATCACTGGAAACACACACTGGTTGAACAATCTAGTTTTTGTGTCGTAATGTCCCGAACGCTGCCCATTCCAAGAAGAATCTGTCGATTGACCTCTCGGTCGAAGTTGGACATACCTAGTCGGACTATTTGTCCCAGGTAAACATACTCGTCAACAACTTCGAGCTTAGTGCTCCCAACAACAACCAGCATAGATGTGACATGTGAGTTAAACATAATTTTTGGTTTGTACATGTTCATCTTGAGACCTGTCCGATACGAAACACTATTGAGGTCATTAAGCATAGTGCTTAGGTCCTCCAGCGATTCTGCCGTCGGCAAATCAAAGTGAGTGATGTACTCGCCATTGACGTTAATACTCTATCCTTTCCGGTCCAGTAGCTTGAAAACATCTTCCAATGCAGCAGTGAAGAATTTCGGGGATATTACCTTGTCTACACCTCTCTACAGTTGAATAGGTTTCGTGCTCTGATTCTGTATTCGGATAGGCATCGTAGCTCTACTGCATAAACACTTCAGCACTTCGATATACCGACAGTTCACTTGGAATCGTTGTAGGGACTGCAGGACCGCCCAAATTTCGACGGAATCAAAGGCTATCTCATAGTCCACATACGCATGACAAAGTGGCAGATTGTTCTCTTTGGTCTTTTGTATGATTTGCCGAAGGGTATGTATGTTGTCTATGGTGTTAAAGCCTTTTCGGAAACCGGCTTGTTCGGAGGCTGTCGTCGTTTCGTCGAGTCTTTAAATAGTATATGCTTGGAAAAAAAAATATAAATATTTATTTATAATATTGAATTAGATTCTTCATTGGCTACATTTTTATTTCGATTATTTATTTCCTGGTAATAAGAAAAAATGTTTTAAATTAAGTAACTATTTGTCCATCTAATGCTTACGTCATACTGCACAAATGTGCATGAACCGGAGGAGGGAGGAAGTGTAATAAAATACTATTATTGATGTTTTGTATACATAATATTACATTAGTTTTTGTTTTCACTTTTATCGTGTGGTCATGAGCACATACTCATTGTTTTATAGTTTCCTCTTAGTAATATGCGGGTAAACTAGCTGACTGATAAATTAGAATTTACGAAGCGTAAGCGTCAATGCAGCCAACTTTATTTGTCCCTCTTGGGAATCTAAATGAAATTTCACGTTTATCCAGTACAGATCGGTTGGTCAAAATACGTGACGTATTAGTAGACGGTTTGAATTCAAAGTTAGATTAATTCAAAACTTCACCTTGTTATTTTAACCAGAAGAAGAGAATTGAGATATTGGCTGCTAAGTTCTTGATGATGGTATTTCTTCTATTTACTACCAACTACGTAGTAAATTATTATTATTATTTATGAATACTGCATATTTATATAAAATAATGAATATTAATAAATATAAGTTAAATATAGTAAAACAAATAATTTTTTTAAAGTAACCAGGACTAATTATAGCGTACTTTAAAAATTATAGTTATTATAAAACTTTATTAAAATCATATAATTCATATGGCCAGCAGTCAATTAACAGCTGGGTATTTTTATTATACAATAGTGTTGCAGACGGACAGAATTCATTTTGACACTTATCATTTTCTAAGAAGAACGTTGGGGCCGGTCCTTGCTCTTCCCACCAGTGATGGAAGTTTTTTGCGGATATTTTTATACAATAAGGGTAACGAATGCGCTCACAGTCCATCTTTTGGTAAGTGGATGCTGTGGTTCATAGAAATCTACCCCTTTCCTCGATTAAGAATCAAAATGCAGTTGTGCTGTCACCCCTGAGGACTAAGATGAAATGCCTTGATTCCAGTAAAAGAGGTTACCGTTCTTTACACTCACCGAACGAAACACAGCAGCATTACGATTTTACGCTGTTATTTAAAGCTGGTATTTTTTTTCTAGAATAGGGGGCAAACGAGCATGCGGCTCACCTGATGGTAAGTGACTACCGCCGCCCATGAACAACCGCAACACCAGGGGAATTGCAGATGCGTTGCCGACCTTTTAGAAAGGTGTAAGCTCTTTTCTTGAAGGTTCCTAAGTCGTATCGGTCCGGAAAATTCGCTGGTGGTAATTGATTCCACAAGGAAGTCGTGCGAGGGAGAAAACTTCTTCTAAATCGCACAGTCGTGGACCGCCAATCATCC